>OX457016.1:7186186-7499013 GCA_949752705.1 Callimorpha dominula
AAAATATTCAAATTATAATATAAATATAATTTTGATATCTCAATAAATAGCCTAACATCCTCTAACAACCCCTTTAACTGGAGTTCATTAATTACAATTTCTCTTTCATATTTCAAATTTTCGCAATCCATTAGCAAATGTCAAGTTAACTCTAATTAATTACATACATATTATATTGCTTCTAGTATTAAGAACAAAAAATGTGTATTTATTTATATATACCTTGATAATCAATTAGAATAATATTACAACAATACATAAATATTTTAATGAATTAACTCTTAATAGTGCGGCGGATGTCAGTTGACAAGATCAATACAGCTATAGATACAGCCATCTTTAGTTGTATTGGACCGATTTTAGGAACCTTTACAATGGCTATAGTTTGATCAAAACCTACGCAGTGGTTTATGGGTCAAGAACAAATAAACAAATATGAAAAAAAAAAATTGGCCCTGAGTAAATTTTTTTAAGATTTCCTTTGCAGTTTACATTATACATACATACTTACTCCTATATTCCCGAAGGCGCATTAAACACCCACATTTTGCCAGCTATAATTTTGTTGCACTCACGTAGGTAAATATCACGTAGCTATTGCCGTCAATTGGGTACTTTGGGAATTAAAAATAGGGAAATTGGGAGTATATTGAGAGTTAAAAAGATAGGTACTTAAGAAGAGAAAGGCAATGGAAGGAAAAAGGGGTATTGTTTATACAGATAGATTGGGGAGTGTAAGCGTTAGTTCTAGCAGGTCAAGGTCCCAAACCTGTAATTCCAACTGGCTGCTAACGGGAAGTCCCATACATATCACTACATGTTATAAAACAAACTCCCCCCGCCGCGTCTATGTGTCTGTTCGCGGTGAACTGAAATCTACTGAATGGATTTTCATGTGGTTTTAACTAATAGACAGAGTGATTCATGAGGAAGGTTTAGGTGTATAATTTGTAAGAATTTGTGTAAATTGATTGAAATATGTTGATGATTGTTGAAGAATATGTCTCTACTACCCGTGCGAAGCCTGGGTTGGGTTGCTAGTACATAATATAAAACAGTACCCTCCTCCTCAGTCGTTCACTCTTGACAGAGTGGTCGTGGTTTCGTGACGATGCTCTGGGTTAGATAACGCATCCCCCGCGATGCGTCTCCACTTGTTGCGGTCTTCAGCGTTACGGGAACATTAGACTATGGAGGTTTGTGTTACAGCTTTTAAATGTCTGTCCAACGCGTACGTGATCGAGCATATGACCGCTTCCCTTCCACTTGTCCTTGGACAACAAGTCGCTCCATGGAATCTCGGTTTTGAACAATGTGTCCAAAATATTTAAGGATTCGTATTTGCACAGTCGACGATAATCTCTCCTTAATTTTGAGTTCTTCCAGGATCGAGACATTTGTCCGCAATGCTGTCCAAGGAATCCGCAGCAGTCGCCGCCAGCACCACATTTTCAGTGCATCAATTTTGCGTCGGTCTTTCAGCACCATTCAATCAAATCAAATTCAATCAAAACAATACCACTCAATTTAATTTTAAGAAATAAATAATAAACTATTAGAAGGTTTCCATGTAATAAATAAATTAAAATTCATAAAAAATCTGCCTTTTATACTAATGCCGTTTATATCAGAACATACGACCTTTGGAAAATTATTACAAAAAGTTTTTCTTTCAAACGTTAGTGTCTACGCGAAGAGGTTTCTTTCATGGCCTCTACAGTGTGGTTTGAAAGTGACTTAACAAATAAGGGCTCTTGTCCGCCACTCCATTCCCTTTGTCTCACCATGTATTGTTCAGAGACGAGGTTTTTTCATCACAATAGAAAATTTGAACTGATTTTTCTTTACTGATCCCATGAAAAAAATTGTGAAACGAAGTGTTTTTTTGTATAAAAAGTATTAATAACAAGGTTTATGATGGCTTCATAAATAACTTCTAAATTATGATTGATATTTTCTTTAAAATATCAAATTTTAATGCAAGAACTAATGCCGTGATGATATTTTTATAGCTCCAGGGGGGGGGGGGGGGGGGGGTGGGAAACACGTTTGCTTGTAGGCATCGAGAACCTTACCTTTCGGTGTGTTTGCTTGGATATGTTCTTAACACTATATTTTGGCAGAACTTCATAGTAACCTGCGAGTACCATAACAAAAATATCTAATGTAGTATTTCCTATCTTAAAATACATTTTATTCGAAACAGAGATGAAACATTTTCAAAGACAATTGAATATTTATTCTGTGCGACAGGTGAGCTTGAAACGTCGTTCGGAGAGACCACCATGGTTGTTCTACGTCACTGGACATATTGTGACGCCAGTCGTCGGCAGTTCCTGCCACGGGACATCAATTCAGTGGACTGTTTTCCAATAAGGTGCTTTTTGAGCGAATAGCTATTGTCCTGGAATTCAAAAATGATGTATGTTAATTGTGGGATCCTGCGGTCTTTTGTATTTTGGATATTTTTAAATACTGAGAAAGCAGCATTCATTGAATTTTACAGTCGTTTCCGTTCCTTTGAGTGTGTTATCAATATAAAAGTTGTGATTTTAATAAATTCATTGTATTTTTTTTAAAACAAGCTTTTATACAAAGTAAGTTTTATTTTAGGGTGATTTTTGGATAAATAGGCGCATTTGAGTACCGCTGGCTATGATAGGTAATTTTTAATTGACCTGAGGATTTTGGCCTATCAATGTCAAGGTTATATATTCCTACTACCCAAAAATCCATGGTAACTGTTTTTATGACTTATTGCTTCTGCCTAAAGTCTAAGAAGGTCGCACAACGCCCAGAAGCTTAAAATAATTTTATCATCATTTATTATGTGGAATTACTGCCTTATCATTCTTCTTTCCTTGTATGAATGAACCTATAGAAAGCTTACTGAAATATCATATAGTTTGAATTGCTATTATACTATGCTCATCTGTAACAAAACACCTATAATATTATATTTATAGACATGATTGTTATATGATTCATTACTTTGTAATTTACTATGAAAACTTCATGTAATGTTCAATAGATTAAATAATATAAAAGTTGTGATTTTAATAAATTAATTGTATTTTTCTTTAAACAAGCTTTTATAAAAACTAAGTTTTAGTTTACTGTAGATTTGATTTTCAAAAAAGTACTCCTCAAAACGAATCAATCGAGACAAATCCGATCGTTTTATCTTGTTTAGTTAAGAAAATCTTATGGCCGTCTTCTGGATCCATCATTAGAACATCTCCATGGTACCATACTATGTACTATGTACACAGCCCATTCGGACATCGAGAAGTGGTTCTAATTTGAGATGAATTTAAATAAGAGAGGCGGATTTAATTCATTCTCTGCCAGTCTATCTTAGGGTGATGTAGAAAAATATATATCTATATAATATATACCTTCCAAGATTCGTGCCGAACCCACATACCAACATTGCAGGTTAAATAAAAGCTTGTTATAAGATATCACTTAGAATAGAATAGAATAGAATAATCTTTATTGTACACCAGTACATATTGCTTAAGGTTACTTTACAATTTTGAAATGTACAAAGGGCGACCTTATCGCTAAAAGCAATTTCTTCCAGGCAACCTTGGGATGGAAAAATAATGACCAGTAATAAAATAATTTAATGGGTAGTTATGGTGTGGGAATCAAAACGTGTTAGGCTTAAAATAGTAAATGATAACTATAAACATAAACAATATAATTAGATAGGTAATGCAGGGAAACAAGTGTAATCACTTTGTAACATTTAATATATTCATATACACACATAAACATATATAATAAATAATATCACTTACCATATATTTAAATTCCCATGATTTAAATTAATGTATCTTCTTTTCCTATCGCAACCGCAAGAGCTTAAAATCTCATTGTGGATGGAAGGAAATACTAAAAAGAGGGTACTTCCTGTCGTCAACAGCTTTGTGCCTATAATGTCACCTTTATTTGTTAAACGTATTAGTAAATAGAGAAAATTTTAAATTTAAATGTTTTATTTGCCAAGGTAAGCTCAACTATGAACTTTTAAATATAACTTAATTTTGACAACACTCATGTAAAATAAAAAACTAATTCACATAATTCTATATATTATATTTTCATTGATCTATTTCTGGCCAAAATACAAATGATTAATTCGTAACTTTTGTAAAATTCAAATTTTGTGAGCGATTTGTTAGCACAAGCTGTGTGATAAAATACGGTGCGCCTTTTCAACGGTTAAAATACATTAATACATATAATATACATACAATCGCACATTATCTCTGGTGTAGGCAGACACAAAAGTCATCTATTTGCTTCAGTTTTCACAGATTCATGTGTCAATGTATTAGTACCTCAAGTTGCTATTTAATCATTACATTTGGAAGCTATTATTAATAAGCATTATTTTGGCTGATTGTTATCCGCGGAGCATAGAGGTTCCGTTCGAAAACTAGCGCCAGGCACACCTCTGACATTTGCTGTACCAGATTTGATAGAAACGTAAAGTACAGTGAAGTTTTTAGGGTATAAATTGTTTCTAGGTGTAAGTTTATAATTACCTACCTATTTTGTATCACATGTGTCTGCCTAGGTATATTTTTTCTTTCTATTATAGTTATTATTTAATGAGAGTCTACGTACGCAGCTGCCGCATTTTTTTTTTTTTTTTTTTAGAAAAGACAACTCCCACATTAGGAATTACTCCTGTTCCGCGGGGGACTTTACAAACATACAAACAACGGACACTAAGAACACCCAGACTCAGGTGGGAATCGAACCCACGACCTCTGGCTCAGCAGTCAGGGTCACTAACCACTAGACCAACAGGCCAGAGATATAAGTCTAAATTACGAGGTACTTAATAAAAAAGTCCATTTATTATCAAACTTCAACAATAATGGTTTAAAAAGCTATTGAATAAATAAATCTTGGCAGTACAAAGGTTCATAACTCCGGTATAGCTAACTTAGGCTAATTAAAATACTTTAGAATCCCTCACCTACTACGGTACACTTTACTACCGCATTATCAAAAGCTATTTTCCCAGCAGTGGCTGTATTTTCTTAGCCTCACAAAGCTCCTCAAAGACACCCGACGTCCGCGTCAGCCACAGGATAATTAACTCTAAGGTCAACACACAAAGAGTATTACGTTTTCTTAGTGAGTTTTTCTATTATGTTAGCTTCGATGCTTATAAAATGTTGGTCAGATTTTTAAACTTTGTTATCATTATTACAAAAGCGAAGCTTGCGCTAAGCGATAGCGTCTTTCTAGGATAAACAATTTCAGTAACGGTTATTGTAGCGTTTCCTTTGTATTACTTATTTATGGCATATTATTCACTTGAATGCTATCTATATGCATATTTGTTTCTGATTGGATGCATTTTTTGTTGTGCATACTAATAAAACTTCTTTAATATGATTGTATAGCTAAGTTTAAATCACGTGAGATACGGTTGATTGCGTCACTGAATAAATTTAACGAAATGCTACTGTCTAACAACAATAAAGAAGAGGCAACATTTTGTTTTAAAACGTTTCTTAAAAATGTGAGGAATTTTGCTAGAAATGTCTTTAAATGAAATGCGTTACGAGATGTTTCAAATATTCTTAAGGATATAAGGCTCTTGTCTGAGACTAATACAAGAAATAACTGGAATGCGTAATGTAAAGGAAATAGTAAATCACTAGAAAGTAATACTTTAAACTTTAATATTCTACAAAATGTTATGACTAACAAATGTGATGCTTTAGCGCTATTGGTATGAATTTCGTATTAAAATTAATAAAAATAATTTTGTATGTGCAATAACAGTTGAAGTTGTTATGACGAATAACTATAAGAGGTATGTCCTGAAGGACGGTACAATAGACATTTGTCCGGCGTGTCATCGTCCCGGAGAAACCCTCAGGCATATAATTTCTGGTTGCTCTCATTTTGTCAACGGCGAGTACTTACACAGACATAACCAAGTGGCTAGGATAGTCCATCAGCAACTTGTTCTTAAATATAACTTTGTGGCTGTTGCGTTACTACGGTAACGCATGTAGTACGCTACATGTATGTGCACGACCCAGTTCTCGAAAATGATCGTGCAATATTGTACCGGGATCGACCTATCATGACTGACAGGACTATTGTTGCCAATTAGCCTGAGATAGTGGTGATAGACTGATTTGAGAGCCGAGCAATCGTTATTGACATCACCATTCTCCATAACGACAATCTCTTAAAGGCCAAAAAAAGAGAAAGAAATAAAATATTTGGACTTGGCCCACGAGATTGTTGACAAAACCTGTAAGGTACTTCCCATTGACCTAGAATCATGAAAGGGATATGGCCACTTAAGGCCTTCGTTTGCCCGGTAATGTGGTTAATACCAAAAAAATAGTCTTTTTGTAACTAAATTATTGCTAATACTAAGAAGGTCGTAAAACGACGAAGTCTCAAGTCAATAAAAATAAATTCCTCAATCAATCAATGCATTATTTGGTATTTCCGCTCGCTTAATGTGAAAGAAAGTGAGGGTATTTCACCCTAAAATCGATACATATATAATATATGAGGTTATGAAAATCTATTCTTGTCTTGGTGTCCTTTTGTTATCGTTATTTTATACAAAATTAACAATAAAGAAATAACGACTATTATGGACTACTAGAATCTACATATATACGTAAAAAATAAATATTTCTGTGTTTTAAATAATTTAATGTTTCTAATACCGTTCTACGTCTAAATGTTCAACTATGTCATTTCCCAATCGCATTTCGTGCGCTTACGACTCGTTATATTTTCTACATTATTTTCTAACTGAAATATATCCGACAATTTTGATTACTGTAATGGACTTCGAACCCTCACCCGATAACGACCTTGGCTATACATTGGACCCAGCCACCTCACACGATTATACCGGCTTACTCATGGAATGTTATTTGGTGAACCTTCACTAAATAGCTGTTTTTTTTATTAGAAGCCGAATCAAGAGCAGGCGTCTAGATCGAAATATGTATTTTGTATACATAATTAATTATTGGTAATAGCAATAAAAGTGGTATAGAGGCCAATACGACAATACTGTTGTAACTGCTTAGCTGGTCGCAGGACAGTAGGGTATTGTGCCCATTTTATGACCATTGTTTGGTTCTTGGGCTGGGCTGGTTTAAATCTGATATAAATTCCCCAGCCCAGTTTCTAGATGACGTGTTAATTATATATTTAAATGAGGGCGAATAAAGAATCATATTAGCGGTTCCTATATCTATGATTTCAACCCTAATGCGTACAATTTATTTCATTCATGGGCGCCATTGGGCCAAAAGCTTTTTACCAAAAGGGCATATCCCTTTGGTAAAAAGCAAGGTTTGATTGCATTTGATGGAAAAAACCAAAAGTCGTTAATTTGTTATTATATACCACAAGAATTGATTTCCAAGATGGGCGTACTGTCTACATACAAATTTGTTTGCTTACGAAACCCACGGTGCGCGAGAATCGCACTTGTCTGGTTCTTTAAACTAAAATTCAAAGTAGGTACATGTAGAAAAGCTACTTAAGCAAGAATTTAAATGCCAATCGGTGAAGCTATTTAATCTAATGATGTAACTGTAAGAAGTGAAAAACTAACGCGATCTTCTCCGAAGTGGAACGAAGTAGAATCCGTACCGATATCCAGACGACTCGCATACTCTAATTTGCCAATCGAGGGAAAAATTCTGCTGAGAGGATCATGTTAGAGGGAGCCAAAGATTTTGTGAAAAAATTAAAAGAAGCTAACCTTGTATAACAACAATATAAATTAAGCTTTAAAATTTGTAATATTTAATAAAGAATTGTTGTCAGTAGTATAAGACTCATTTTCCTTCCTTATTTCTTCTTGGACATGGATTCACTGGCATGGACTTGCACTATACAAATGTATTGCATAGTGTAGCAAACCGACCTCGTCGATATGAATGGCGTTAAAGATAACTGATTTGTTTTTTATTTTGAATTGCATAAAAAAGAATTGATACATGGTTGTTGATGATGATGACGATGGTGAAATTTTGGAATGAGAAAGTATCAAAAGCTTGTTATTGTAATTATTAAAGGTGTATCTCCGTGCTTTGGAGAGTACGTTAATCCGTCGATCCCGGGTGCCATATAAACATCAGTGGCATTCGTTACGGGTAGTTGGAGCCCTAAAAAGTTCGACAACCTGGTCTAACTACAGAACTTCGACATCGCCTATTACTTGGGTTGTGGAGGTCTGATGGCAGTCGCTTCACGTAAAATACCGTAGTTCGGCCGTGTCGTAGTTAGACTGAAAACTGACCCCAACTTAGTTGGGAAAAGGTGCGGAGGATGATGATGATAAAAAAGAATTCATACCAAAAGAAGAAGACAATCAATGAGACTTGAAGTTTGTATGTCAACTCCGAAGATTGAGGAAAAGTTCGTACATCAATATATAGTAATTTATGAAATCCTCTTGTGAATTCAAACGAGTGTAAGCACACAACATACAAGTGATATAGTAGCAACCAAAATTTTTAGTTTGTTCTGCAAAGTACAAGTTCTACTTACCAATAAAAAATTACTATAGTATTAAAGATTTTTGATATAAATAATTAAGTGTACAGGTGTGATTAATAAGACCGCCTTAAATGGTAATCCACTGCCGTATTTTACATTTGTTTTCAAAGAAGATTGTTCAGTACATTTGGCAAGAATCATATTAACAAAGCACCTAGGTCATCTTTCATACACTGACTAAACGGAAATTAAAATATTCGAAGTCTACTGAATACACATATTATTAACTAAATACGTTACGTATTATACCATCCTGAACGTGCCTGAAATACTTATAAGGTTAGTAGAGCGATTCCGCTTTAACTTTTGACTTTACCTGTCGAATCGTAATGAAGCCTAATATCTACTTTCCAGTTGGATCAGACGTACAGTTTCAAATATGTCTGGTAATACTGTAACATTTTTATACAGATCAGCTTCAATAGTTTTGAAGTCACTTATAAATGTTTTCTCTAGTCCAAAGAACTAGAACTTGTACTTAGAAGGACTGATGTTGCTGATTAATTTTAAGTCTAGACGAATTTATTAGATAACATTAACTTTGTCTGTAAAGGTTATATCTATAATCAGATTAAAATATTAAATTTAGCTAAAATGCTTCTAAACCATACCTATAAAACACCTGAAATTTCAGATTTTGAGCTGCTCTTGTATTGAAAACTTACAAAGTATAGCAAAACTTAAAGTAATAAAAAGTTTAAAACCGTCGAACGCTGAACAAACAACTGGTTATACCATACTAACTGTTGCCTGTGGATTTTTTTTGTGAAATCTATCCCACGGGAACCGTACATTTTCCAAGATAGGCTACTTTTTGTCTATGTGCTGTTCCAGACTACAATCTGTGCCTAATTTTATCCCGATCCATTCAACCGTTTTTGCGTGAAATAGTATCAATCAAACATCCATCCATCCATATATTTCCACCCTCACAAACTTTCATCTTATAATATTAGTAAGATTATAATATGGTTACGGTACCAACCTAGGGATACCTGTAGGTTGGTACTATTGTAATTAATCAATATCGAGGATCAGTCACGTTTTTTGTTAAGTATGCAGATTTTGAGCTATTAAAAAAAAACAATAAATACTGTGTGTAAATTTTTTTAATCGGATCAGAAATGACCAAGATACAGAGATTTTAGTGCACCAACTTAAAAAATGCGCCCGCGAGAAAGACCGTATAGGCTGTGACGTCATTCATCGCGTATCGGCAAAAGTGGCGGGTCGCCGTCGCGTCGCCAGCTTTGTTAGCTTTTAGTCCAGCGCAGTTAGGGCAACGACCTGACGATTGCTGATTTTATAGAATCTGTTTTAAAGTGATAATGCCGTCAAATAAGTATTGCATTGTGCCAAAATGCAAAAATACAAGCGTTAATGCACCTAATAAGCTTTTTGGACTAAAAAAAATGGTGTAGAGCAATGCCGAGAGATGACAAAACTCCTTTATAGGTACTGTTGCGAAGATCATTTTGACCTAAGTACCTGCAGTATCTACCTAATATCAGTTGGTACAATATGGTCAACGGATCTAGTGCTAATCATTCGTAAAGTTAGCAGTTTCGAATTGCAGTAGACAATTTAGTACGAAATGCTGCACTGCGCATGTCAAACAGCTAAAATTCACGAATAGATCCACTGACCGTATAGATTTAATTATAATATACCTACCTATTGTGCATCGTTTCTATCATTTCTTAATAACATTTAAATTTCCGCGGATAGCTTTGATGTTTGTTCACACAGATGATGTTCGTTTGTTCATGCCTAATGCCTACCTACTCAAGTAAACAATGGTACACACGGATATTCGAGCCAGGACTATACCCAGACCACGGGAGAGCCATGCTTCGGCTCGTATGGGCGGGTGAAGCAATGCTTGCATTGCTTTTCACAGTGAAGTTACCGGAGGCCCTAACCCTTCCCTCTCCCCTATTCCCGTCCTTCCCCTGACCCAGTACCACCTCTTCCCACTCGTCCCCCCTCTCCCCCTACTCCCACCGTAAAGGGCGGCAACGCACTTATGACTCTTGATGCCATGGGCGGCGGTAGTCATTTACCATCAGGTGACCCGTCTGCTCGTTTGCTCCCTATACAATAAAAAAAAAGGTCCCCCGAGCGGGTGGGTGATTTTGTCATGTGATAAACGCAATCTGTGATTATGTGTAAAAGCGCGCCTGCAGCCGGGCGCCCGATACTTACTGTTGAGTATTGTTTTATTTGTATCCTATGATATACAATCAGCCGAATGTTTGTTGTACCTAATTTTTTAATACATATTTTTTCAAAATGCGGTGCATTCGGATAAAATGGTCAAACAATAGTTTTCGTCATAGTCAACTTCGTGTATAGCTAAAGATTTATTATGTTCAAACTGGGAGCTCAGTTGGGTTTGTGCTTTGCACTTGTTAGAGATAATATTTGAATGATTTAAATAATCCAGAAAAATCTTATCCTCAGAACACGCAGTTAAAATGGGTAAGTAGGTAGTTAGGTACCTATTTTAGGTACTCAGTAGGAGTAGGTATGTATAGACTTAGTTACCTTTTCATTTTATCCCTACAAAACCAACCTCAATAATAGGTAACTACCTACTCGTATCTATTTAGATATCAATAGATACTCAATGTCAATATAAATACTGTTATACTAGTAATATAACATCAAATTATAGTAAAAACTAAATAATTTACATGCCACGACATGAGCGAAACAGTGAAGAATCTGAATTAAACTGACCAAAGTAGCGATTTTGCACGGGTGGCGGGCGCGATTCGCGACGTGTGACGTCATCATACCAAGCGCGGCTCCGAGCAAGCGTTTCGAAATAGCCGAAAAGAAAACTTTAATAACTTTGTAATTTCTTGTTAGATTTGAATCATTTAAAAAACGAAATGATCAGAATGTTATAGCGCATACGCCCCAATATTTAGAAATCCAATATTTTCCTATGTGACTGATACTCATCTGCTAGCCAAAAATCATATTTCCGAAAAATCCTAACCCTAAATCGCTTAACCCATAAACAGTCTGAATATTACCTGAAAGAACAATAAATTATTCACTTAATGAAGCGACCGTGACAGAACGGAAATTGGGTGCGTTACCGCCCCGAAATAATCCTTTTTAAAGGGTTAAGCATGGGTTTAAGGAAACTTTATTTGTTCTTGGTAAGTACAAGGGTGTTGTTATAACCTTACTTTTTACTTGTAAGCTGTATTTATTGCTGTTTTACTTTTTGATATACCTTGAGTCTTTGACTTAACAGACTTGTATTTAATATCTGACAGGCATTTATTCTTGGTTGGTACTACCCTAATCAAAACCGTTAATAATAGTAGTCTGGTTTTAGTGTAAGTATTTATGTGTTACATCATTATAATTATTGTCCGGTTGGTTCGTTTAACGTATCCTTTGAATGGTAAATGTAAAGAAAACCTACATAATTTTACAAGGAGCTGATAAATTTTGAAGTAATAATGCACCTAGAAATATTTACAAATATCTTTTAATTCAGTTTTAAATTAGTTGAACCAGTAATAAATTAATCATAAAAAAAAAACAATTTAAAGACAATCAATTTGTATACTATATAATTATGTCCTACTAATATTATAAACGTGAAAGTTTGTGAGGATGTATGGATGTATGGATGTGTGGATGTATGGATGTATGGATGTGTGGATGTATGGATGTATGGATGTTTGTTACTCTTTCACGTCAAAACTACTGAACCGATTGCGATGAAACTTGGTATGTAGATAACTGGAGGCCTGGATTAACATATAGGCTACTATTTATCCCAATATTCCCATGGGATTGGGACTTACGCGGGTGAAACCGCAAGGCGCTGCTAGTATATAATAATATCATCATATCATCGTATCGTATCATATACATATAGTGAATCCGGATGATTATAGATTTTTTTTCACTACATATTAATTTTTAATTTTTTTTATTGTCATCCAAACTAAACGTGTACGCAAAATTTTAGCATAATTGGTTCAGGATAACTGCTTTGAAATTTAATTGGAATATTTGACAAACAGCAACAAGGGCAACCCGAACAAACATACATACAAACATTGCAAGTTAAGTAAAAGCTTGTAATATAAGGAATGTCTTTATAAATCTAAACGATGCAGATACAGTTGGAAAAGTTTATATTTTACACAAGCTGCGCCCCGCGGTTTCACCCACGTAAGGCCAAGGGCCGTGGGAATATTGGGATAAAAAGTAGCCTATGTGTTTATCCAGGTCTCCAGCTATCTACATAGCAAGTTTCATCGCAATCAGTTCAGTAGTTTTTGCGTGAAAGAGTAACAAACATGCATACATCCATACATGCGTACATCCACACATCCATACATCCATACATCCTCACACACTTTCTCGTTTATAATATTAGTAGGACTATTGACTATCTTCTAGGTTTGCCTGACTTAACATCACACAAATTGGGTAATACTTTGCGTAATACGGTCTTGTACTGTAATTTTTGTAATGTTCTTTTTTAAAGAATACCAGCAAACACATGGGTCACACATTACTGGTATTCTTGTTAAGCTAAATGTTGTTTTTAAAACTTATTGTTTTCCAGGATAAAACCAAATGTGTTGCACAAAAGCGGTTAAACTAATATTTTCAGTTAACTAAACAAAACATTTTGTCTGAAAGTAAAAAAAAAATCAGGATATTATTTCGCTCTTTAAAATTGTTCACTCGTGATTTTTTATTTCTCTAATAACTTTTTTTAGTCCTATCATCAGTCTCATATATTATAAATAAAATACATCCAACGTCAAAACAAAGTGCTTCAAATGCAAATTTAGAGAAGGGCAGTGCACTTCAGCACATCTATCTAAATTCAAGATGTCTATAAGTTTTATAGTAAGTTATTTAATATTATAATCTACATTATTTGTTAATTGGTTCTCAGGTCTTTTTAAACGCCAAGGTGTTAAAACATATTTTGTAACTAAAATCTCAAGTTTGCTTCTGTAACAAAAATGAAGATGAAAACCTCAGAATCGGCTGTCAAGCTGTCAAGCCCGCCCTTTGATTCTAATCGTTAGTAAGTTGGAAACAGTTTCAAGTTCACGGTATCATTACCTTTAGACCTCGAAGGTGACCTTGACTTGGTCAAGGTGCTTTATTGCGTTGTATTTTAAATATTAACAATACAATTTGGATTGACATTCAATTTTTATTACGTACTTTGAAACTACTATTGCTTCTGCTAGAACTTTGTAGTTTTAAATCAAAAGAAATGTTATTAGGTCAGTAATTTAAAAAGCCGTTAGGAAGAATGACAAAATAATTCTATCCCAAAAACAAATGATTAAGTTTATCTTGAGAAATGGTATTTGAAAATTCTACTATCAAAATTTCTTATATTCAATAACATCTCAGAATTATAGGTACTATGGGTAGTGTCAGTTTATACTACAGTTAAAGACATGAAACAAACGAAAACGATTCTTCTAAAGATGGATTGTGCAAAGAGCGCTGCAAGATTTTGACAGTTGGACAGCTGTTTGTTCTCAATACTATCCTACGGAAACTTAGTAAACTTCAATTTAGTCAGAATGTTGTTGGGCCTCTAGCGTCTACAAAACGCACAAAGCAAATACGGCTACTGTCAGCGGCATAACAGTATTGTTCAGAATGATCTTTGCAACAAAATTAGTACAATCATAATAATATATTATGGCTTAGAGGGCAAAGGAAGGTCACCGATGCCGTTAAGCGTCTAAAATAGCAGTAGGTAGCACACAAAGGTCTTCGAATGGAGGCCTTGGGGTGAAAAGCGACCTAGAGGAAGACCACAAATGCGATGGAAGGATGACGTCAAGAAAATTGCAGGGACAAATTGGATGGAAGTAGCGCAATACCGGGTTAGATGGTATTAGGATTTACTCCTATATGCGGGGCGAGACTTCTTCTTTTCTTTACTTTTTTTTTTCTTTTTGCTGTAGTAGATGTAAATTGTGACAAAGAGAGACATAGGTGTACGACAAATTAGTTCGGCATCATTAACTATAGAATTCTAATTTAAGTTTGTGCGTTTCTCTTTGCGTTGACACGCGATTTAACTTGACTGATCAGTACTCGCGGGTGACGTCCGAAGTGGTTTAAACCATCTCATGACAGGTTTTGTACTAATTGCATCTATATTCAGTGCCTTGATTACGCTTCACTACCTTTATTATTAATTGGTATATTCGCAATTATTGTGAACCATATTATTATATTTTATGTAATTTTAGGATATTTAAAAAAAAAGTTTGGTCATTATCCCACTATCATGCCGAAAAAAAAGTATTTTTGTGCCAATTAATTTACCAAAATTTAAAAAAAATATAGCAAAAAGAATGAACACTCTTGAAACATGCAGTACTTGTTATGCTATTTGTTTATTTTACTTCAATGCTCTTACACGAGAAAAGGTTTTAGACAGGGGCAAAACGGGAAGTAGTAGTACGGGAAGTAATTTTACAATATCGAAAGATCCACTTAATATAATATTGTTATAGGAACTTCCTAACAATAATATTTGGATGATTTCATCGACAGACATAACTTCATACAAATCATGAACGCGGAATACATATAAATTAACAGAGTTTAGGATAACAGACCCTTATCACTGCGTTGTCAGTTTCATGTTGTACTTACAACTCTTTTAATGTTCCGCATACGTTTAGAAAGATAATGTTGAACAACATTACTCAACATTATTATAAGATTGGGTATAGCATATAATTTGTTTTTATTTTCTACTAGCTCACCCCGCATGCACTGCAATGCCATTTTTGTCTTTTTTATAATGATTCTTTGGGGCAGGAACCCTCGCGGGTGTTCCCAGAAAACCCTACCAAAATTTCATCAAAATATGATAAATGATTTTGGAACGCATAGAGGACAAACATGCAAAACATTGATTTCTATTTTTATAGAAGATAAGGTTTATGTTAATATTTTAAAACTTCGGCTCAATTAAATAAATACTGTCTTTATTCTCTGGGGAATTAAAGACTTTTTTCTCTTAGACGGTAGTAGGTACTTACTAGTAACTCTAGAGTACCATTATTTCTTTCATATTTTAACATCTTTTTGGTACCTGTTAATGATTTACTAATATATATGTATTGTCTCTCGCTATCTCCTTACAAAATAGTGCAAACTACTTCTTAATTAAACCCGAAACTTATTTTAAAGAAATTTAGAATCTTGATCTTACTTTAGCTTTCAATTTTTGCATGGCTTGTAACAAATTAGCTTTTAAGTCAATTATGATATTTATATTACAAAAAATTTCCGCCGTCCCAAAAAATACCAAAACATCGTACGATCCAAAATCGCTCTCAGGTTCTCTCAAAAGGCGGAAAAATGCCAACTGGCAACACTGTTTCAAACCAGGCTCATAATAGGGAATATGCATGTTGTTTAAATTTACTTGATTAATTTTCCCTTGAATCTTTATTGTCCAGTATTATGCCTAAACACATATTTTCTTATTTAGTTAGTGTTTGTTGCAAAAAATATTAATTAAAATATGCAAAATAGGGGCGCGAAATTCAACTTTGCAAAACGAACCATTGGTTGAAACGAAACAAAACATGACGTGACATTCCTCGTTCTGTCATTTATCGGCGCCTATATTCGTAGTGTTACGGAGAAAGATAGGTGTTCTTGTGGTTTTTGCTCTTAGCTAGTGCAATTTAAGCATTCTAGTAATATTAGAAATCATCTAGGACAATGACTGAATGTGAGTTTTGTCAAAGCACAATCGGACAATCTACCGAAAATAGATGCATTTTACGTCCGCTGAGGTTAAAGGAGTAAAGGCCGCAAGGTAATTATTATAATACTTGTTATATTATAATCTAAAGGATAGGTAAGATATTTATAGTTAGTTATATTCATGAAGTTTTATTGGACTTTTGTTACCTAGTTTAAGTAGACAAGCAAGTTGCCTTCTGCTTGATATTTAAAAGAAACATAAATTACCTACTGCTGACTAATTCACACTATACTAGTAATTCAATTGTAATATGCTAACATTAAAGTGATCTTCACAACAATATAAACACGATATTGAAGGTACTTTATCTCTTCTCATTAATGTTTACTATTGTTTTCGTATTTTACATTATAATTTTGTACAGAAAAAAATACTGTATGGGGTGTACTTCTTATAGTGTTTTTACACTTAAGAACAAGGCAATACCTATAAAATAGTTTTTAAACTTTATCCATCGACTATTAATTACAATAAATAGTAATTACAACTGGAAATCGGTATAAAATTACTGTAACACTTCAAGTAAGTATAAGAAACAAACACTAAGCGTGGAACGTGACGTCATCCAAGGCCAGCGAAATATGGCGGCGTTCAAACAGATCAAATTTTATCGATATTTTCAATGTTATTTTAAAAATTAATTTGAACATTGCCAAGGTTATTTATATTTTTTATTAGGGTAGAATGATGGAACAAGTCAATAAAAGATAAAAAAAAAATACATGCATATTCCCTATTGAAGTGAGTGAGTGGCTACTTTACTGTAAAATAACATAAAAGCCCAGAAACATTAAGGTACGCGTATTGCATTTCATTGCGCAATGTAATATCACCAAGTGAACGCGACACTGAGGACAAACACCTGTACGCGTATATCAAATTCAAAATTATGTTTTGGAAACATGTTTTGCAATGCTGTGTCCACAAAGATAAAAAATTTACATGGTACGATGATGGTTTGTTGTTTACTCTCGTCACACTAATAAAGTTCCTGCAATAAAGAACGGTTCATAATTAACGATCGGTTAAAAACATGTTTATGCGTTATAAAGACCCATTAAGTAAAGCTTGTACCATAGGTTATAGAACACGATAAACCTACATGATACTTTTTTTTGTAAATACAGTAGATAGAAACACCCAGATAAATTCAAACTGGAATATTCAGGCATACAAATATTTACACTTAACCAGAGACACGCCAAAAAAATCCAATTATAGCCTTTCGACTTGTAGAGGTTTTGATTCATCATCATCATCATCATCATTTCAGCCATAGGACGTCCACTGTTGGATATAGGCCTCCCATAATGACTTCCAAGAAGACCGGTTGGAAGTGGCCTGCGTGCAGGTTTTGATTCATTTATAACTTATTTTGAGTTAGTTAAAAAATCGTTTTCGAGCAATGAAAGTTTTGGGGCGTGAAGGGAAGGCGTGAATGAAAGTTTTTTTCGAGTTGTGGAGGTTTTCGAATTATCAAGGTTCGACTTATAGAGGTTCTACTGCGTAAACCTTTTGAACTTTGTTGCAGATTTAAGTGGACCTCCATCCGCTCTAATTTTTTCATTGACGAGACTGATTTAAAAGTGTGGTTTTCAGACTGTGTATTGTAACAGCATTACATGACGGGGCCCGTACACTTTTATCCCATAAAAATGTTTATTATATATTAAATTTATATTCTCAGCATTATCCTCAATTCTTCATATGTATGGAAACTACTCAAATAAAAAAAAAAATGAGCAAAGTCCTTTAATATTTTACACTGTATACACAACTTGCAAACTTTAATTTTATCGACATAGATGGCCACAATTCAGACGTTAAAGCCTTTTATCAATAAATTTGAACTGTAAGCCCACTTAACCCGTTCAAAGCTGGAGTTTCCCAGTAATTTGTAACCCTAAAATGTTCAGTGGATATTAAGTGGCTTGCTAACCAATGATTTTGTTCGTTGTCATTGTTATTGAGTTATGGCTCTTGTTGTAATGATATTGAGGCTGTTTTGATCAATATGGGTTAAAGATTTTAGGTAAGTTCATTAGAAGTTAATTGAATATTACAATCAGTTTTCTAACAAATTAGCCTTAGATTGCCTAGTTGCTCAAGTAATGTACGTTGAGGATTATGTTTGCCTGGGATCATAAGGTACTGGGTTTGATTCCTGTTTGCTCAAATTGCTGTTGGATTTTTCTTTTAGAAATGTTTCAATATCAACCAGGAATCTGATACATTGTATACTTAACATTATCGCCATGTTATCATGTGGTTTAATTAACATTTAGGCTCGCTTTCATGCGAAATTTGTTAGCAACTGCACGAAACGCAGTTATCTAAGATAAAATTATAGATTTGCATAGAGAGAAATCAATAAATTTCACTGTGTTAAGTTTGGTAGAAACCCTGAATGACTTAAAGAAATGGTTGAGTACTTTCTTCATCAGCCTGTAGACGAAAACTTGAGAAGTATTTTTTGTTTAGTATTAACTGCGTAGTATGAGCTTAATCATGTTCCTTCTTCGTCCAATGTTTTGACAGCACAAGCGAGTGCAAGAGATCACTTTTTAGTGAACTTTAGAAGTCGATAACATGTACTATATAATCATTTAAATAGTTTCTTTAGTAAAACGATGGTACATAACTTGCTACAACTGCTTACCATTGCGTCAACACAAAATACAGCTAATATTCTCGTTTCCATCAAACGATTGTACTACATAGATTTGGATACTAGATTGTATTATATATAAGTATATTTATCAGCAGTCTGAATACTATAGTACAGGCTCTGCCTAGTGTGGGATCAGACAGCTGTGTGTAAGTTATTATTATTATTAACTAGTTACGCGCCCCGGCTTCGTACGGGTAGCAGAGACACCTTCAACAATCATAATCATATTTTAACCAATTTACACAAAACCTTAACAAATTATATACTTAAACCTTCCTCATGAACCGCTCTATTGACTTGTTAAAATAATATCTCAACGTGAATAACTATTATGATCACCTCCTCCGCTTAGAATCCTGCCTTTGTGATAAAAACGAGACAAACCTCTATCGAAAATGTATTCTATAACCGTAATTAATGATGATGATAATAAACTAACTCCCACGAGAAAACTCTGGACAAAATACGTTTGCAATATAAACGTTTATCGTGGCATCTGATAAAAAAACTAAAGAGGAAGCAATTTCCAGAGGGCGCCGATGTTGCAAAGCCGCAACTGGATGTGAGGGACGCGACAACTTCCGTTACAGCCCCCTCCGTGATTCTTTAGAAATTCTTCCTTCTTCACTAAACGAAGTATTAGCTTCAGAAAATAGAAGAGTGTATTTATGCATGCTTTGTAAGGTGTGTTTCGGAACTCAAGTCCGAAATGTAATAGAAGTACTGCCAGTTTGTATGAGAAACCTTACTAACTTATTTCTATTTGAGATACCGATTCCTGAACTGTGAGAGTCTCTGAGGTTATCTTTATTATGAACTAGCGGCCCGCTCCGGCTTCGCACGGGTATAAAATATATAGCCCATGTCATTCACTGAAAAAATGATTAAAATCGATCCAGTAGTTATGTAATTATTTACGACATCACATTAGAAACCTCAAAAATAACAATATTTCTGGACTGTTTAATGGATGTTATTATAAATATAAACCTTCCTCTTCAATCACTCTATCTATTAAAAAAAACCGCATCAAAATCCGTTGCGTAGTTTTAAAGAGTTAAGCATACATAGGGATATAGGGACAGAGAAAGCGACTTTGTTTTATACTATGTAGTGATTTTATTATACTTATCCTAACTAACAATATAAATTCGAATGTGAGCATGTTTGTTGGTTCTTAATTTATGAAAGCGTAACAAACTAAATAAACACTCAACCGGATCATCATGAATTTTTACAAACACGTTGTTTGTGGTGTGGAGGAACGGGTGTTATGTCCCTCCAACACAAAGGGAGAATCCTCAGAACAGGCGAGTTGATCATGCCTGGCAGGCCGCAGCCCAACGGTTGATTTTGGGAAGTTGTATATATACTAATTGGCGCGAGAACTGTCATATCGCGATGCAGGATTAGTAGTTACTCCGTAGTCGGTGTCTTCATTAGATGATTTGAAGTATGTTTTTCGTTGTATTTGAATGTCGCTACAGGGGTACAGAAAAGGACATATTTTATCCAAGGGTACCTTTAATTCAGAAAAAAAGTGTTCCCGAAACTAACTTTAAAGCGATTTTTAAAACAAATTACCGATGCTTATACAATCCTTTAGATATAACCGTTGGTGGTGTTATAATTCAAGTCGATGTTTTCAAGACAACCTTTACAAGAATATTATTAGATTTTATTCAGGGCAGGTATTTAAGTGATATATATTTTAAACTCGATAGTAGAGTAATACAATATATAAATATATATATATATATGATCTATCATACCCAGATGAATGATACGCAAATGAGAATGTAAAGTGGCCCGTGACACAGGAATCATTCTTAATTCGGGAGCAGTCTTTTGCAAACTTTCGACCTTAGCAGAATATCAGGCTTCCTTCGTAGGGGATTCCCGGGTCCCCTCCAATAGGCCCACTTGTGACGGAACGGCGTGTGGTTTTAGTTGGTTCGATTCCGACATACCACTTCACCATTAGGTCAGGTGAGTTAATGACCCGTGGGGGGATCCACACGAAAAAAAAAAGGTATTTACACGAAGCTTCACTATGCTGAGCTAAGGAAGGTTGGTAGGAAGGTAATTTTATTTATTTTTCGATTTTTTAGTATTATGTTTATAAGTTACCTTTCTGTGCTGATAAAATAAATGTTTTTTCTTTCTATACTTCTTTCTTATAGTTACAAAAACAATCTACGCAAAAGTATTAACTACTCATCACTTACACTACCTACTAACACTCATACTAGTCAAAGTAAGAAGTAAGTGATATATGTACTTACCTGAACACTCATACCCACGATATTGAGGGAGTAAGATTTTACACTCCATTGACACCGTCGGTTTAAGTGAGTCCTTAAGAGACACTTAAATACGGATGTTCAAGACGGTGTCACTGTTCAATCTTGACTTTTGGGCAAACTTGCAACTTAATGATTGAGATGCTCATTATCTGGTTTAAAATGTTCTTGTTAAAGGCGTTTATGTCAATTCAACACCTTTATTTTTTTACTTACTACGAAAGTGTTTTTTTTTAATATCGTAACAATTTCTCATGTCTGCCCATTTCAAGAAAAAATTGAATTTAGCACAATTCGATGTGTAACTCGGGACTTAATCGCGATAATATTTATAAGGTATAATACCTTTTTGGTAACGATGGCAGTGCGAATAAAAATAGTGAAAACCAAGTGCGGATAGTTTCTGAAACTCGCACTTCACGGAGGTGTCGCTGAGCTCTCACCAGTCCACTCGTGACCACGATCGGTGTAATGCGATCAAAAGGTAACCAAAAGGGTATTGTTACTTATAAACATTATTGCGATTATGTCCCGAGTTACACATATAATGTGTAGCAAAGTCATGAAAGTTTAAAAACAATTTAGCACAAGCTTACGAAAGTCTTTAGTCTATGGAGTATTTGTGTGTATAATATGTTTATTGATTTTATATTAAGCAATCGCGCAAATTCTTATATAAGGTCTTAATGGTCCCTTTTACTCGGTTTTTAATCTATGTTAATAATTCGGTCAAGGGGCACGGTAGGCTCGACTCGAAACCTTACCTGAATAATAAAACATAAAAAAATAGTGATTTCGAGTCGACAAAATATATCAGCTAAATTCGGATTGTCAAGTATTTTGTTAAATTCTAATGGTGCAAATGGCAGTCGCTATATTGGCCACTCAGTGCCATCTTGAGTTCGTTAAGGCCGATTCGAAAGATTGTGTATTATGAGTCGCATTTCACCCGAGCGAAGCCGAGTTTTCATCTAGTGCATTTATAATCTACAACTCCCATGATTAGAATGTTAGAATATTAAGTGACATAACTACCTATAAGTATTAATTTAGTATCGTTTACTAATAATTACTAGTATTAACCTAACTTGGTATTTAGTCTGATATGTTAAATATTCATTTTTATAATATAACCAAGGTAATAAAAACACAAATCCCTCGCGATAGTTAGCCTTTGAAAATGATCGTAACAGCTCTGCAGTAGAAACATAACAATAAAACCGTAAGTGTTGTTTGCTGTGGGCTTTACTAGGTTTTACAGATAGGGCTGCCATCCGTTCGGGTGTTCCCAGATTATTCCTAGTTTAAAGGAGGTCGGGGGAGCGTCCGGGCGGGGATTCCAAAAAGTGTCACACTAATAGTACTAAAAATCTTTTAAACAAAAAATTAAACAGACGATAGAAAAAAGGAACTAAAAAGCAATATATAAACTTGTTAGTCGAACTAAACTCCTACACTAAACGTGCCTAAATAATGATGAGTCGGTGCGAAACTTAGAAACAAGCAAATTAATTTTTACGTAAAATGGAGTGATGGCAGCTGCAGCAGATGGTATTTCATTTCTGTTTGTATGTTTGTGTGTACATTAGTATAGGAGTTTAGCTTTTCTAACAAGTATTTTTCTCGCTTTTCAGTTCCCTTCTCCTTTCGTCGGTTTAATTTTTTGTTAAAAGTTTTTATTTGTTAGTTTTGTGGTTAAATTATATTTATAATGAATGGTTACTTATTTTGAATTATTTTTTACCCAACCTACTTATCAACGTATGTATAATATAATTACCTAGGTATCTACTTTATTTTGGTGTGGGTAGCCTCTCGCTGGAAACCATGATTATGGCCGTGGTCCGGTGCGAGAGAGCATGGAATTCCGCTGTCTCGTTTTGTGAGGAAGTGATGTATGCCGAAGAGGCGGCGGAAAGGGACAGGAGAGAACTACTTCTCTCTTGTCCCGCAGAAGACACACCAGACGCCGGAGAGTGCAAAATGATCTCCGGCCTCCATGAGCGCTTGCCTGAGGGTGATGGGTTGGGTTACCCGTCGCCCTACCAGACGCATCCCCAAGACGGCGGTACGACGTGTTCCACGCGCTCCTCTCTAAATCGGAGGGGGCAAGGCCCCCGCACCAAATTGTGGGGTCGCCAGTTGTCGAGCAGGCGGCAAGGTCTGCCGGGGCTCATAGGGATTTCCTTTCTAGGGTACACCTGAGTCCTCGGCATTAGGATCCTGTGACCCCCGTGACGGTACACCGTGTGGTTTTAGTCGGTTCGAGTCCGACATACCACCTTGCCGTTGACCCCGGTGAGGTGATGATCCGTGGGGGATTCCAAACGAAAAAAAACGTACCTACTTAATTATTCATTGTTATTTTTTAAAAATATTTAAACCATATTCAACAATACAGTAGAACCTCTTTAAGTCGAACCTCAATAAGTCTAAACCTCCATAACTTGTTTTTGTTTCCTTCCCTTCACGCCCCAAAACCTCCATTACTTGAAATTTAAAGCAGTGAATCCCTACAATCCATTTTAGATTTCAGTACATATTTAACTCGAAGAAATAAATTAAATTTATTTTACAACCTTTACAACTCGATAATTTGAAACTTATTACCTACCTCCAAAGCTCGAAAAAAAAGAAACTAAGTTACCGTCTTTAACAATTTGCCAAACTCGAATTTTTTGGTGTGTCCCTTTTAGTTCGATTTGCAGAGGTTCTACTGTATTTTATTAGGTTTAAAGTTCTCATTAACATGAATGAATAAGAACAAACACCAGATAGCTGCTGTAAACCATTGAGGAGTTTCCTCGATTGGCTTCCACATCCACCATCAAATAAACTGCAGATAAACGAATAAACTCATGAAACAGTTTTGAAACATTGCATTTATTTAGACAGCTAAACATTCCTGTTGTACTTACGCGTGAAATGTATAATTCTTTTGGGGTTTCTTACTTAGATCTAGACACGCTGCAGCGTGTAAAGCTAAGTTCAAGATAAGTTACCTAGATCCAGGTAGTGGCCCCAATTCTGTTACTTCACTCGCTAAATTAAAATTCACTAAATTTTCTTCATATAAGAAGTAAACCTTGTACACTTAGAAACAAGGTCTTATTTCAAATTGAAACAAGTAGGTAACATATGTCGCTATCGAAATAAGAAATTTATTTGTCGACTAAAGTCTGATACGCTTAAATAAACTTTAATATTACGTAGCGAGAGCCGCTATCCGTTGAATGCCATCTCTTTTGCTCTGTGTTTTTAGTAAGCGTCTTCGTAGGTGTAGATTAAAAACACGTCATCCTTGTTCGTTTTGAACAAGTTTTTATACGGCAATTATACAGCGTTTGAATAAATGAAGACTACTCTCGCTGAATATAAAGTTGAGTATACGTTGACAGGTTTTATTGAAATTTAGCGGCGCTGAGAAATAGATGTCAGTAACAAATAGACCTTATTACGAAAAACACTAGGTTGATTTCATATGAAGAAATTAAGTCAGGTTTTAGTTTAGTCGAGTGTACAATAGAATTGGCACCATTGTGGATGTAACTATTACGTCTACTGAACAATATTTTTCCACTTCTTCTCATACTTTAAATATGAAATTTTGTAAAAAAAAATGGGATTTGTTTCGTTCACGACTGATGCCGAGGCTGAATATTATATGAGTGGTCTGAAATTATTCACTGATTTGTTTGAAAAACAAATCCGTGTATTTATTCAATTTTCTTGGGAATTTTGTTTGTCCTCCATTTCATACAAATGCCTGCTATTTTTTCACATGATAATTATGTATTATTTATTTTCAGATCAAAATTCATAAGCATAAATACACGTTTAACAACATACTGTAAACTAAATATCCTATGTTGAAGAGAGGAAATTATGACTGGGAAGTGCTGTGTAAAATTTACTCTAAACACATTTCAGTTGCAAATCACCTTTATTTGCAATTTAAATTATTTCCGAAATTAAAGAGCATCTAAACACACAAAAACACAAAGCTAATATAAAGGGCCAAGCTAGTAATTCAAACATCACGGCATTCTTTGAACAAACTAAACCTAGCTCAGAATAAAATCTTATCCGAGCAGCTGAAGGTTGGTTAACCATATAGTTAATCACACATGTGATTCAATCCTTTGGATTGGAGTAATACCCTTAACCAATTAATGTTTTCGGAGTCAAATACGGCAAAAAACGCACAAAAGCTACAGCTATTGTAAGCAACGTGTTAAGCCTCTATCAATTGCCGAACTCAAACGTGATCTAATAGATATTGCATTTATAAGTGTATACCGATGCTAGTTACCACGGCTGCACAAAATTATTCCCTATTATCATTCAATACTTTAATAAACTAAAAAACGGTATCACATCGAAGCTCCTTGAAATTGAATCAACTGAAAATGAGACATCTGACAGAATTGTTGATATTATAATGAGACAACTTGGGGAGCATGATCTTCTATCAAAATGTATAGCATTTTCTGGTGATAACTGGAACACAAATTTCAGCAGATGCAGTAGGTCAGGAATAAATAATATCTTCTACAAGCTGAAAGGTAAACTTTATCCAAACATTGTTGGTATAGGGTGTTCTGCTATATACTTCATAACGCACAATTAAGTGCACCATGGATGCGATCTACTTGCTATTAATGTAGAGACGAAGATTTTGAAAATATACAACTTTTTCTCAGTTTATACAGTTCGCACAGAAGCTCTCAAAGAATTCTGCGTAGCCGCTGAATTGGAATACAAGCAACTTTTATTCCATTAAAAAACACGATGGCTAAACCTTTTCCCGCAATAGGGAATATGCATGTTGTTTAAATTTACTTGATTAATTTTCCCTTGAATCTTTATTGTCCACATATTATGCCTAAACAATTATTTTCTTATTTAGTTCGTCTTTAATGCCAAAAAATATTAATTATAATATGCAAAATAAGGGAGCGAAATTCAACTTTGCAAAACGCTTCACTATTGGTCGAAACAAAACATGACGTCAAATTCCCCGTCCTGTCATTTATCGGCGCCTATATTCGTAGTGTTACGGAGAAAGATAGGTGTTTCCGTGGTTTTTGCCTTTAGCTCGTGCAATTTAAGCATTCTAGTGATATTAGAAATTATCTAGGACGATGACTGAATGTAGTTTTGTCAAAGAACAATCGGACAATCTACTGAAAATAGATGCATTCATGATGGCTACATATTTTGCATCAAATCCAGATTTTACGTCTGCTGAGGTCAAATCTAAAGGATAGGTAAGATATGTATAGTTAGTTATATTCATGAAGTTTTATTGGACTTTTGTTACCTAGTTTAAGTAGACAAGCAAGTTGCCTTCTGCTTGATATTTAAAACCAACATAAATGACCTACTGCTGACTAATTCACACTATTCTAGCAATTAAATTGTAATATGCTTACATTAAAGTGATCTTCACAACAATATAAACACGATATTGAAGATACTTCATCTCTTCTCATTAATTTACACTATTGTTTTCGTATTTTACATTATTATTTTGTACAGGAAAAAATACTGTACTGGGTGTACTTTTTATAGTGTTTTTACACTTAGGGACAAGGCAATACATATAAAATGTTTTTTAAACTTTATCCATCGTCTATTAATTACAATACATAGTAGTTACAACTGAAAATCGGTATAAAATTACTGTAACACTTCATGTATGTATACTAAGTTTATGAAACAAACACTGAGCGTGATATCTGACGTCATTCAAGGCCCGCGAAATATGGCGGCGTTCAAACAGATCAAATTTTATCGATGTTTTCAATGTAATTTTAAAAATTAATTTGAACATTGCCAAGGTTATTTATATTTTTTATTAGAGTAGAATGATGGAACAAGTCAATTAAAGATAAAAAAAAATACATGCATATTCCCTATTAAACGATTTTAAAAATCGTATGATGCATTGAAAAGTTATTTTGAAAGCTTGGATAGACCACGAGTTTCGGTTAAAAATACAACTCCCGCATTAGGAATTACTCCTGTGTCGCCGGGGACTTTACAAACATACAAACAACGGACACAAAGAACACCCAGACTCAGACGGGAATCGAACCCACGACCTCTGGCTCAGCAGTCAGGGTCACTAACCACTAGACCAACAGGCCAGTCAGTTTTGAAGATCTACTATCAGAGGCATACTCGTTTCTCTTTCAGTGATGTACGTTTTCCACGGAAATATTGAAAGATTAGAAACTAGAAACATATTGACGTCTTTAAATAAAACTTTAAAAGAGAGAATAAAATAAAACTTCGAACCGATTAAGGTTCAAAGTATTTTGAACAAACAAGACGAAAACACAAAAATCGAGTTCAAAAACAATTGTATAATTTTTTACAGGGAAATGAAATCCTACATAGAAAGGTAGGAAAAACGAACGAAGGACTTTGACAAATTAGACTGGATGATTTTGCCAAATATTACTGAAAGTGCATGTACATGGTCTGATGTCGAAAAAAGAATAGTTTTCCTTGCATTTAGCTTGAGTCTTAGCGACGAAGATAAGCTTTTAAGGGCAAACCAGCTGTGGCTTATTTTATTTTAAAACGCCATATACCCATTTATGTATTATTTTTGTATATCAGTTCACAATGCGAACGTAGAGATACACTTTTCGCTAGTCTTGCAGTAATGGACGAAAAAAAGAAAGTCACTAAGCACACACACGGTTTCTTCTATAATCAAAGTCAAGTATAAGTTTAAGGACCTGAGTTTCTCCGACTTTTGCAGATTACTATTGGAAAGGAAAGACATTTTAGCAAAAATTGGAAAATCTGGTAAATACCAAAATAACTAACAAGAACTTGATCTCGATTTAAAACGTTTGTTACTTACTTTTAATTAACAATTAATAAATAGTTTCAAGTTTTGTGTACCCAAACTTCCTTACCGACCTAGATGACTTGTAATTTTTTGAACCAATAATCATAACCATGATTTGTTTTTTAATTTGATGCCAAAAAAAACAGTTCCTAATTATTTTGTAAGCAGATAACCTCAGAATCATGATGAATGATGATGAACCTCAGATAAATGTATACTTTTATTTGAATATTTTATTTGTTACGCTGTAGTTTAAGTCAATTTTGTTAATTTTTTGTCAAACATTGTTAGATCAATTGCAAACAAGATGTCAAAATGAATAAAAAATTAAAATGTAAACTTTTTGTTTTCAGTAGTAAAAATATTTAAAATGTCTTGGATTTTTTAATGGTTTGTCCGAGGTTGGCAATTTAGGTGATGGCAGCCCTATATACAGAGTGACTGTAAACTTCTGTAATTCATTTGGTCCACGTGATAAGCTGCTAATATGGAAGGGTGATGAGCAATATTCTGGCCTAAATAAGAGTTTTTTTTAAACTAAAGTAATATAGACATACTCTTTATCTCCGTTATCAGCAGTATGGTTACTATAATAGAGACTCTGCCTCCTTTGGGATCTGACGGCCTTGTGTGGGATGTGTCCAATTTAATAATATTATTACTGTCAATCTTTTTAATGTAAATCACCCTGAAATTACAAAATACCAATGAACGAGGTTAAGTGCCTTACCATATATTAAAGCAAATTGTAAAATTGTGTTTAATCTTTAGTTACTCACTTAAAGAAAATTAAATAACTACTCACATTCAGTTTATAGAGACCTCAATAATGAAAACATGACACTGTAACTTGCACAAATATTGTGGAAAACCAAAAAGACTGAAAAATTTGAAACTGAGGCACATTGTTGGTACGTTTTTAGCATAAAGTGATATTAAGAGCAAAAAAAGGTATAGTAATCAACAGTTTCACAGTTTTTTTCCACTCTTAAATGCGTAAGCCAAAATTTTGAACTCTCTTTACATTTTGTTACTTTTTCGGACAATTAGTTATAGTAATTTTGCAGAAAAGCAACAAAAGCAGCTCCCACTACAGAAGACTACTACAGTGATATCAACTACTACATTAGTGCGCTTAAGTAGTAAAGCATAATCTTTGTCGAATATTACGAAGCTACCGGGTCGCGGATATCGAAATGCTTCATCCCGTCTCCGCTGGTTAAGATGAATTGAATTAGTATTTCTAACCGATAAACACCCGTATTGCTGTTTCAATTCGTCTCAGACAGTGACGTAATGCAGTTAGGTTTCATGTTACGTTTAATTCGACTTAACCTGCGGGGGTGTATTGATGTAGCATTTCGACTTGCCTACCGGGTCCACGGAGACGTTTCAACTAGCATATTAGCTTGTTAATTATATAGATTCCATAGAGTACATAATATCTATAGAATGGATTATACTAAAATGAGACCGATTTTTACTATCCATGTACTAAAAACCATAAATATGTGGAACTCTAGACATTATAACTTATACTACAAGCAGCTCGATAGGTAAGAAAGAAGAAACCTTATTTTTACACACTTTATATTAGCTTCACTTGTATGTTTGTTTGTAACCGACTCTTTAGGACGCCATTTTGACCCACTTTAAACGGACAGATTTCATTCAAATTTTGCACACCTGTCAAAGACCGATGACAATGCAATAATTCGATTAAAAAAATAAATAAAAGTATAAAAAACTAAAAAAACACGCTTTTATAGAAAATCCAACTAAAAAATAGAAAATAAATTAAAAAAAAGCGTGGGGTGCATGCATGATGGCAATAGTTATAAACATTTTATTGACGCCATATGCACCCCACGCTTTTTTTAAATTTATTTTCTATTTTTTAGTTGGATTTTCTATAAAAGCGTGTTTTTTTTTAGTTTATTATTTTTCATTTTTTATTTACATACATTTTGGCGTAAAATATCCGCCATTTTATTTTTTAATAGAGAGATAAATTACACCCAGGCACAGAACAAATGATCATGCTCATCACAAAATTATTTGTCCCCGGTGGGAATCAAACCCACGACCTCTGGCTCAGCAGTCAGGATCACTAACCACTAGACCAGCATGTTTATTATCCATTGTTAAGAATGACAGTCTGTTTAGCGTACGAGAATAACAGCAGGGAAGGAGTATGCAAATACGCGGAGCACGGGCCATCTGGATTCTAAAACGTAGATTAACACTTGTGTTCCGTCCTTCACCGTTAGCGCATACAATTTTTATACTACCTATGTTGATCGCTGTTCATGATTCCAAATGTAATATTGTCCAAATACATACAAGGTTTTTACGTCGAAATCGCAGTTTTACTTCTACATCCAAATTCAAGCAGTCGTCATCAAGATATATCAAGCCACATCTGTACATTGACAACCTTAGTTCACATCCATTCTGGTTTTATTTCGTTAATGCAATAAATACACTTTAGTATGCCTCATAGTTACTGTTACAGCGCACATATTATTATTATTATATACCTTCACACAAAAGAAATATATCATGTATTATGTCTCTATAATGTGCCTAATATTACCGTTCATAGAACAAAGTTTTTCAATATATTTTTTTTAAATTAGACCCATTTTAAGACACAATATTAGGCCTATTTAAACATCTCTAACTTAATAAAACCTGAAGGTATGACATCTGAAACACCATTGTTAGCTTGCGGCAACGCTAGCACACCTATGCCATTAAGCATTTAATGTTTAGTGTCTCGTTGAATTTTGAGTTTTGGAACGTTACTTAAGTATTTGAAATTAAGTCGAGAACATTCTAAGAGTTTCGGAAGTTATCTAAAGAAAGACTATTGAATACTATCGAAGTTAAAACTCTCGTAGTTTCGACAGTTCGCATAGCCGACAGTCATTAAAAGTTTGAGAAAGTAAAACCAAGAGAATGAAAGAAAAATAAGTAGTGAGTGCTCAGTGAATGTTCAGTGCAGTGATGTACTAAAATAGTAATGTAGACGTACAACGTCAGTGAGGGCCACGAAAACCGAAGCTTTGACAAGCGAAGCTAGTTCCAAGCTACGCACGTTAACTTCAACACATCACTCAGTCCGGGTGTCTGTTTGTTGTACTCACTCTGGAAGTGGGTACAAACAGTGCTTTAAATTTATCAATGACTAAATCAAGTACAAGTGAAGATATACCAGTATTCATTAAATAAACCTTCTATCAAACCATGGTGCTCTTAGAATACTTATAATAAAGGGACGTCAAGGCAACGAGTCAGCTTAATGAAGACGGATATTCGTGGAATAGAATAACAAAGCTGTCTGATATTAAATATTAGCAATAGCATCATAGCAATAGTTAGCAGTTAGTTTAGAAATAGTGTTATCGCAGATTACAAAGGCAAATATTATGTTATGTAGTAGAAAAGTGTGCAATATACCTACATAACACATCAGAAGTATCTGTTGTATAATAATTAGTACCTGGATAACCGAGTCTTGCTCAGTTTTTTTTTAGGTTTTCTCAAAATGAAACCTAGGTAGCTCGATTTATCGCTTCCAAAACCCCCTGCATACTAAATTTCATGGAAATCGTTGGAGCCATTTCCGAGATTCAAATTATATATACAAGAATTGCTCATTTAAAGGTATTAGATAGATAGGGAAAGGAGCGCCTGACAGTGAAGCTCACTTCGCTTTTCGATAAAGGAATATGGGCACTTCGAATTCGTTGATGTCGATAATGTCCTCTCCCAAGGCAAAAAAAAAGGGATTACTGTTGGGCCTGGAACTATTTGTCTTTCTTGGAAATACGTATGTGCATGATCGTATATATTAAATGATAGAAAGAAAAATCTTTAGATCGATGAAATGTTTGCTGTAATACCACATGCAAAGGCCAAGTGGAATTTTAATAATTGAACTGAAAAAAATTGTTATATCGCATTTTTATTAGCATTATCGGACGTGTAAAATTTTTGGTAAAAATCTACAAAATTACTTCTCTCTCCCTCTCTCTCTTTCTCTAAACTCTAAACATGACACCATCTAATAAAGCATAGTACTGTTGAAAGGTTTTTTTTTGAAAGAACTTTTTTATTGAGAAAGAAAAAACAAATATTGATAAAAACTGGACACACATAACTAAATACGTGTATAAAAATGACAAACTCAAACATTTTGTTTCAATGAAAATTGCCTTGCCTTCCTTTAATGGATAAATGTACGATTTTAGGCAGTTTTGTTGTATTGGCTTTGTGCGTTTGAACACCACAAACAATATGTGCACTTTGAATTCGTTCATTTCGTTAATTTTCTCTTCCAAGGCAATATCCACCAAAAGGATGCACCGAGAAATTCAATTACTTATTTAATGACTAGAAAAGGGCAGATGACTGTCATGTCAAATCAGTATCTTTTTGCTAAACGTCTCTAAATTATAGTCAGTTACATTTTTATATGAAATAAAGTAATACGTAACAACTGCCTATTGTCAAATCATTTACTTGAATATTGAATTGACAATAAAATAATAAATTAGAAACGTTAAAATAAAACCGCAAGACAAATTTTGCAATATTATAACGTGCTTGTTTCCAACGACGTTTATTTTAATTCATTTCAGTTGGCCATAAAGCACACTTTCCGTTTGATGATAAGGATTCAGTACCTATGAAAAGTAGACCCACGGGTCATCAGCTCACGGTGGCTACTAGTGAAGCTTTTATGTCGGAATTGAAACAAGTAAAACCACACGGTGTTCCGTCACAAGTGAGTATATTGCAAAAGACTCGGGTATATCCTAGGAAGTAAGTCCCCGAGAAAGCAACAACAATGGGGTCACTTATGTATTGCCAACCTGAACCCCCCTTGTCGTCTCGTGGAGTGTTAGTAAAGAGTTCTAGTAGTGCTGCTACTTTTGTCTGAGTAAAGAGAGTACTATGCTTAGTGCTATCTATCTGTGGTCGTCTGTGGGGTGGTGTTACTAGACTATAAGAAATCAGGCAAAATATCTACTGTGCCCCGCATGAATCGATTTCTTCCTTTTGTTAATACTAGAGATTGCTTGTTAGTCAAAATTCGATGACCAAAAATCATTTATTTTTACCTATACATTTCCAGAATAAGTTGAACTGTTATTGTTATACTTTCCGTAGCATGACTGGTCAACATATATACTGGACGCGTGTAGCTTGATGTAGCCGTTTTCACGTATTTTATTAAATTAGTAACAGGCGTTGTTTTGCTCTCTGCACTTCTTCGAAATATTTTTTGTTTCTTAAAAAATTAAAAATCCTTACAAAAAATTATCTTCACGTATATTTATATATAAAATATATTTACGAGTTATGGCGGTGTGTCAACACTATCCATCAAAGTTTATAGGAACTACGATGATGTATAATTAGACGAAATTCAAACTCGCGGTAAACGCATAGCATGCCAGTACAAGCTATAAAAGCGAGGTACGCCGTCATTTTCAGATAACACACACACCAAAACGATTATAGTTCGCAAGTTTAACGATATAATCAAACGAATACTCGATTATTCCACAGTACTACGTGATCCGATTTCAATACAGTTGGTGATTATAATGTTGTTATGAACTGATGCGTGATAACAATTTAATCATGAAACAAAACAGTACACAAACTTACAAAGAGACACAAGTTACTAAAATATAGTATAAATGAAAAGGTCATGATCATCAAGTTGACTTCTCTGCTTACTTTCAAGTATATGGTATGTCATTGTAGGCTATGCGAACTATAAGACTCTTCTGGGAATCAATCAAAACACCGAATCAACGGCTCCCGACTCGCCCACTGGACAGGCTATAGGTATTTCCTTACTATTAAATAAAACCAAGTTACATGCCGCATTAGATGAGATCTAACTTGTTTAGCACGGCTACCTGACAATATGCGTATTAGAAATTAATTATAATTATCAGTTACTTAAATGAGCATCAAAACATTGTAAGAAAGCCTTTATAACTATGAATCTTCCATAATATTCTCGAACGTTCGTTAAGCTTGCTAACCCGCACAATTATAGTTTAGTTGGCTATAGGCTACCCATGTGGGTCAGTACAAACTATTTACTCTACTTCAATATCATCAACTTCTATAACTACGAGTATATAACAGTTCGATATCATTATATGCATGTAGAAACTTACCTAGGTAACAATGGTTTTGTATGTTTGTTGGGCTAAGTTACGATGGGACTGTCATTTATATTTTTAACCGACTTCAAAAAAGGAGGTGGTTCTCAATTCGTCGGAATCTTTTTTTTTTTATGTATGTTCACCGATTACTCGAAGACGCCTGAACCAATTTTGAAAATTCTTTTTTTGTTTCAAAGGATATCCTTTCAAGGTGGTCCCATTTAAATTTTATCCAAATCAACAAATATCTAAAAATTGTATACCTACACGATGATATTTTCGTTTGTTCCGAAACCTCGCTGTCTCATTGGAGCAGTGCGTTTAGTTGGCATATTATATTTAAACAAAATACATCTACTTTCCACTAAAAAGCACATTGAAGTCGGTGATACTTTTTTTTAAAAGATAATTTTAACCATAAGCTACTAAGTGATAGAGAAAAAATTCTTTAATGATATGTGCGTAACGGTTGGAAGCCTGTGTCTAGTAATTCGGCAGTTACTATACAACATTACCAAACAGAATTGTGAAGGTGGTTTAAACACAATAGGTTTAAACGCTCGCCCTAAAGCAATAAAGAAATATAAGACAAACAAAGGAGACACACTTTAAAACGTCATTTTTATTCTACTGTATATACTACGTAGAGACGTTACAAACAGCAAACATAAAAACTTCCATCTCACTGACTGGCAGAAAAATTTATTTGGCTATATTTATTAAAGATTTACTTTATAAGTAATATCTTTCTTGCCATAGTAGCAATATTTAATTATATTTCATCTCATTTTTTATTTTATTTCTAGTTGAAAGTATGTTACGCTTTAGTACGCTTCGTGTTGCCAGTGGCAATGTCTGCAAAACAAATGGATTTTGTGTCAAATGTAAATGATTTTGATTTTATTCTATTTAAAACATAAACGGCTATTATTTTTGTTTTCAAAACTTATCTAATTGAATATTTATTATCTAGTTGTTGCTTAATTTGGGAGATGTTAGTATTAATTTTGGAATTGAGACCAATCTTTATATTACTGATAGATAGATTAGATAGATTAGGTACACTTTATTTGTACACTAGGGTTTTCCAAAGAATATGTAACAGAAGATGTATCTTATAAATAGTGTACAAAGGGCGGCCTTATCGCTTAGAGCAATCTCTTCCAGGCAACCTTGGGATGGACTGGAGTTATTTTATTAAACAGGATGTAAAAGTGGAGTTATTATTATTATTAAATAAAACTTTGCTATGATTTTAGTTCCCGATGGGGTGATGAAATGAAAGCATCTTCTTAGTTATCAGTACAGGCAAAATGGTTGTAATCATTTTTTTTTTTAAGTGAAAAGACTTTGTTAGGATATTTGAGATTATGGGGACACTGGCTTTTCTTCACTGTTGTCGCTAGGATTCAGGAACGACGATTAAAGGACTGAATATCATGATTTTAGGTCACCCATCTTTCATCTATCATATCACTTAACCCTACACCCAGATCTGCTTGGTAGTTACACGTCTCGATATCTTTACAGTTTTCATCAATAAATCTTTATTTGAAGTCATAATAATAAGAAAGATCCTCTTGATTAAAAACTAATAGCCTATTTACATTCGCGTCATATTAGATATCGTATCACGTCCCGCCTTTATGCACACTATCCTTACACGTAGGCCTCATTGCAATAGTATTAAATATATTGTATGTTGAGTCTCTTGAGCCATTTGACTCACTATTCTGTGTATATTCTGTGCAAATATGCACTTGTATCATTCTAAAAGGTTCTGTCAGCAGTAAAAAAACAACTAGGATGCCAAAATATCTATACATTAAAACTTTTCAAATTGTATTGACGATTAATACTAGCCAGGTCAGTCTTTCGAAGGGTGACCATTCTTAACAACTTGAGACCCCTCCGTGCCTCGGAGAGCCCGTTAAGCTGTTGGTCCCGGTTGCCATACGAACATCTGTGATATTCGTTTCGGATAGTTGGAGCCCTAAAAAGTCCAACAACCGGGTCTAAACCGGGCCTTCGACCTAGCGTGGAGGAGAATGAAAAAAACAGCTAATAATAATTTTCTCGTCTATCAGCTAATTTTCTTTTTTTTTGTTTTTTTAGTAGCTATTTAACTAGCTTTAGTGTTAAAAGAAATATAAATTAAAACTTTTTTCCTAATTTCAGATCTCCGATGCACGAATATATAATAGTGAATGAAAATATTAGAAACAGCTGAGCCCCGCGGTTTCACCCACATGAGTCTCGGTGCCGTGGGAACATTGGGATAAAAAGTAGCCTGTATGTTAATCCAGGTCTCCAGCTATCCACATACCAAGTTTCATCGCAATCGATTTAGTAGTTTTTGCGTTGAAAGAGTAACAAACATTCATACATCCACACATCCATACATCCTCACAAACTTTCACCTTAGTAGGACATGCAAATTCATGTACCATTTTAATATTTATTATAGTCGAATTTTGACCACCGGGCCAAAACTTGTAAACATAAATGAACTAAAAATCTAATAAATATAAATAAACTGAATTGTAAAAGGCAACTTAACTGATTGATGAGATTATATTATTTACAAAACATCAGAATAGTAATGTGTTTTGTTAGTTATTGCATCAACAATCGTACTTAGAAGTTGAAAAATAATATTTTATTTAGAAGTATTTTTCTTATATGACGTCAATGAAATGTCCATTGTTTCCAATTTAAAACTAAAAGATTCGACTTTAGTGTTTTTTACCCTTGAGTAATATCATAGCTAAGTGGTAACCGAGTTAGTTAGCACATTGCAAGGTTAAGTAATACTCGCTTAAGTAAAAGTCGGTTCCGCTTGCCATACGAACATCTGTAGCATTCGTTACGGGTAGTTGGAGCCCTTTTTTTTTTTTGATGTCGAGGTGGAAGATCCTCATGGATGTCCTCCGCCCTTGGGGGGGGGGGGGGGGGGTGCAAAGAGGTCTGTCGGACTCTTACCGACTAAGAACCACCTCGGTGTTCCACTGCTTGCCCATGATCGGGGGAGCGAGAATCGCCATTGCATTCTTCCGTAACCCCCGACAGGTACGTAGTTGGAGCCCTAAAAAAAGTCCGACAACCTGGTCTAACTACAAAACTTTGATATCACCTAGTATTTGGGTTGTGAATACTTGTGAAGGTCTGATGGCAGTCGTTTCACATAAAATATCGAAGGTCGCCGTTTCGTAGTTAGACTGAAAACCGACCCCAACTTAGTTAGGGAAGGGCTCGGAGCATTAATATCATTGTTATTTGATAAGTAAGTAAGATAAGTGGTGCCAATGATTTTTTGGATAACCTATACGAGGCTATCCAAAAAATGATTGACACCAGACAAGAAAATTAGTTTCAAAAGTAGGTTTGAAAGAGTTTTGTACCACCAAGGGGGCATTTCACGTAAAGCGGGCCACGAAAAAAAAGTGAGGTTCCGAAATTAATTCATATTTGGGGTTTGTTTGCTTGCTAGGGGTTGTGAACATGTACACATATTATTTTTTTTTAGTTAAGGTTTGGTTCTCAAATTATGGGATTCTAAAGAATTGACCTGATCGGCGGAAGGTTTTTTTTGGATGTTTTTCGTATTAAAGTTATTTGTAATAAAATCATAATTTTAATGTTTTGTATAGAAAAAATACAGTACTTTTGGATTTTTAAATCTTATTCTAAATTTGAATTTTTATTCTTGTCTTAAACCGGAAATTAATATTTCAAATAAATATTTTAGTAACTTCGACCATTTTTATTTTTATTTTTATTATTGCAAAATAAAGCTTAAAGTATACAAATGTTATTTTAAAAGTTGCAGAGTGAGATCTAAATGGGTTAAGAAGATAAATCAATTTGAGTAGGTAAAGGTCGCACTCAGTGAGGTACCTGATGCTGATACCACCGTCTCGGGCCTGCTTCTGCTAGGGCGACAGATAGCCCTTTCCGTCACCCCCAGGCAAGCGCTCATGGAGGCCGGAGATCGTTTTGCACTCTCTGGCGCCTGGTGCGTCTTCTGCGGGACGGCAGAGTACTTGTTCTCTCCAGTTCCCTCTCCGCCGCTTCTTTGGCATCCATCACAACCTCACAGAATGAATTTAAACCTTGTGGTCTTAGAATATTGGTCAGTATTATTTACGTTTTTGTTATTATTATTGTTTAACAAATCTAACATTTGCATAGATACAATATAAAAAAAAACCGTTTTAACCTACTTGAATATGCTTTCAAATGACAAAAATTGTTTATTTATTATATAAAATATTATTTGTTGGTTTGTTATATTATATTTGGCATACCTACGTTATTTTGTATGTACTATATTATTATATAAATGTATAAACATATCATTTCTTCAGTCTGTTGTATCAAAGGTTAACCTATAACTGCTAATTATTGGTTTCGGCAGGTCTATAATTTCTATTCCAATTTAATGCGGATTGGGTCGCTATTGTCTAATAGTTGGGTGCTAATTATTAGGGTTAAAACTATTAAGCTAATTGAGGTCTGCTGATATCTTTATAACTGTAATATATTGCATATTGGCAATAAAAGCCAGGTGATAATTAAATTAAATGTTTTATTCATCTTTGACACTAGTATTAATTAACTAATTGTTAATAAATGCTGGCTGAGGTGCGAGTTTCGGCAATTATAGACAGACCGTATAAGTTGGCAAGGACACGTACCAGAGGATAGACCAAAAATATTGTGTATACGTGAAATTGTAGGTGTGTACACCTACAATTTCACGGCTATATTTTTGGTATATATTGTAAAGCTTTTACCACATGTAAAGCTTGGGGCTTTAGGGTATCGGGGTACGATAGGTGTTAGCTAGAGGAGGAAAATTAAAATAGCAGGCAAACGCACTATGCGATATAATCAAGATCAGATTATTCATATAACAATTATAACTTCACACAAATTAATTATAAATACTATTTCTTGAATTATTCCGTGCACCTTTGGCACTATAGTCGTCCAGACCGTCCTCTGTCTGCCCGGCGACCCTCTTGTCTTCAACATTTATTCTTCATAAAATATTTCGAACGTGTTCTAAATTCGAGTTTGGTGCCACCAGTCTGTGCCTCTCGCGTAGTAAAAAGTTATTCTTCCAATCGAAGGAGTATATAAGCTGTGCGAGAGTTCCCGTCGCTACAGGAGCTACACCCCCTCGGTGGCGCCATACTCGTCCTGCCTGCCTCACACATTTTCTAACTAGTGGTAACGTCATTTTTCCGAGGCTGCTTCCGCCAATGGAAGTAATGACTGGCCTTTAGCTGAGGACAGACATACAACAATGATTAAACATTGAAATTCATTCATTAAGTCTTCCAAAACTCCTCTGCTGGCAGGCGAATCACTTGGAGTTTATAAAACCCACTTAAAAGTAAACCTCCAGCCTTCTAAAAAAATTACATACATCATTTAGTTATTTGGTTCTACAACCACGACCAACACAAGTGTATTGTGAACCCTGACCATATTGACTCCTACCTAGACCAAGTTTTCTTATTTCTTTTTTTTCTCAGGCCATGAAAAAAAATTACAACAGGATCAGCACACAAATATCATAAATACAATATTTCACATAAATATCCTTTATCTAACAAGTGGTTCAACCTCGTTGGCTATTTGAACAAAAAAAACAAGTCTCAATGTCAACAAATCTATTTGCATACGTCCTCAATGGTTAGAGATATTATGAACAAAGAAAAATAAACTCCTTATGTCATAGTCTTTGACAACTCTCATCTGTCAACAAATTATCAAAGTTATTAATTATCCCTGGGAAAATATTATTTGCTCTGAAATTGTTTCAATGAATCCATACTATTAGACTTACTTCTCCCCCCGAAAATTCTTGAAACTTCCTACCTTCAAGTTACACTACCATTCATTGTGAACTTTGTTTATGTTTGTTCTAAGTAAGTGTTTTATTATATTTCCCGAAGTGCATATTTTATAAGCATAGCAACGACCTTATTTATAACAAGAATAAGCCTAGCAACGGATATTTCTACTACTATAACATATTATCGCCTTTTTGACAGGAATCTACTACATCGCGTGATACAATTTAATTTATTTACGCGCGACACCGCGCCCTTTGTATCAACTGCTTCTTCTGTTGTCCTAACAAACAACTTCTAACATAACTCTCTATTTCCTTTTCAGCCTTTGAAACAAACAACCTTTCTCTAAACTTGGATAACGTTTTCATTGGACCTAGATGAACACCTGACCATGTATCATCATGCAGCTCTCGCAGGAACTCTGTTAATAAAGCCTTTGGAACAACAACTATGTTCTTAATACCATTTATTCTTCTGACTTTCTTACATAGGATGCCATTCACAACTAGAAATCCTTTGTATACCTTCACATTTCTACTAGTTAAAACAGAAAAAATTCGCCTACAGAAAAAATCTTTACGCTGAACATCCTGCAATCTAACATAGTCAATCCTATGCAATTGTAGTCCATCTTGAACAGGAGCAGGTTCACGTTCCTCCAGCTCTTTCACCAACGGATTGCTACTAAGAAAATCTGCTACAACATTCTGCTTATCCGAACAACAACTTACATCAACACTACCTGTACTAGCTTCCGAATTCATTAACGTATTGACCTCATTTTCCTTTATTTTGATATTACTATTTAAAGTGTTAGTAACAATGTCATCCTTCTGATCAATTGTTTTATTGGAACATAAATATTCTATTTGAGGAAGTATGCGAGTTTCTGTCTTTACTTTACAGCTCATAATATCTTTTTCAATAACCAACGAACTTAAAGGTTGAATCTCATCTTCGTTTACAAAAGGTATTATAAAATGTTTTTTCAATAACAATACTCTATCCGCAAAATCAATCATATATGAATTATTATTAAGAAAATCTATTCCTAACACCAATTTTATATTAATATCCTCTACTACAAACAGATCTAACTTCACTAAAATGTTCTCTACTAATGCATTGATTCTACACCGTCCCGTGATCTTCACAGCAGAACCGGTTATGCTCCGAATTTGCGTCGTGTTATCATTCTCACATATGTTAAGATGTAACTTGCGCGCTAGTGTCCCATCAATAACACTGACTGAAGCACCTGTGTCTAACATAGCATTTCAATTAACCCCACAAATATTAAGAGTAATAAATGGAACGAACTGACCAGATTCATTTGTTTTCAACATCGTATGGAGTTGTATTTCATCTCCAGATTCGGCATCCAAATCCATTCTCCTCAGATTCTCCTGCCGAATCCTTGCCGAAAATTCTGGCGAGTGGTGCGTGGTGTTTCGTTTCTATAATTTAAATTCTGATTAGCACCCTCTGTCCGCGGTCTTAAATTGTACCGTGGTGTATGAATCGCGTCGCGATCACTTCTATAACCCTCAATATCACTTGGAGACCCTGGCGAACGACCATCATAAGACCTATTGATTCTTTGGTTCGGTCTGTTCATGATGACATCCTCTTTTCTTTTGAATTGAACAGAATGCTCTAACCCTTGCGGTGGGTTTATTGGGAGATTTATATTTTTATTTTCAAATCTAATGGTCTCAGTTACTTCTGCTAATTGAATGATGTGTCTCTCAATTCTTCTCTCGTCTGATACAGGCGTGAGGCTAGTAATTGTTTCTGATAAAATCCCATAGATTTTAAATATGCATTAATAAACTTCTTGTCGTCAGTAATATTTGCTTTATTTGCTAATGACGACAATCTATAAAAAAATTCTGTGTTGCTTTCATGTCTAAATTGTTTTGCATTATAAAATTCCGCAATATCGTCGACAAACGACGGGAACTCTTTCTCCAATTTAAGTACAATTTCTTCAAACATGATATCATCATAGAATATTGTTTTATAGAACATCAGAGCTGCACCCGATAAATACGCTCCCAAAATTAATGATCTGTCTTTCTCATCCCATTCATTTATTGCACAAATTACTTTAAACTGCCTTAGAAAATCTTGGAAGGATTCTCCTCTGGCCCCCGCAAACGACTTACAATCCGCCATAATGCATAAATAAAATTATACAGAGAGAACACCGATAAAATAATTCAAATGGTTATCTGTGATATATAGGAGAGTCGCTCCACTCGACGACTTGAAAACCCTTCGACGTTTTTCCTTTTCTTCTCGAACCTTCAACACGTATGGTGATGTATCTTCACACCACGTCCGTAGCGATCATCAATTGCTTGGTAATACTTCTCCTCTTAGACACCTTAGGCACCTCCACCATGTGTAAAGCTTTTACCACATGTAAAGCTTGGGGCTTTAGGGTATCGGGGTACGATAGGTGTTAGCTAGAGGAGGAAAATTAAAATAGCAGGCAAACGCACTATGCGATATAATCAAGATCAGATTATTCATATAACAATTATAACTTCACACAAATTAATTATAAATACTATTTCTTGAATTATTCCGTGCACCTTTGGCACGATAGTCGTCCAGACCGTCCTCTGTCTGCCCGGCGACCCTCTTGTCTTCAACATTTATTCTTCATAAAATATTTCGAACGTGTTCTAAATTCGAGTTTGGTGCCACCAGTCTGTGCCTCTCGCGTAGTAAAAAGTTATTCTTCCAATCGAAGGAGTATATAAGCTGTGCGAGAGTTCCCGTCGCTACAATATATACACCTCTACTTACCCTGTGGGGGATACAAACATGAATAAATATACACATGAAAATAAAGTTTATAATTATATCACCTTATTTCCATTATTACAAAATTACATTAGCCCAGGACCGACAAAATACGGTACACCCACATTAGGAATTTGTTCTGTCAAGCTAATCAAAAGTTAAGTCTATACCTAAGTACACTCAGAATCTCATCGTACTCAGAAATATTGTGAGTTCAAATCTTCCACATAAAATAAAACGAAACAAAATACTTCATTCATTAGTTTCATTAAGAGCAGACAAGTCGGTTCACCCTATGTCAGCCCCACAATAACATGTTCCAAACTAACTTGACACTTTTGAGCGCCACTCTAAAACTAATATCGAAGTTTATTACCTATTCTAGCGAACAGAACGTTGCTTGTACTAACTATTCACTTTGCGACAAAAAATCGCAGTGTTACTTACGTGTATGTTTCAAACGGATGATAGCATTAAAAGCGTTAGTTTTAACGATAAATTTAAAACTAACGTAACTGTTAAAAAATGGTTATTGAAGAGAAAAGTTCTAAACACAAAGCTATTGTAAATTAAAAAATCGGTTGTCTGTAAAGTCGGTTTACTGACGATAAATGAACGTGACAACGTCATAAGTGGAACGCCTCAGAGCGAGGTAACGCCGCATGAGTCATGTTTTTCGTGCGTGCAGCCGGCTCCATCGAATTATAAGACGTTGTCACGTCAAAAAATTGTTTACAAGTACACAATTTAAAACGTAATTATAGGCTTATAGGTTTTGTCATAAGCACTCGTGTTACACATTGACATGATGAATTTCTAAAGTCTTCTACGGTTATACTATTAATAAAAGAATAAAGTAAGATGGGATTACATTAAAAGATTTCCACAATTATAATTATATATATTGGTATAATTTTGATACTCAACAACAACAAAGAAGTTTTTGAATAACTTTTAGTAATAACACAACCTAGACTTTAATGTTTTTGTATGAAATTTGGCACACAGATATATGAATTCATGCGAATACTGCAATAAAATAAATTTGGAAGTCAAAGGTTCAAATAAAAGACATGAAGCACTCATAGCTACATACTTTACAACTAAAAAAGGTAGCAATTAATTTAATATTCTTACAATACGCTGAATATTTCAGCGTATTGTAAGAAGAAAGAATATTAGATATTATTTTTTAATAAATTAGACCTTTGGGTGGGACTTGTAGTATCACGGTAAAAGGCAGTCGCAGTAAGGGAATAATTATACAGGTATAAATTATTCGCATTCGTTTTGTACTTTGGTTTGAGGACTTCAGACGATTCCATGCAAAAAATTATGTTAAGCGAAATTTTAGGAAAGTGATAAGTAGCTAAATTCGAGAATTGTAAAAAGTTTAAGAATGATTTTTAGATTAACACTTAAGTATATATACTTGCTATATATACTTTTATCTTAGCTTTAATGCTAGTCAATGGGAGCCTATCACGGGCTTCCGTCAAGTTATTATTATTATTTAAAGCATATGCCAACACAAGGAGTATCATATTTGGCATAGTATAAATTGATTTGAATAAGAAAAGATGAAAACAAAATGTATAATGTGAGTTACAAGTACATTAAATAAATAGTAAACACACAACAACAGTTTATTATGAAATGATACCAACAAATATTTACTGCCTATTTGGTATGACTTTTTGACGATTGACGAGGATCTGGAAAAGATTTAAAATCGCAGCGACTAGTAGTACATGCTGTTCACCTTTAAGGATAAAGTCGGTATCCGGAACTAGGTCGCCATATTGTGTTGTGATTGAAATTTAATGCCACTGTTCGCAGTTTGTTTTATACCAACTTTCTTAGAAGTTGTTTTGTGTAAGATTTAGTTCCTACTGCGTATATGTAGAAACTTTGATAAGGTTCATATGTAGTTGGAATCTTTGTTACTGGCTCCGAACTCTAGGACTTTTTGAACTACATATTTGATAGAGTGCGAGTCATAAATGTTAAATTTGAAAAATAGTATCAAAAGGTAAACAACAACTACATGCAGTGCTTTTCCTATTAGCTTCATCTAACAAAGTTATTATATTTTGTCCTAAAACACGGCTATTATTAGATGTGACATTTAAACATTCTTTTTTTTTTCAGGAATCACTGAATACATATCAGAATATTTTTGTGTATAATATATATCTTGACAAACGTAAGAATATCGTAACTTCGTTTCAAAAGGTCTTTTATTTTTTAATCTCGAATCATTCACACACACTACTCTCTCTAACATAAAACATATAAGGGATCAGAGTCAAATTATTATTTAGGACAACGGTAGGTGATCACAATGACAATATGGTTTATCCATTGTTTGGTAATATACCGTAAGTGCACACAGTAAAACTGTAGTTAATAACAATAGTATAACTTAAGTTATTTAGTATAAATTAATAACAGTAGTAATAATAACAATAGTAGTTAATAGTAAAAAATTAATATTATAAAGTTAAGTAATAATAATATATTGTATGCCAAATGCAGGACATACCTGATCTAAGTACAATGTAAACATCTTTATCTGTACCTATGATCCACAATAAACAGTTGGCAGTTTGAAGTTTTTCAAAGTAAATAATAACAAGACAGACCGTGCCCGTGACCATATTTCCTCTTGCTTTTTTGAAACGGTGAATGGTAACTTAATCTATGTATTTATTATGTATATTCTCTCTCAGAATGCGGCAGTTTTTTTTTGTATGGTATAGGGGGCAAGCGAGCAGACAGGTCATCTGATGGCACGTGACGACCGCTGCCCATGGACACCTGCAACTCAAGACTCACAAATGCATTGCCGGCCTTTGAGAAATAAAAAGAAAAAAAAATAGTATTAATAATTGTAAAGATTTTTCTGTACAAATAAGTATTAATTGGAAAAGTGTGTTAGTTTAAAAAATTGACAGGTCACTTAAACTTTTATACTTAATAGTTTTCGGCACCAAAATTATAAGTGTGGATTCAATTTGTCTCTTTTATGACATATAACAAACAAACTAACCAACAAATGAACCAATCAGTATTCACGCCTATACATGTTGTATAGCCGTTGATTAACAGCTTTTTTAATAAATAAAGTATTCATTTCAGTTGGTAATGAAATGGATATAAAACCTGAATTCACAGTAAATGCAGGCTTGATGGGAGCCAATCAAAATTTTCGTATAGAAGGCATATAAAGAAAAGTCTCGGGATTGGTTGCAGGGTACTAATCAGTCGTAAATCCATGGATTTCGCAAACAGAGTCCCCAACAAAACTGCGACGTTCATCTTGTGTACCAAGCGATAGATTGGAGCGGAAATTAAAATTATATAAATTGAGACTATGCCTTTTTGCTATACATAAGAACTGTACATAATATGTAACGTTATTCGGATTATTCATGTACATTAAGATGTTACATAATAATATTAACAACACACAACTTGCTGGTTTTTGTTGTTGTCAGTTTAAAACACTTCTTGTAACATTACATTATATTATATTATTCAGGACCCTCTTCTTTGGGATATGATAGTATACTGGGACCAAATGACCAACATTTTCCTTATCTTGAAGGTTCTTTTCATTCTATTCTCAATTTAGTTGGCAATCTTACCTGTGTCGTTTTAAATAGTTTGTATTTCGTCTTGGATCTCCTTGCCTTAGAATAACAAATTGTCCTCGTATTTAAGATAAGATAAGATCCTGGTTATATAAACTGGATGCGGTTAAACATTCTGCGTTATTCAGTTAAGTCGTCGAATGTTTCTAGCCCTATGGCTACTTGCTTACTAGAGGGCAATTGATGCTTCACCGTCCTAGTATAAAGTACTAGTTTAGACTTCATATTGTGTGCAAGGCAAGAAGTAAACCAATATGTTCTTGGTAGAAGCATGCAACCCGCACGTTAAGACGCCGCTACTATGTCTTTTAATACTCAAACTCCAGTGGCATTATCTATCACCCCTTTCCGTTTAGCTCTGGTGATCCTATACACCAGCGGATTAAGAAAGCAATATAGAGTATTTATATTAAAAACTAGTGCCATTTGACCATTCTCTTCTGTAGGGTATAAAGATAGGTACTGATTGGGCGGCTACAATTCAAGGAAATCTGGTCTACCTCTTTAAACGTAATGCAAAGAACTAGTTTGGATTAGCCTTCTATTTTTTTAATTCCGAATGAAAAGCTTTCGCTCAACACCTTGTACCCTCCGCCAAATCCTTCAAATTATTAGGGCTATAAGAGCTGTGAAGGATACTCGCGACCCCATGACAAATCAAAACGTGACTTTTGGTGACTCTATTGATTCCCTCCTCGCTTGTCAGATAGGACAATATTGAATGGTGTACGATCTGTGCTAATGAATTCTTTTTATGTTTCACGTTTAGGGGAAAAATATCTTGAGAAATATTCAATTTACTGTTATAGAATCACTATTAAATGTTATTATTTTTCTATACTTCATCAATGAAAATTCTAATTTAAGACTAATCAGTAAATGTATTCAAGAATTGGAGCTTTGAATGCTCCAAAATTCGTGTTCTTGGTCTTAAAGAGGTTTTGTAAAATTTGTTAGTATTTTAATTTGCGAGAAAACGCGAAATTTAATGCAAAAAAAAACAAAAAAAACAAACTGTTTGATCGGTTGATTGATTGAAACCTTAAGAATATATATTTCTTTTTACTTGTTAGCGATGCCGTATAAAGTGTGAGTATAAAATTTTCTTTCAGGAATTGGTTTACGAGGTTCAATATACGATTATGGTTGCGTTTATGGCTCCTTTAGCCGACAGCGAATAAAATCATTATCATCTCAGTAATGAGACTTCCATTACAGAACATAGGTCATTTTTTCCTATGTTAAAAAGTTTTTAAGGCAATTAGCAGCATGTAGCAGAGGTGTGAGTGACACACAAAAAAAAATTATGAATCTGGTAATAGGTAATGTAGTCTAGAACTGAATTAAGATTGAAAGCTGATTTGAGGACAGACTTCAAGTTACGGAGTTAAGGGTAAGAGAATAAGCCAGTGCCCGTTATCATTTCGTGTTGGGACCGGCCAAGTCGGTGTGGCGCCTGACACCGAAGAGCGTTATTGGGCTCAAACACTTGAGCATCACCGAAATACATACGTAAATACAACCATATATATATGGCCTGGACTGGCCTGTTGGCCTAGTGGTTAGTGACCCTGACTGCTATGCCATAGGTCGTGGGTTCGATTCCCCCGAGTCTGGGTGTTCTTTGGGTCCGTTGTTCATATGTTTGTAAAGTCCTAGACAGGAGTAATTCCTAATGAAGGAGTTGTCTTATAAAAAAAAAACGTCGAGCGTATTATCATAGAAAATTGATAAATAAAATTTCAATTCTTAATTATTTACCGTTTCTCGCTCAGTGCCCCATAAGGTAAATATAAAACACAAAACATTCGCTAATCACTTACATGAAAATTCCTGACCCTCAAACAACTCTTGGATTGAGTGGGAACACGTGACCAATTAGATGGTCGGGTTACTACCCGGATAATATAACTACTAGACGGAGGAAGGGGAGCTATCTCTCTTTGTATTGCAAGTAACCGGGAAAAACTCGGGGTACACACTTTCTATTAGTCATCGCCTGGGGCTGTTGATTTTTTGTAAAATGATTTGAAATAATAGTGTCTTACAGTTTTTGGGATTATATAGATTGTGTTATGTATTGAGAAGGTAATGTATTAGTTTTACTGCCATTAAGGGTAAGTGAGTTTGACACCAGTGTCAAATCCATTTTGAGCAATTTTTAAAAATTCACTAAATGAATCTGCGAAAAACGCAAGGGCAGTGTCATCTGCAATGTATACGGCAATTTTAAATTTCTTAATTACTGAGTTCGTTGATTTACCAAAGAAAGAGAGTTGGACCCATAGCGCTGCCCTGCGGTACCCCAAAATCATTTGGCAGTACATCACTGACATGCTGTCCTAGATATCAAAGATGCAGGTGTGCCTCTAATACCAAATCCTTCGTATGTCTCTTCTTCATATGCCTCTAATACCGAAATGTATATAGTTCTATACATCTGAAAGTCTGTTCTGCACAAACAATACTGTAGCCTATAGCTACAGCATTTTTTGGGCGAAATCAAGTGAAATAAACAAATTTTTCATTTAAGTTATTTTCGTATTCATTTAATAAGCAAATTTAGTAGCAGAGCAGCGATGAAAAGCAAGACCACTTTACCTACATATATATGCATGTACTGCACACATTTGTAATACTTTTTACATCTAGCTAGCAAAAAACCTTAATGTGGTCGTACGTCAATGAAAATTAATATTTATATTTTCTCACGAAAAGATATTTGTATTCTCAGATAAGTTTGGTATGAATGTATAAAAATACTAGCTGTTACCTGCAAGTGCAACTTCGTGCACACGAGATTCGTTTATTTGGTTATGTTCAGATGATACTCCTAAGGTGTTGACTAAAATGCACCGACGCTTGTTCAGCGCCCGCGAAACGCTCGCCATGCGATCACTATTCAAAAATCCAAGGCTTTCTTATTAAAAAAAAAAACTTTCTTAGTGGATATATACATAGATTTAGGTTTTTGTATAACACGATCGATTGAAAAATACTTTTAGTTTTAAATATTTTAGAAATATAATGCGGTTAGTATATTATCTTTCTTACAACTAATAACCCCTTATTAAATTCGTCAAGGTTCCGTGAAGGAGATATCATCCGAAACGTGGGAATGACGAAAATTGTGTTTTCGGTGTCGGTGTTCGGTGAAATGAATCTGTAAAAGTTTTGCCATTGGGTATTCTTAAAAGCAATATTGGTTGTATAAAAAATATTCATAAATAGAATACCTTTTTCCTTCACATATTTTGAGACTTGACCACTTAAAACAAAAGTGGCCATGTATACGTTTTACGACACTCAATTCCTTGGATCAAAACTTACGGCCTTCGTCTATTCCTCCGCCACTATATGGGCCGTGTATAATCCAGTAGTGTTGTACTGGCTACCTTATTGAACATAAATCTTAGACCGAGGCTCGTTTGGACCTTCGCAATTTTGGTCTGTACTAGGTTTGTATCTTAGGATTAAATGTATGGGAACTAAATATCTAGTGTTTAAACTAGTATTTTGGTTATTTATTAAACATTTCTTAGTTTTATTTCTGAAATAGTTTGTAATATGTGGTTCGATTACCCGTTACTTAATTTAAAACAAATTTAATTATTATTAGCAACGTTACTAACGTTAATATCGTTTTTTATGTAAGTAAATGTATCACTAGAGTTTATTGCTACTGATGAAACTAAGATAAATATAAAACTAGCCTATTTAGAATCCATAAAAGAACCAAAGTGACCAACATAGCTGTTGTCAAGGCCACTTACTGGCCATACCGTATAGGTTAGAGAAGCAACTACCACCCATCCAAACCCCATCGAGCTCTAGCGATCCTACTCACCGACAGAAAAGCAGTGGCAGGTTAGCAGGTTTTCTATAGGATGGAGGTAATTCTATATCTAGGTGACTCCAACCAATTAGAAACCTATGTGCCCTGCCTCTTTAAAAAAAGTCCTTGGTATTACAGTATATGACAACTTTTTACTATTAACTACACTCTTCTCGGTCCAAATAGTATTATTCAACCGTAATTGGCTGTAGGGTAAATGTTTAGTTTCTTTCAATTTTGGTACTTTTGTAACACAATTTTAAGTAAAATGGTGTTCATTTTTTTAAACATTTAACGTTCTTTTTTTCAAAAAACACATCACTTGAGAGCTTCGTACTCCCACATTCAATTCTTAAATCAATTTATAATAAATAAGCACTTAGTACCAATCCTAACGTCACCTGAGAAAAGTATCTGCACACGAACCCACATCAATCTATAGTCAAAGCAAACGTTGGGAAACATAAGCTGCTCGACGAGGGATCAAATGAATAACATCGATTTTTGTAAGCCGTTTGCTTTGGTAGATGTGTCAGATTTTATGTGAATGATTTATCCATATAGGTTTTATCAATTCATCCTAAAAAATTAGTTGATCTAGAGCTAAAGGTAAAATATTAAAAGAAATGAAAGCTGAAGCTTCTGGCGAATAGAATTAACCATTTTGAAGCTGGTATATTCAGTGAAGTTAAATATTAAGGTTGAGTACGATTCACACCACGTACGAGCACACGGGAGTGCGGATTAAAACGCAACCAATGTGTCCTTAATGAAATGGTCATGATTAGGTATACTATACAGGGTGTAAGAAGCACCGTACCGAATATTGAAATAGTGTATTCAGATCATCATTCTGAGTAATTTTTTTTTTTTTTTTTAATAAAAGTGATTTCAATTTTTTTTTTAAAGACAACTCCCGCATTAGGAATTAGTCCTGTGTTAGAAACATACAAACAACAGACACAAAGAACACCCAGGCTCAGGTGGGAATCGAACCCACGACCGACTGAGCCTAACGGGTCACTAACCACTAGGCCAACAAGCCAGTCAATGAGTAAACAGAACATTTTAGAGAAAAAAAAATCCCCATACGGCCAAAAACTGTAATGTAATCAATTAAACAACATTTATGCAATTAGCTGCTATACAAACGCTGCTCCCTATTATACAAACTATATTTCTGCATGATATCTCATATCATGAATCTGCAAATAAATATATCTTATCTTATCTTATCTTCTTTTGATGTAAATTTGACTTATTTAAAAACCTATTGTTTGCTGACGCCCACATAAGTGTAAAAGGTGGGCTATGCACAACTTATTTACACGCGATGAAATGAAATACCTGATTTATTTATTTATTTATTTACTTATTACCTGATATATACCATTTAATGAGAAAACATTTCGCATCAATTTAATAATAATAATAAAACGTTTATTTTCAGATTTTAAATCCATAGGTACATAGTATAGAGGTAAGTGACGTCGTAAGAGCCAGCATTAGAAATAACATTTTATCATATATATATATCAGACTACATGAAATCATTCAGCAATAAAGTAAATAACAATTTTTATAAGTAAAAATAAAATAAATTATCACTGAAAATACATGCATGTCACAAATTAATATCATAATTAAGTGCTAATACACTTATTTTGTCATGTCATATTATAGAACACTGAATTTTAAAAATAAAATAATATAAATTTAGTCCTGTCCTGTTATTATCCTAATCCACTTACATTGAATTGGACAGTCTGTTCGAGAGGCAATCATTTTTAGGATGCTGTTGCTACTGTCTCTCATACGCCTTAACAATGAAAAGACTTTTTTACGTATAATAGCGTGATAGCCATCCGTATGTGCTTCGGCAAACATTTAGAGACGCACTGCAGTGGGGAGGTAGCCGCATCAGCATTCTAAAACTTTTATTGTATTGAACACGTAAGACACTGGTGGCCCGACGGGTATGACTTACCCATAAACTGCTATAGTAAAATGATTGGCAATATGCCTTAAACAGCGTGATTTTTACCTCAGCAGAGCATCGAGCAAATCTACGGGCAATCATATTCCCTCGGACCGCCAGGGCCCTACGCTCACGCTCCAGATCGGCGTCATCAGACAGTTCATTACTGACTATGTGTCCCAAGTATTTAAAACTGGTTACCACTTGTATAGCCTAATCAGCGGAGAACACCCGGGTACACTGAGCTTTCCTTTGAAGAGCAGTACTTTGCTTTTATCTGCATTGTACGTGAGACCGTGTTCCCCCGCGTACGATTCGCAAATCGCCAGTAATCTACGCACTGCACCCACCGATGGTCCCAGCAGCACCATATCGTCCGCGTAGCTTATATTATTGACGCACACATTATCAATATGACAACCGGTATGAGTGCTGCTGAGCTCACCGATTAGGTCATTTATATATAGATTAAATAGAAGAGGAGAGGTCAATCCACCCTGCCTACCCCCGCATTCCATGCCATATGGATCAGACAAAGTTCCCGCCCATCTCTCCTGATTCCGCTGGCAGCGATACCATTCCTTTAGGAGGACTATAATTTCCACCGGCACCCCCGCTTTGCTGAGTTTGCCCCAAAGGTTGTCATATAGGACGGTATCAAACGCTTTTGATAAATCTAGGAAACACGCGTAAACCGGTGTTTTCCTGTCCGTATAGTACCTGACAGCCTGTTTAAGACACAATATCGCCCTTTCTGTAGAAAGCCCACTTCTAAAACCAAACTGGGCATCGTGCAGTTTTATGTGTTGGCTGAGAATGTCATTAAGCAGGCTGTCAAGTACCTTGGCTATTATAGTCGCAAGTGAGATAGGCCGATAGTTTCTCCCGTCCGATATATCCCCGGTTCTATATTTTATAACAGGCACTACTATGGTTTTGGTAAGCTCCTCCGGCAGGTATCCGTGGCAAAGACAAAGGTTATAAAATAAGGAGAGGACACTCGGCAAATGAACACCAGCATGCCTAAGGTGCTCGATGCTGAGACCATCATACCCAGGTGACTTGCCTCTTTGAATTCGATTGATAGCCTCTCTAACATCTTTGGCAGTGAAAATTATATTCTTGTTTTGGGGGATAGTCCCAACATCAGACGACCAAGACACACCTGTATCATGCTTTGGTCTTACCCTGAAATGCTCACTGAATAAGTTAGCAATCCTATAGTGATTACTAACATCATTTACACTCACAGAAAGGCGAGGTTTTTGGCTCATACTTCCCGTTTCTTTCCAAAACTGTGAGAAATTGTTAACAGAATGATGAGAGGCAATCACATACATTTTTATTTGATCCTGTCTATCCTACATCATTTCAACTTTCCCTTGAACAATTTCCTACTTTCTTTCATGTCATCATATGTCTGACCATAATTCGGTTTACCCTCTTTCATCCAGGTCAAAAACCTAAGCTTGGCCTTCCTATGGTAACTTGCAACATATTTTGTCCACCCCGCAATATAACCACCTCTCCTCCGCCTATCCGATCTTTTGCGCGTACTTATCGCTGCCTCCGATGATATGGTAACCAGTCTCTGATACATATCATTTAACAATAATTTGTGTTCTCCACTGGAGCACATTCCATCACAACATTCACTCATTTCATTTGGAAAATGAATTTCGCGTAATTTACTGTGACATAATTTCTGATAGTGCTGTATTTGTTCAGCAGTACGTTCACCCCAAACAACCCCACTGGGCGGCGGTATTTCGCTTGTTGTTTGGTTACATGAGATTAGACCTAGGTTACAATCTATAATTAGTGGGAAGTGGTCAGACCACTGCACGTCATACTCAATCTGTACATTCGTTACTGTAAGTAGTGCTGCATTCGTGACTATGCAATGGTCTAACCACCGCATACAGCCGTGAGCCTTACTAATGAAAGTGAATGTATCAGATACATTCATAATATTAAGATCCACACATGTCCATACACACATTTGAACCAACGACGTACGTCATAATATTAAAGTAACTTCGAGAATTTAAAATTCCGGTTTTCAACGATAAAACGCAAAAATACGTTCGTTAAAGGAAGAACATTCAAAATACATTTCGTCATTCTACAGAATTTAGAATATTTAAATATGGTGTTATTTAAAGAAATAAAGCAACAGATCATTTGATCTTGTGCTATATTTTTTTATTGAACTTGAACAAAGAAGCACACAGACAGCTTAATCATAAAATTATTTTATAAATATTAGAGATACCAGTGATGCCGTAAACGTGTTATATAATATATATATATATAATCCAATCCTAAAACAACTAGCAGAAAAACAATGCTACGCAAGTAGGTCCAAAATGTAGACTTAGGTCAGATGACTCTAATTTGAAGAGAACCTAAAGTGCTCGACCTCCTCCTGATACAAAATATACAAGAAGACTTGAGGTTCTGACTGTTGATGCCCAAGTAGTAACAGAGCTACAGAAGTGAGCACTGCGACATTATATATCACTACATATTATAAAACAAAATCCCCCGCCGTGTCTGACTGTCTGTCAACGATAAACTCAAAGACTACTAAACGGATTTTCATACGGTTTTCACCAATAGAAAGAGCGATTCATGAGAAAGGTTTAGGTATATAATTTGTTAAGGTTTTGCGTAAATTGGTTGAAATATGATGATGATTGTTGAAGATGTCTCTGCTACCCGTGCGAAGCCAGGGCGGGTTGCTAGTATGTGTATATATACAAGCTATAAATTGATGATTCACACGTTTGATTCTAAGGAAAAGAAATAGCTTATGGAAAAACACAACCAAAACATAATTCAGTGCCATCTAGCGAAGACAAGCCGAATCACATACGAACCACCAATTCTATAACGCGCAATGAAAGTTTTCACGTCTATTAGTATTTAAAGAACTTCTCAACATCAAACGTTGACAGCGGTCCACCAGACATTATAACCCGCCTGGTCGGAGGATCCTCCCTTTGTGTTGGAGGGGACATAACACCCATTTCTCCACAAGCTATTCCTCAGGAAACCTCCTTTTTTTGGAATATAATTTTTCATTTTATTCTCCAACCCATAATCTATCCCAATCATGGTTCCTTAGGCAAATATTGGGCAACACTGAACAAATCAATTTGTTGCTAATATTAACAAACTCACGGAGGCGTTGCATTTAGCTCTATCGAAACCATTAAGTCGATAGTGCTTTTTCTTATATTTATTATTATATATAACACTACACACACACACACACACACACACACACACACACACACGCACACACACACACACCACACATACATACTCACACACACATGCATTCATATTCACCGTAAAATACACATCTATAACCTAACCTAACAATATGTAGTTGTCAATGGTAGATCGACACAATGTAATGTATTGTTTGTGTAAATCAAACTTTTAGAACAATATTACAGCCGAACACTGTCTCTTACCCTGCCATAATGTCGTGTGTTTTATCCAGAAAACTCTTAAAAAACCTTAAATCCTTTTTATGAGATATCTCATTGCGAGATGTTCAAACATTCGAATGGGTATCGTCTCAAGTTTCAATAAAGTGACGCTCAAAGAATCTATAATTTGCAGACCTTTTCAACTCGTTTAAACCGTTATCGTATCAACATCTTAAAAGGAATCCATCCACTATTGTGTTTCATCAATTAAAACCAACACTTTTATTTGTAAAACATAAGCCATGAGTCTTGTGACCGTGATCAAATAAAATACACAGGCTAGAATTACTGAATCCTTCTGTGAACATTTTTTTATGTATTTTAAGTTACAAGCGGTAGCAGCTTAACTTTTTCTTTTTGGCAACTTAAATTCTACGTCTCTGAAGTTTTTAATTTAGAACTATTGCGGTGTACAGATCTACAACTATTTTAAGCATCCGCTACCTCTGACGTTCCCCAAGGTTCATTATCTCTGTCATTTTAGTATAATAGTAAACAATAACAAAAGCTATTTCCTGCATTCGCTATTCCTATTAGTGGCTGATGCTCTTAAAAAATGAAAATATTTGCAAGTGTCTTTTATCGCATTTTGAGCTGTTGAGATTGTTGACAAATAAATATTTTAGCAATGAATACAAGAAGTATTATTAGTATCGTATAGTGTAAAAGTACTTAATGTTTTTCCTTTGAATAACTTCAAAGGTGTGGCTTCTCTTACTTGAACGGTTCCTGTAACTAAGCGCCTCAATATTTTTCGCTGGAATGTTTGGCGACAGCCGGCTACCATCAATCGGAGCCAGCTATTGGCAATGGATTAATGTGGTGATCCACAATGATTTCATCGGCCTTAATGATAGCTGGATCAAATTTAAACCTGCCGCGGTCATTAATACTTGTGACCGGGTGGATAAGTTTGGGTTTGGTTGACTGTCGTTGGTATGAAAGTCAAAAGTAGACTTAAAGCTTTTAAAGACTCTATAAAATCTCAAATCTACAAATATCAAATTAGTTCCATTCATATAGTGGAACTAATTTGATATTTGTAGATTTAGAATAATTTAGAACTCCAATGTTTTAAAAACCTTTCAATATTATATATATATTTCATATATAATATAATCGATATCTTTAACTATTTTAAATAATATCCAATTTATCCGAATCAGCGTCCTTTGAAAATTATTTTTAACTTACACTACCCTACTTCCTTTTTCATATCATTAAAAGTAAAACATTTTCTTCAACTATAAATTCTCTGACGTTAGATGAACGTAAAATATTCAGTGTACCCTCCCCTGGCCTTACCCCCGTCCCTTTTCTGCCCTCTTTCAGTACTTGCGGTTTTTTATGGTCCCTCAGGCGCAACCCACGGTTTCGTCTAAAAACTAAGCCTTTGTCCGGCCTCTCTATGTAAAATTAAATTTCTGAACAGATTAATAATCTTGCCTGGAGTTTTTGGGGTAAGTTTTAACGGTAATTAATGTTTGTGAAAAACGTTTTGAGACTTTATATAAAATTTTAAATTGAAGTAAATCTGTACCTCTGGCAACGTGTACCTATGCAAAATTTCACGATAATCGGTTGAGTATTTAAGGTGTAAAAACGTTACAAACAAATCTATACTACTATTACAAAGCTGAAGAGTTTGTTTGTTTGGTTGAACACGTTAATCTCAGGAACTACCGGTGCGATTTGAATTTTTTTAGTGTTAGATAGCCCATTTATCGATGAGGCTATAGGCTTTATAACATCACGCTACAACTAATAGTAGCAGAGCATCAATGAAAAATGTTGCAATAAACGGGGAAAATTTACAAACGCGTACGATGTTGCACGGGTCAGCTAGTATTATATAGTTAGGAATTATTTGGTTAAACACCATGCATTCTCCGCTCCTGTTTTTGTTTCAATCCTTTGATGGAAGTACATTCACGCATATATTTTGTTTGATTAATTTCCATGCGCTTTTCATTGCCTATCATGAATTAAAATGATATCTTATTTTATGACTCAATTTCGAGATATGACATCCAATTATCCCAACTCAAACAAAATGCAAACGTTTTATCTTTAGAATTTGTTATTTTCTTTGACAAAATGCTTGTCTTTAAGATATGCATTCAAGCGAAATTACAAAAGCCGTATGATCCCTTAAGCTTGGTTTGGGGGTCCAAAATAAATAGGTATCGGGAGCTTGAGCTAAAAAAATGTGTTGTAATACGTCACGGGGACATTGCTCCGATTGGATGCGCCCCGAGAAAGAATAACGATGAGCTTTTGAATTATATCGATATTTTAACCATTATCGAAATTATTCGAAATTTTTAATTTTATAGGCAGACCATAAATTATTTGAGATTTACATTTTTTTTTGTCAGTCATATCTGTTATGTAATGTATGTGATATACAAATGGTACCATATCAAAATAGGGTTCTGCATTTGATATAAAGAACAAACGTCAAAGTCTTCAATAGGATATGGGGAACCAGCATAACAGTGTGACAGTACATCATTTTTGGCGAGATGATCAATCTGCCTACGCGGATGGCAAGAACTCGACTATAATTGCCAAAGTGCATAGATACAGACGTTTTTTTGCTAAATTTCGAATCATGATATTGAATATATTATTTACTAGCTTTTGCACGCGAAAATAGCATCTACATTCAACAAAATCTACGTAATATTATCGCTCTGAGCGCTTTAATGATATGGTGTGTGAATTCATTTGTTCCGCAAGTGCTATATTCAATCAGAACTATTAAAAATAGTAGAGGATTATGTTGCCAAGTGAGGGCTAATTCATTCAATTTATTTGAGAAATAAAGATGTCTAATATTAATACGGGCATTAAAAAATGATGTTTGTTAAATAATTAGGTAACAATTAGATCTCACATCTTTTTGCAGTCGAAAAACTGCATTGCGATACTTGGAGTTTTTAACAGACTTAAAAAAAGGAGGTTCTGTATTCGATCCATACGTATGTGTGTATGTTAATTTATTCTTATAATTTTAATATTGATATTATACTGATGTACTGATTGCTGCGACTAATGTAACATGGTCAAATAGAACAATTACCTAGTACGAGCTTTATGGTTGATGCTAAGATTTTATGGTATTTTTTTTAGTTTTGTACAGTCTATTTAAATGACCACTTTTAATGACATAAACTAGATATTTTAAGTTAAAATTAAATTGTACATAAACTTCATTTGTTCATGAAAACTTGCATAAGACATTGCAATGAGAATATATAATGACAACACAGCATCATATAACGCCCGTGTTTAATTATATAAAATAGTAAATTTCAATTACATTATTTATGGTAATGATCACAAATGATTGCTTGCCAAGTTCCATCTCTCCAAATAACGTTCGTATTAAGTCCTACGGACTATAAATCTATTAATTTCTATATATCATAGTTTCATATAATAATTTCAAAGACAGTGTGTATGTTTCATCATACATGGACACTGCCGTTGCCACACGTCATCCGTTTTAACAACTTTATCGATATTTCACCGGTGCAGCACTACTTTAAACAGAGGAACAGGTCAATTTTATTAGCTGGATTTAGAAATGTACCATAATAAATAGATAATATTTGACTAGCATCTTTTTACATAAGATTTTGTTGTTCCATTGAATGGACAGGGGACTACGTTATCAAGTGTTTTTACTTCATCGTACAATAGGTTCTGTTGGTTTAAATTTCGCATATACTTTTTCAATGTGGTCGAGTGACATTATTTATTTACTATACTAATTTAGCAATTGTACAAGGTCTCCTTTTTTATTTTGTAAGAATATCTATATATCGTTTTGTATCATTTTGCATGGTTTGTACAATAAAGAAGTTTATCTATCTATCCATCTTATACCATTACCATAAACAAGCTGCAAGTTTTTTTTTGGTTTTGAATAGTCTTCTCAAGCGTTAGATAGAGTACATTCCGTTTCAGGTACCAACTGTGAGATCTAAGATTTCTACAACCCTTTTTTATGATTAAATAATTTTAAAAACCATAAGAGCAACCATAAACAACAGTGGTTTTGCTTTCACAGTCATTATATTTACATATATAGGTGACGGTATCCCAGTATAAATTATTTAGATACATTTGACAGAGCTTTTAAATTACGAAATAGTATCAGATAAACCTCAAATCATCACCTCTTGAAACACACAACACATTGCAAGAAAAACTTATTATCTAGTTATTTATTATTATTTATTTACGGAAACACAGCACGTAGATAAAATTTATATTTGTACGTGATACAATTATGTAGATTAAAGTACAGACGTGAGGGCCTCCCCATACTTTAATCGGATGAAACTTTGTATTTTGACAGACCTATTGTTACAAATACTAGTCAGTACAAAATGATACTGAGTTTTACAGGTTCATTTTAAGATACATGAAGTGAAGAAGAATTTGATATCTCTGTTTGTGCAAGATGGTTATTATTAAAACTCATATTTTTAAATATTAATTTACTAGCTTTTCAGTCGGTTTCGATCGCGTAAAAGTATTTTTTTTTATGACTGAAACAGTACTTTCTGCTTTATGAAAGGTACCATAATTTCCTTTTCTGTACTACTGTCAACGTGCATGCAAAATGATGATCGATTAATGCCCAGTTCGTATAAACAAGAAACGATACTTTTTGCTTACGGACTGTAAAATTTCGTTGAATTTTCAACAAAAATTTTACAATTCTTTGACTAGGCTATCAAGTAAAAGGCGAGGCTATTTTGAAACCTATAGTAATAAAGTTTTTATATTGTAAGTGTGAACCGAGCGTTTCATAAAATAAAAGGTATATACAATATATATAAAAAGTTAAATAATAGGCATGTCACATTTTGCCTGCTAGCCTGCTGCGGGACGAGATTTTTTTACCCGATTACGGCGAAGCCAAGAGAAAAGGTTTTAGCATGCTTTGTATGTAAGTATATTTGTATTTACGTGTGTTCTACAGTAGCACCTAAACTACGTAATAACATAAAAGTATAATAATACATTTATTTGATAACGACTCATGAAATATAATTATTAATAATCTATAACAAAATGAGGTCATTTTGTTATAGATTATTAATAATTATATTAAATACATAGAAGATTAATAAAGATAATGTAATGTACAACATTATTAAAGGGTGTATCCCTTTAATAATGTTGTAAGTTATAAAGGCCTACTATAGGTCTCCATGGATCACGCAAGTAGTAATAGTAAACATTTTTGACAATTGTATAAGTTTAAGAGATAAACCAAAAGATAAAATACAACTATCATATAACTTTTCCGCTTACCTTCACCTTGCCAAATTTGGTAACTCTTGCTCAACGGCTGTTGCTGAAGGAGCAAAAAGGCAACCGTGGTTTATCCGGTCCTACGGAGAAGCCAGATTCCGTAAGTGATTTGCATTCAGGTTTTGGACTTACTAACAAGATTACTAACAAGAATCCAAACATCTCGGACTAAAACCCAAATTAAATGCTGTCTAAAAAGGCAGTAATCAAGGTTAAATTAACCTTCTTTTGTAGGACCATCGACTTTTGAGCTATATCGTAGGGAGTCGTGTTTGGAAATCAATAGCTTAAGCTCCAAACCAAACTAAAGAATGGTCGAATTGTTGTGTAATTGTCATTGACATACTCGTAATATCATCAAGTAGCCGGCCAGGTGAATTTAGTAAAACCATTCAATCAAATAATAATATATTAAAAATAATATTTTTTATTTCGAAATCGAAGAAGTCGATCAAATTACTGTGTTGAACTCTGGTACCCAGGAAAAGACTTAACTTGTGTTATGGGGCCAGGGCTCTCGCAGTTTTGTGTTTTGGGCTAGACTGGGTAGGAGGAGTGTCCAAGTGGACAGTTGATAATTATGTCTGTAAATATTTAAGTGTGGATTTTTGTGTACAATGTATAATAATATATACTCGTATGCGTGTGTGCGTTGCAAATATGTTTATAAGATAATTTTTAGTTAGCTTGCGTTAGAGATTTATATCTTAAGCATATTTTTGTTGTATCAAAGTACAAATGTGTCTCGGAAATCTATTCTTTATTATTAATTATCGAATTTCTTTGAAACAGTTATAATACGACTATGACTTTATCCGATCAAAAGTTTGTTAGTACCAAGTATCGTTATAGTAACTATTATAGATACGAATTACTAAAGCTTTAGAAACAAACTCGTAGTAGATACATTGGTGAATATTTCATTGGGGCTAGACTTGGGCTCGTCGCGGGGGCAGAAAGGTCAACTGTCCTTATCCTATTTCTAAAGGTCATTTGTCAAACGTAGCAAACAAAGAGGTATGAAACACTATTACGAATGTGATTCGTCTGTTTTCTAAATTCTGTATTTTAAGACGGACTCGTTCTAGTGGAAACAATAATGACTACATTGTTTTCGTGTGAGAAACTTTGGGTTTCAAGCATTAATAGACATCGGGATTGAGAGATGGGCTGCAAATTATATTGAAACTTGTTTTACATCTACAACGGGTGCTTTAAGTCAAGTACAAGTCCTCACAATTTTAATTTTTCATGTTAACAGAATGTTTGATAGATGTGTCATAAATGAATAATATCGCCTGGCGGTTTAATTTCGACCATAAACATAAACCTTTTGGTGTATTTCATTGGCCAATTTAACTTGAACTATCATTGTACGAACTTGACCATACCTTATCATGACAGATCAATGTATGCACGTGTGACGTATGTACGAGTATGTTTGACGCGTGTAGCTTGATGTATATATTTTCATTATCTACTAGCTGCACCCGGCATGCATTGCAATGCCTGTTTTATATAGATTTTTTTGGACAGGAACCCTAATACATAAACTTTGAATATTCCAAATTTCGCATTCATACTCCAAATTTTCGGTTGCATTGCTTTTCGCCATGTGAGTGAGGTTACCGGAGGTCCTAACCCTTCCCTCTCCCCTATTCCCGTTCTTCCCCTCTCCCCCCTCCCCTTACCTCTGATCCCCCTCTCCCGTCTTCCCCTATTCCCACCTGAAAGGGCGGCAACGAACTTGTCACTCTTGAGTAACAGGTGCCCATGGGCGGCGGTAGTCATTTTCCATCAGGTGACCCGTTTGCTCGTTTGACTCATATACCATAAAAAATAAAAAATACATGTTCCTACGTTTGAAAAAATCTTCTTTAAATTCGTACAAAGATTCCTCTTCACATATTAAAATAAAGAAGATAAGGATTAAGATTTATGCCAGGTTTTCGATTAATTCCTAATCGAAAACCTGGTATAAACCTTGCATAACAAGACAGATTTACAAGTGTAAAATATTTAAAACAAGGAGAGGTATCCCTATATATTCTTAGCTGGTGCGGGATTCGCTGTCGCAAACTCTTGTGTTCGCCATTGAGCTAGTAAATTAACAAACACAGAAATATAATGACGTATATATAGTTATATTCATGAAGTTTTATTAGACTTTTGTTACCTAATTTAAGTAGACAAGCAAGTTGCCTTCTGCTTGATATTTAAAAGATACACAAATTACCTCCTGCTGACTAATTCACACTATACTAGCAATTAAATTGTAATATGCTTACATTAAAGTGCTCTTCACAACAATATAAACACGATATTGAAGATACTTCATCTCTTCTCATTAATTTACACCATTGTTTTCGTATTTTACATTATTATTTTGTACAGGAAAAAATACTGTATTGGGTGTACTTCTTATAGTGTTTTTACACTTAGGGACAAGGCAAAACCTTTATTTTTTTTTTTATTTTTATCCATCGTCTATTAATTACAATAAATAGTAATTACAACTGAAAATCGGTATAAAATTACTATAACACGTCAAGTAATTTTACTAAATTTATGAAACAAACACTGAGCGTGGCATCTGACGTCATCCAAGGCCCGCGAAATATGGCGGCGTTCAAACCGATCAAATTTTATCGATGTTTTCAATGTTATTTTAAAAATTAATTTGAACATTGCCAAGGTTATTTATATTTTTTATTAGAGTAGAATGATGGAACAAGTCAATAAAAGATAAAATAATAATACATGCATATTCTCTATTCCATTCCGCATAAACAACCCATCATGATAAAGTAACTAATGCACCTCCACATAAATTCTATACTTGAGTGATGTCCACGTGGAATTTCCTCGTGCGTGAATATATATTTATGTTTAATAATAATAAATACTCTTTATTGTTTTTAAAGCCAAGAAAAATAAAAAAAACATCCAAAAGTAAACAAAAACAAATAAACAAAAACAGATATTAGAATATGTATTTATATATTTGAATTTGCATTTTTTATAAATATTATGATTGTATCTTATAAGTCTTTTTTTGAGCGGTTAACACCGCTTAGAGTTGAAAAGAATGTCATCGGAAAGTCAGTCACTGATGGTTGTAGAGCTGACAAGAGGCATAAAGATCCGGAAAGTGACTCGGTGAAAAGTTGTGTTATTCAATATCGTATACTTCACATTTATTTTGGTGATCATTAAAATATAAAATTAAAATGTACGATGGAATCAACGGGGCAAAATAGAGAATCAGTATTTCCAGTATAAAATGTAAATGTAATGTAAAAAACAATGTCTTCCAGATAACCTGTGGATGGGCAGGAGTGTAATGATATATATTTCCGTACCTTAGAGAAAATTTGATCATATTTTTCGCTGTTTATACTAGTATGGCTGCCAACGTTAAACATAATTACATAGATTTTGGAAATCTCAAAGATGTTTTGTATCGGATTGATAATGTAAATTGTTTGTGTTGTGTACTCTACTTAATAAAGGTTGATTATAATAATAATTATTAGTAGTATTTTCATTACGATGTCAAACTATTGGCGTTTCTAACTAGGGCGATACCTACAATTTTCGTGTTCGGTCACGGAATATGTAAACCTTGCCGAATAAGGCCTCTTTTACAGGAACAGTACATTTTCGAATTTATTGAAAAGAACCCTACGTTTATATCTGTACCAAAAAAATGGTAAAATTTTCCATAGTGATAGGTTCAGTAGATAAGGTGTGAAAGCGTAACAAATAAACTCATTTTAGCATTTATAATATTAGTAAAGATAATGACCAAACCCAGCAATAAGATAGCTTATAAACGTTTCCAAGGTATGTTCATAGTATTCTTCAATCGATGTTTGCACTTCAGTGATGATGAAGCGTTTCCATGTTTCTTGGGTTTAGCTTAAATTTTAACCGGCTGTTACGTATTTGTTATCTTACAGATGTTTCATTGAAGTTTATTCGTTCTAAAGTAATTTAAGGGTACTTCTACGTCACAAGGGAGGTTTCATACATAGACAATCTGTATTTATAGCTTAATTTTGTTTAAGGATATTGATTTAATACTGAACAATGACTTTTCGCTTGATTTTGAATGCATGAAGTTCTTTTAACTTGTATTGTGGAATTCGGCTATAATTTAACATGGTTGGTGGAGGTTGGTGTAATAGCACTTCTACAAGATATTACTGTTTCTTTCAATTCATTACCTTACTTATACTAAAGCTTCTACGGATAACGTTGACACTAAACATGACAAAAACAAAAGTCCAACTAGCAGAAAACAAAGCGAAAACAATAAACACGTAAGAAACGTGTTCATTTTTGGAGGACTACTGTTTTCTGGACTAACAAAACATCTTATCAAATCAAAGCAATAGATATTTAAACGAATAAACTCAGTTATATGTTACGTTTGATTTGTCAACAATATGCAAAATCTTCATAATTGTGTTGATGTTAATTATGATAACCAAATTTCTGTAATAGCAAAAATAATGCCCTGTGTCAAACTGGTTTTAATATTAAATTCTTAATTTCAACATGCAGAGCTGCGGGCAGAACATGTACAGGCCGGCAAAGGTCATGTGCAAAGATCAGAGAGTTCGATCCACCTTAATTCTACGAAAAATAATCCCTAGACAAATTATCAAAGTACGCACAATTGAAACAGCAATGGAGCAAGCAACAACTCTAAATGAGTTGTTTTTTCTTACCTGATTATGACAATAAAATGTATTTTAGAATTTTAGATTAGAATCATCAAAACATTGCTGGTGTACAATAGTGATAAAATAAAACATCAATACCTCAAAGCGAGACAAATTTATTGGCAAAGATTGTAAATGTAAATTACTTAGTTTTGTCGTAACTGTTAATTATTTTTTCTAGTAGTAGGGTAAAGTTATCCTAGAAATATTTTTTCCGTATACCTTAGTTATCTAACATAATAACTATTCGTTCACATAAGGGAATATTCCGTTAGTTTCTACCAGGATAAAACTCAGCCCTTTTTATAAAACAAGTTGAGTAATTGTATAATACTACAAAACCTTAAATAGTAGACGGTGTACTTACAACATATCAATTACGATTCAAATTTCGAACATAAAGATTTGTGAATAGAAAACTAGACAAAATACAAGTTCCCCATTAACACAAAAATACCCTACTCAAATGAAACTACATTCTATACGTTTTTTAAGAGTACTCTATTTAGAAGCTTTAACAAATACGTGCAAGTGTAATGAAAATAAACCAACCATAGTTTATAACACTAACTGACTGAGCACAGTCTTGGGATAAATAAATTATGAAAATAAGCGAAAACCAAAAAACATCTTACAATTAACCAAGCAAACTAATATATAAGAAATTAACTAAGTAACGGGAAGCAAGCATATTTGAAGTTGGACGTTTAATTGTAGTGCCTTTGCAACAAACAGAGACGACATGCTTCAAATTGTCTTTTCCCATATGCAGCTTAGGTAGAATACTACCGTATGATCATTTAGCTGGAAGTAAGTTATCATCGTTTATTACTAATATTCGTAAACTATATATCTACCTATCTTTAAAACAGGAATCTGAACAGCCCGGTACTGCCTATGAAAAAAAGGCCTCCAGCGCCTTAACGTGATTGTAGCAATTTCATAATTACCCTCTATCTGCGAGAGCACTGTAAATATCTCCTCCAATGTAAGCGTGGAGTTGCCTAGAATGCGCTTCAGGTGATGTTTTACACTTTTTATACCTCGGCCTCTACAAGCTACTACAACCTCAGTCCCGTTTCCCTGTGGGGTCAACAATTAATCATGTGATGTTATTTAGCATCTTTTTTAACCCTCCCTCCCCTATGGTGATACGTGGTGAGGTTTAAGACTAACCCCCTCCCCCCCTAGCCAAAATCTCGTGTATTCTTTAGTTCAAAATATATTTAACATTTTCAAAATATTATCTTTAAATACAGGTATAACAGCACGTTTACAAAACAATAAATACATGTGATATCTCACTACAACCCCCTCCCACTTGTGATATTTCGTGATTTTTCCGAACCCTTTCAAGCCTCACGTGATTAATGGATAATCCCTATCCGAAAGTTGCGGCATCCCCAACCCTAGCTTCCTTACCAAAAACGATTCACACAGACATTGCGCCTAACCCAAATGAAATTGGTAAAATGGCACAAAGATGATGATGAGACGGACAGACAGACGACTGAGTGAAACTATAAGGGTTCCGTTTCTTTTTAATTCGGACGAAACATAAAAATTAAATAAAACCGAATTATCTGATTATATTGCATACTTTACGTAAGCAATAAATTAAATCGATGTAAGATAATTATAAAAGATAAAAAAGGGTATAAATAAGTAAAACAATAGTTGGATTTTAAGTTGTTGTCGTTAGATTGTTGTTCAAGTAGTGTTTTAGGTCTTATACAAAACATGACTCATATTCAGTTTTTGTGGTCCGTGATGTCATTGATTTTGCTACATTCAGTTCTGGGTAAGAAAAGAAAAATATACAAAATATGTTTAGGTTTCTTTTAATTTAAAGACTTTGAAGAGAAAATTGAAATCTATAGAAGATACATTCTAACTTTCTTACTGATTCGTTTTTTGGGGAAAAAAGATGTCATAGTAAACGTTTCGTCCAGCCCGACGTGTCAATAACGGGTACCGTTGGTCGGGGCTGGTCATCTCCGGACTGCTCTTACTTAAATATGTATAGTAGTAATTAGCGCGTCTATTAATATTTTAGAATAATAGGTACGTTACATTGTCCACACATTATTTCATTTACGCTTATAAGCAATGTAACCAGAAATTTGTAAAACACATTTTGAAAAAGAGTGTCCTTGGAGTTTTTTACCTGTTTTTCTCCATAGGATCTACGTATTGGTACAGGCAACTAGCTTCACGACTGACTTAGTCTGACTGACTCCAACTCCTGACAATTCAAAAATACCTATTATTGGTTTAATTAAAATAAATGGTTTTGATTTGATTTGATTTGAATAAAACATGTCAAATCCTAACGAATACGCATCCATCCACGCATACATCCAGAAAAAATACTATTCCCAAGCGATAGAAAATAACTTCTACGCGAGCGAAGCCGCGAGAAAAAATTAGTTGTTAATATTTTCAATATGGACCAACTCAGATTTATTTTAGATTTTGCATGAAGCTGCCTACGGGAACAGAATACACATTAGTACATGTCAGAAGCCTCACTCCACAAAATCCTTTAAATAAATATCGACTATTGTTCCCACACAATAAAGTCGCAATTCAGGTCGCACAGCGTTAATTACCTACAGTTATATTTACCTAGAAGTTGTCTCTGCGGGCTTAGTATATGACTATAAAAAAAAAAATATTTGCTCTCGTACATGGTATTACGTAAAAACGAAGAGCAAAGATTACAACCACTAAGTATACACCGAAAGGGTGTCGATAGCCAAAGCCCTTTTCCCTGTTTTATTTGGGGTTGGCACTATTTGTGACATTACAGGGGGTTTTGGCTGGTTTTAACCCTCTTTGAAATGTAACCGTTTTAGGACGGGACAAAGGAAGTAGGTAAACTAGAGTAAAGAAAATTGATAAGGCTAGGGAGCTAGTGTAAGGGATACTACCGCAAGTCTCGGATGGTGAAAGGGGACTGAGACTGCAGGAGCTCGAAGAGGCCCGGGTCGCATACCCATAAATACATCCTGTGGTTGGAGAGGCCACTTAGACAGGGACATCATGCAATAACTGCTTACCCCAAGGAGCATTATTAAATTAAGTATTATTATACATTATTGAATTAAGTGTTCATTTTCGTTTTCAGACTTAAAATTATAAAATATAACAAGGGCTACTCATTCATAGTATTATTATGTACCCCCCGACTAAGTCGTCGAGGATCCGATGCCTTAAGCATTACACTACCGTCGCTTTGTAACATATTTTATAACCATTTTCTCTTGTATCGCTTAAAAATTATTTATCTATTTAAGGTAAAGAAATATGTGATTTTAAGGATGTAAAGTGCTTAATGAGGGGAGCAAAAAATGTTTATAAATCTCTCGTAGCTGGAACAAAAACAAAGACTATCGATCCATTATATGCGGCCAAGATTAAAGGGAATATAGGAACCCTAAAGTATGAAATGACAAATTCCAGCCTATCAGGATTAAGAAACTGTGAAGTTGTATTGTTGAAGTAAGTAACTTTATTTAACATTTTTATATGACTTTTTAAGGTGTCAATTTGGTCGACCAGTAAACGGAATTTTGGTTGGTGATTAGTAAAGACGTGTTTTGATGAAACAGAAATACGGTCAAGGATGACTACCTGTCTATATTTATTTAAACATTATAATGTATCAATAAATTATGCAGAATAACGAAGGATAGGGAGCCACTGGAGAGGTATATGTTCAGCAGTTGTAAAGATAGACGAAAGAGAAATAAGTTCTGGTCGTTCTCATACTTTTCATTTACCTGGATATATTTTATTGCAGATTTGACTCGGAAAAAATGTCTTGTGAATATCATTTACATTGTCCTGAGATAATTTACGATTATTACTATGTAGCTAAAGGATATTTGGCTGCTACAAGTCTTGATGGAAGAGGTGCAGCTTTAATAACAATAGGTTGGTAAAAAATTATATTAATCACAATTTTATCATTACTCTGACTAAGAAACGTTTCAAAATCTGGTCTTAATCCATTGCATACAAAACATTCGAAATATATTTTTTTTAACTGCTTGAAAATAATAATAATAAATATCGTTTAATTCCAGATGATTATTTTTTAATAATAAAAGGAAGCTACAGCAAATTCATTTCTGAAAAGGACGAAAAGCTTCATGTGACTGTTAATAATAATAATTTAGACACTGATCTTAAAGGAAGGTTAAGATTTAAACATAAATACTTAATTAGTGGAGACAAAGTAAAATGTAAGTTTTCGTCAAGAATTTGCTTACTATTTCAAAACTCTTTACGTATTTGAAATACCGCGATCGAGCACATTCACGCCGAGTCATGTAAATACACACTGATGATGTAAGACACCGTTATGGTCCGGGAGGCACCGTTGCATTTTTATGGTGATATCAGGTTGCTCAACTTTGTGAGTAGTCGATTCGATAGCTAGCAATGGAAATAAGCGTCAGCTGCCAGACTCATGGTGGATTTGGTTGTGAACGATGTTCGTTATGTCAAAAAAAAACAGAAGATGCATGTGTAATGCAGAGAAGATGTATTTATAATATCAATACTTAAGAAAACATACGTCAACTGCTCATATAACCTTGAATAAAAGATTGTTTATGAAAAGTAATTTCACCTTCAATGAAACTTATACAGTGAACTTTTTAATAAATAAATTAATGAAAACAAACTTCACCTATTCCTTCCTTCTAACTGACAGCCTTTGCCACATTATGCAAATAGCTGACATTAAGTTGTAATTTTTTTCTAAATATAGTTTTTAAATACTAAAAAAGGTTCAAGTGACCTGAGTTACAATTAGTAACTAAAGTTTATGGGTTTAAACAAGTTTACGTAACACACATAATTTTCTTTCAATTAATAGGCTGACTGACGATCTTTCCCCCTTTATGCAAATAGTTGACGTACATTTTCACTTGATATATGGCTAAAATAATCTATCCAGAAAAAGAAACACCTGTACTCTGTACATATATAAATGTTTGCAGGGAGGAGATCTAACTTGCGAGTCCTGACGCTACAGCCGAATGTTCAATCGCCATGGCCATGTGTGTGTCTTAATTAATGCTTTGTTTTGCAGTTGATTTAGCTAGTGCGTACTTCAATGATAACTATAAGGTAACTGAAGTAAACTTTCGGTCCAATATCCTGGAGAAGTTTTTAGAAATATTTGCAGAGGAACTCAACACGTACTTGAAAACTGTTCCTCTAGATCAAGTGATTCCAAAAGATTAGAAAGCTGAAATGAACATTTATTCAACTTTGTACAAAACATATTATTTTACTGTTTAATAAATATGTTATAATTTAAGAATTGATATTTAAATATCCCATCACTTTAAATCTATAAACTATATTATAATAGGGCGCCACATAAGTTTTGTCGTATTTTGCGATTTTTTTATTCGATTTAGTCTCTAGTGGCAAAAATACTTCATACATGTAAACCTGGTGCTGAATACATTGCTCTAGTGTCCCCCTGGAACACTGTGCACCTCGAGTTACCTACTTCCATGCAGTATAGTCCATCCTAAGGTTGTCTGTAAGAGATCGCAGACTGCGATAAGACCGCCCATTATACTGTTACTTAATATTAAATTTCTAGATTGTATAATACTTTTTTGGTGTGCAATAAAGAGTACCTATCTGTCTATCTCCTCAACAGTTCCTATAAGCTCCTAAATCTCGATTATAAGGAGAGTGTTCCAGTAATTTGATTCCAGCTTGGTGAAATAGTCCGCAGTTTTGCCGTCTCTATGTGCAGGGGCGTTACCGAATTTTGAGTTTGGTCGTTCATTTTAAAAAATGCTTGTTTTCTAATACTTGAGGTAGACATTCCCTTGTATACCGTGCAGCAGTAACAGACTTTCTTTTATCAAGCACAACCGCAGCCAAGACGTCGTTCGGTGGTTCATCTTCAAACACCCACACTTTATTCTGGGATTCAGTAGGAACGTCGAAATAATACAGCCAGGTTTCATCACATGTAGTAAACGTAGTTAGATCGGCCGTCTTATTTTTTTATATATATATATATCACCAAACCAAGTCACACCCGCACTTTCAAATCATCATCATCATCATCAGCCTTTCACTATCCACTGCTGGACATAGGCCTCTCCTAATGTACGCCACTGAGCTCGATCGTCAGCTCTCCTCATCCAGTTTTTCCCCGCCGTTTTGCGCAGATCGTCACTCCACCTGGCCGCAGGGCGTCCTACTCTACGTTTCCCTAGTCTCCACTACAGAACTCGTCTACCCCAGCGGTTATCGGTTCTGCGGGCAATGTGGCCAGCCCATAGCCACTTCAGCTTGCTAATTCTTTGAGCTATGTCGGTTACCTTGGTTCTGTGTCGGATAACTTCAAATTATGCTCAATAGTCATATTAACCCGGGGCCGATAGTAGTAAATGGCGTTCATCTCGAAGTTGTTCAAGAGTACGTGTACCTTGGGCAGACCTTGCAACTGGGTAAGAACAATTTCGAGAGGCAAGTCAATAGGAGGATTCAGCTGGGCAGCATTTGGTAAGCTTCGCCAGGTCTTCACGTCGTCCATACCACAGTGCCTTAAGACAAAAGTCTTTACTCAGTGTGTCTTACCTGTAATGACTTATGGTGCCGAGACGTGGACACTCACGGTGAAGCTGGTCCACAAGCTTAAGGTCGCTCAGCGAGCTATGGAGAGAGCTATGCTATGCACTTTCAAATGGTTTTCTCAATCTGTTGATATTGTATACGTCGCCGCATCTTATTTCAATAATTTTCGTACAGTCTCAATATTTTTATCAGTAGTCAGTAAAGGAGCATGAATCGCCATTGCGTTCTTCCGCAACCCCTGATAGATATTCACATGTCTCACCCAAAAAGGGTCCCGTCACCCGATGCGACCGTCACCCGTCAGTCGCACTTCTCTGATAAACGTACGCGGAGTACTGCGCTCTACCTCTCGGGCTGTTACCTACTGATTTAATGTATACCTTCATTATTGTTAGGTTAGGCACGTCTTCAATACTTTAACTTTAAAATAAATAAGAAGCAAATTTTTTTTATCAAATTCATAGAAGCCCTTTTTCTATAATCCCTCCACTTGGCATAGCATACATTACTGAAAAGCAAGCATTACTTCTTAAACATCGTATCTTTCTCCCGTCTATGCAGTAGCCATTAGTATTTTCGTGGACAACATCAACATTTTATGTTACTATCGAAAGGTTTAAGAATAATAATAATAAGTTGACACATTTCACAAACTAGGCAGATCCTGTATGTACTATGGTAACCAGACTGCTGATAAACATACTTATATATTTCTAAATATGTATTTGTAATATGTATGTACATATTATGTATTTAACAAATGATCATGCTCATTACACAATTATTTGTCGTGGGTGGAAATCGAACTCACGACCTCTGACTCAGCATTTAGGATCACTAACCATTAGACCAACAGGCCAGTCAATAAGAAAATAATCTATTTCATTATTTGTCTATTTTGTACAATCCTAGAGTGTCTGGCAGAGCGGTTACACACACAGACATAGGTCGCGCGGTGGACAAGGCCTTCTCAACTTTCAATAGCTGGCGGTTGACAATGGATTCCATTATCTTGGAAAACGAGGTGGTTATGGCTACAGGTCTTTAGTTGGACTGATCCGAGCGGTCACCTTTTTTAGGGATCGGGTGCACTAAAGCTGTCTTCCATGAGTTCGGGACGACGCCGAGGGAGTAGGAGAGCCGATAAAGGCGCGTTAAAACCGGTGCCAACTCTGGAGCACACGTCTTCAGCACGATGGGAGAGATTCCGTCGGGCCCACTCGACTCATGAATATCGAGGGAAAGAAGTGCCACACTGAGCTTTGGAAGAAGCGGACTTCCGGCATACAGCTGTCGCACCGTGGTATGGTCGGTGGTACGTTTCCCCCGTCATCCAAAGTCGAGTTGGATGCAAAGAGTTTGCCCTAAAGGTCGGCTTTCTCCTTAGCGTCGTGGGCCAAGGAATTATCTCCCATTTGCAGGGGTGGGTCTACAGAAACTCCCCTAGACAGCTCTGGCAAGAGACCAAAATGCTCGAGTTCCAGAAGGGAGACCCACCAGCTTCTTACCAATTCTGCCGATGTACTCCAACTCCGCCCTGACAATGTCTCTTTTGAAGGACCTGGAGGCAAAGTTGAGCTGCTTTTTTAATGCGTTGGTCTTTACATCCCGTACTGCAGCTACATTTTTCGAAGCATGGTAACATTCCTGCTTTCGGCGGGTCGCGGTTTTGCAGGATCGACCAAACCAAGGCTGGGATTTGGCACCAATGGGAATCACAGAGAATGGAACAAAAAGTTTCATTCCCTGAAGCACCACATCAGCGACAGAATCGGCAACGACGTTGGGATCATCCGGCTTGAAACAGACCTGCCTTCTTTGCATCCTGCCAAGAATAGGATGTAAAGAATCAGATCCCATCCCAGTCTGCTGACCTATAGTGCCACACACGGCGGCCACCTACAACTCGCGGCTGTAGTGTAGTAGTACGTGAGTGTCACCGTACTTCGGATCAGGCAATGGTCTGAGGAGCCCATTGGGGCCTCAACGGAGACTTGGTAGCCATCCGGATGAGAGGTCAGCAGAAGATCCAACAGTGAAGGCTCATGGCTTTTTACATCTGGGATTCACGTAAGCGTTGCTACCAGTTGTGTCAAGCCATATGCCATATGTCAGGGCGAAGCCGTGAACAGATCTCCCGGATCCTCGGTTTTGCGTGAGCCAAGCCAATTACGATTTCTGCGGATGGGATCTGCAGCAGCACAGAGTCTGTAGCCATTTGGACGTGGTCGATGAGTCGGTCAGTTTTGGCATAACCGCTATGGGACCTATAGAGGCATGCATAGACGGGGTGATCGTTGCTGTCTACACGGAGCCACAAGATGGAAAGGTAGCTGCCTTCAAGATTGCCGAGGTGGCGAGAACTGATATCGTCTCTAACGTACACGCACACACCAGCCCTAGGAACAAAGGAGTGCTCCAGACCGTACCCAGGGTAGGAGAGATAGGATGTGTCCGCTGGAGACGATATCTGCGTCTCGGTTAAAAAGAGCAAGGCTGGCTTTGCTGTTTCGAGGTGGTGGTGAACAGCGTTGAGGTTACAATGTATGCCCCTGATAATGCAGAAGTCCACGGTGAGTGTAGCAAGGGGTGCCTGGGTATGCTTGCTGGGCGTCCCCGCCCAGGTGCACTGTGTTCTTAGCGCTGACGGCCAGAGGGGGAATCTCCAACGCTAGCGCAGCTGGTACCTTCCTGGGGTAATGTACTTTTTAACGGCTCCATCATTGGGTTGGGGTTTGGGCCTCCGGTAATCTTACTCACTCGGCGAAAAGCAATGTAAGCATTGCTTCACTACCGGTCTACTGTGAGGCCGTGGTATCAAGCGGAGTCGAGCGTACGTTCCGAAGCATGGCTCTCCCACGAATAACATACATAACAGCCGTTTCTCCACAAATGCAACAGAATAATACTAAAACTAAAAGCAGTGAAACATTATATTAAAATTACATGTGTGTTCAAATTATGTATTGTGAATATGAACGATCTTTTAGCTATTGAAGGTGTGATTTCTCATGATGATACTCAAGATATATTCTTAATTCAAACTGAAAACCTATGTTCTTTGAGATAATAACCAGTTTTAATTTATTTTATAACTAGCAACCCGCCCCGGCTTCGCACGGCTAGCAGAGAAATCTGCAACAATTTTCAATATATTTCAATCAATTTACACGAAATCTTAACAAATGATACACCTAAACCTTCCTCATCATTCTTTCTATAAATGATAACCGCATGAAATTCCGTTCTGTAGTTTTTCAGTTTATCGCGAACAGACAAACAAAGGTCACAAAATAAATTAATCAAAACATTGTTTAAATATGATTTCCTCACACCAACAAATATATTATATAAAGAAACAAAATTACTTAACATAACTCAAACATACGTATTTAAAACTTATATACTTATAAGAAAAATACTAAATAAAGATATACATACTCAAATAACATTCACTAAGAAACAACAGATACAAAAAATTAGACTAAGACGCGCAAACAACCTTTGTCTCTTACACCCAAGAACTAATTATGGCAAAAAAATATTAATGTACGAAGGTGCGAAATTGTAAACCAATTACCAAAAAATATCAAAGAAGCAAAATCAATGCGAAGTTTTAAAAAGCACTTAAAATACTATTTAACATCTAATCAGAGCGCACCTTAGTTCACTATTTACTAGTCGCTACTAGCTACGCTCGATCTGTGTAACATGCGCGTCCAAGCATTGTTTGCTCCTTGTTTACGTAAGTTTTCAAGTACCCTATATATAGTATTTTATGTATCTTATAATAAAAAAACAGCTAAAAAAATGTGTACTTGCGATTGAGTATTGATGTGTTGAGTGAAATGATTCAATATCTTTGTATACGCCTAGGATAAGATTATTATTTGTTTGTATGTGCTTTAACTTTATCATGTAAGTGAATTGTTCAAATTCTTATGAGAAATAAAGATATCTCAAAGGTCAGACAGACAGACGTGGCGGGGGACTTTGTTTTATAATATGTGGTGATAAATCCTTTAGACTTACATAACAATAATGTTTGGAAAGATAAATTTGTTTTTATTGTTTTACATACTTTACGAAAACAATAGATTAAATTGATGTTAGATAAGTATAAAATATAAAAAATGGGTATAAATTAGTAAAATAATCGTAGGACAACAGTTGCGTGGTAGGTCTCATACAAAACATGACTCGTATTCAGTCTTTGTGGTTGGTGGTGTCATTAGTTCTGTTACATTCAGTTCTGGGTAAGTTGAAAAAATATTAAAATATATAGATTTTTTAAACATGAAGACTTTTAAGAGAAAAATCATATCTATTGATTCGGTTACAAAAAAAATGTCTTACAAACCATTTTAATAGTTTTTGTGAACCCCACGGACTAAGTTAAATGACTATGTCAGTAGGAGGATCACATCTCGCTAGGGTACTAAACTTACAGAGTGGGTTTCAAAACAGCAACCACTGGTCCTCAAGTTACCGTTGCTTTCTACTATATTTCACCACCATCATTTGTTCCACCGGTCATTCTTACCATCACATCACCATTTTATTTGAATTACTCAGTTGTTGTTTTAATTTAAGGTAAACAGATATGCGATTTGAAGGACGTAGAGTGTCTAACAAGAGGAGCGACAAATATGTATAAGTTTCTTGTAGCTGGAACCAAAACTAAACCCATCGATCCATTACATGCGGACAAAATTATCGGAGAACTAGGAACCCTCAAGTATGAAATAACAAATTCCACTCTATCAGGATTCAAAAACTGTGAAGTTCTAATGTTGAAGTAAGTACCTTCATGAAACATTTTTACAGGATTTGTTATATGGACATTGAAGGGGTCTCATTTTGGTCTTCCAGTAGAGGAAATGTTGATTGATTATAATTAGTTAAGAAATGTTTTGGCAAAAAAGAAGCACGGTCGAGAAAATTAAAACACATTATAATGCGTCAATAAATTTTGTAAGAAAACCCAAGCCGAGAGTAATAAATACAGAGAGGGAGAAATAATTTCAGCTCAATCAAAAATCTCATGCTCTCTCTTTCTTTATACTGCGCTTTTTATTTATCTGGATATATTTTTATTGCAGATGTTACCCGGAAAAAATGACTTATGTCTACCATTTACAGTGTCCTGAGTTAATTTTTGAATTTTATTATGTAGTTAAAGGTGATTTGAATACTACAAGTCTTGATGGAAGAGGTCTAGCTTCAATTACAATAGGTTGGTAAAAAATTATATTGATTACAAGTTTATCATTGTTCTGACAAAAATGTTATTTTAAAATCTGGTTTAAATTCATTGCGTGCCAAAAATTCAAAACATTTATTTTTTACCTGCTTTCAATTAATAATATTAAGTATGTTTTTATTCCAGATGATTACCTCTTAAAATTACAAGGAAACTACAGCAAATTCATTTCTGAAATGGACCAAAAACCTCGTATGAGAGTTAAGAAAATTAATCTAGATGTTGACCTTAAAGGAAGGTTCACAATTGAAAGTAAATACTTAATATATGGAGACAAAGTTAAAGGTACGTTTTCGTCAAGAATTTTCTTAATATTTCAATTGTTTTAGGTATTTATAATAACATCTAGGTGTTGATTATCATCGCCATCGCTGCAAACACGATCATTCACGACACCTAATACCGAACGTGCTGACGATGTAGGATAGCGTTGTGGAGTATGTCGTCACGGCATACGGGTTGGTTTTACTCCTATGGGCACCGCACATCAGAATGATATGATTTCTTATTATGCCACGAACCGAATCCAAGCATCGACATGAATTCAGTTCATGAGAAACCATGAAATAATTTGCTGGAATTGACTAAACAAATTTGTGTCCTTTTACGATGCACGGGAGGAAAGCGATGAAGTACAGAGTCGCAGTCAATCTTAAAATATGGACCGCATTTCATTACACTGCATAATATATTTCAAAATCGGCTGAGTTTCTCACGACCCAAACTCGTGCAGGATACGAAATTATATCGTTTAGAGATGTGGTCGGTCTAAGAAGTGATAAAACATCATTCACATTTGAAAGCCTTCTTTAAAGACACCTTTGATCCGGAACATACATGAATAAAATTAATGAAAGCTACTGTCTATAAACCAAAAATAAAAAAATATATATTTTACAACTTTATATACTTAGATAAATTTGTAACCAAATCTTTTCACATGCTTCTGAGACTCATGGATCAGTGATTGTCCAGCGGCTGTTAAGTAATAAGAATTCTGCGTCGTGAGTTTTTATTTTATGTATTAATGTAAAATTTTACGATTTTTTACTGACGTATTTTGTTAACTAGAACTGCATACTCTCGAAACAAACCAAATTCAAAAATTTCTTAGGCAATCATTTCTGCAAAGCCAAACAATGTTTCAATAATAATTGTTTTGCGATTACAGATAACGTTCACCGGTCACCCTAACACATTATCTTAATCAGTTTCTCTAAAACCTATGCAACAATCCTCTAGTGTTAATTAAACATATATTATGTATTGAAGTTTTGAAATCAAACCTATTTGAAACCTGGTCAACCTTTATATGTAAATTATTATTCATATAATATAATATTGTAATTTAATGAATAGTAAATTTGGAATTGTTAACGAAAATTCTTAATACTGCTGTACCTGCCTTCGTTTAAAAAACACCTGGACCATGTACGAAATCGATAAAGTACTGAGACGCAGTACTGGCCTTGACTTGCAGTTGATCTGGGTTCGATTCCCACCCAGGACAAATATTGTGTGATGAGTATGATCATTTGTTCTGTGTCTGGGTATAATTTATCAATATTATTTATGTATTTAGAAATACATAAGTATGTTTATCAGCGGTCTGGTTACCATAGTACAGGCTCGGCCTAGTTTGGGAACAGACTGCCATGTGTGAGATGTGTGAGGTTATTATTATTATTCCTCTTTATTCAACCTAATACTTATAAATTACATTTTTAAATATGTACAAAACAATATATATATTTAAAAATATGAAATAATAGTAGACCACCGATAACGGGTACAGGGACCAAGACACCGGTGGTTAGGGCTCCAAAGACAGGAACCTCCTCACTATACGCTCCGTGTCCCTTGATCCAGCCGTCTACCGCGAGTGTCTCAAAGTGTTGATCGAGGCTCGTGGCTATTAATCCATGAGCAGATATAACAATCGGAACAATGATCGCCGAATCAAGATACCACATATCGACAATCTCGTGAGACAAATCCAAATATTTTATTAGTTTTTGTTTTTCAACTTTCACGAGGTTCTCGTCATGAGGAACAGCGATATCAACAATCATTGCGCAGCGCTCTAATCGGTCTGTCAGCACTAAATCAGGTTTATTGGCAACAATAGTTATTATTATTATTATATATACGAGTAAATATTTGCAGGGAGTAGATCTAACTGGCGAGTCCTGACGATACAGGCGAATTTTCGATTGCCATCGCCATGTTTATATATTAATTAATGGTTTGTTTTGCAGCTGATATCGCCAATGCCTACGTCAATGATAACTACAAAGCAACTGAAAAAATTTTTCGGTCCAATATTCTGGAGAAGTATATAGCATTATTTATGAAGGAAGTCAACACGTACCTGGAAACTATTCCTTTAGATGAAGTGCTTCCAAGGGATTAGACTGAATTTTGGCAGGAATTCCTGAAAACTTCACCCAGAACTCCAATACAACAAACTGAAATGATCATTTATTCAACTTATTTTATTAGGGATTCAATGTTGTGATAAAATCCGTCCAGTTTGGTAATAGTATATAATATAATAATACATCAAAAACTCGCATAATAACAATGTTACAATGTATCATTTCGCGTTAACATGAAAAAATCTGTATTTCATATAATCATAATAAATTAAGAACTTTTGATAAATATATTATTCTATGTTTTAGACATTAGCGCTTGTATTTTCAACACTGACTAAAACATTACCTCACAAAAAATATTTATCATCACGTTTCGTTTTCATTGAATTTAAAAAAGTTGTCAATTGCTACATAGAAAATTTTGCCCTGCACGACGGCAAGCGGTCACTTTAACCTGTTGCCGTTTGCAACACCAGAACTACTAAGTTATAGCCCTCTCCGTAAACTATATGCACGACAATTGCTCCGAAGTTTCTGAGTTGATATACGTAATTTTATTTTGTTTGTGCCCGCATGTAATTTAAATTAACATGTTTTAGTTTAGAGCGATCGAGAACAGTTAAAGGCTCCTATTACATGTTAGGGCTCCAAAGCTTTCTTTCTTTACAATATTATCTATATGCTGGATAACAAGAAGCTTACAGTCTACTATAATATCTATTAAGATCTCGAATTCAGTCAAATTTGGGAGATACATGATTGTTAAGCGTTTAGCCTGAACCAATAATTAATCGCATTTACAGACGTTGAGTTTACAGCAGTTTTGAAGGAGGTCTTTCGACACTAAGATTGGGAAAAATGTGGATTGGCCATTAACGTTGAAAACCGCAGAAGTACGAGCGCAGTGCCACAAAAGTATCAAGTGTCACTTAAATTTTATTATACACATTCATACAACTTACATCATTCATGTAACTTACATTCTGTTTGAATAAAGGCTAATATTATTATTATTCTCTTTATTAAAATCTCTAAAACATATAAATTACATTTTTCAATACATTATTATATAAAAAAATATATTTAAAAATATAAAAAATAGTGTTCCACCGGTATTGGGTACAACGTTAGCCTCTTAAGTTGTTGATCGAGGCTTTTGGCTATCAATCCATGAGCAGATATGACAATCGGAACAATAATCGCCGAATCGATATTCCACATATCGACAATCTCGTGAGACAAATCCAAATATTTGATTTGTTTTTCTTTATCAACTTTCACGAGGTTGTCATCATGAGGAACAGCAATATCGACAATCATTGCGCGGCGCTCTAATCGATCTATCACCACAATGTCAGGTTTATTGGCAACAATAGTTCTGTCAGTGATGATAGATCGATCCCAATACAACGTGGCATGACCATTTTCGAGAACTGTGTCGGGCACATACCTGTAATATGGCACCTCTGAATGCACAAGATTGTATCTAAGGGCAAGTTGTTGATGCACAATCCTGGCCACTTGGTTGTGTCTGTGCAAATATTCACCGTTGGCAAGACGAACACAACCAGAAATAATATGCCTGATAGATTCACCGGGACGGTGGCATGCCCGACAGATGTCCACAGTACCATCTTTCACGATATATTTCCGATAGTTATTCGTCATAACAACTTCGTCCATAATTGCAAAGACAAAACCTTCGGTTTCTCCGAGAAGATCACCAAACCGTAGCCAAGATGTAGAAGCTTTAAAGTCTATATCAGGACCATTTAAGGCCCGATAAAAACAACCATGAAGTTCTTTGCCCTTCCATACCTCCCTGCGATCATTAGTACTAGGTACTACAGGCTTGCGCCGGTTCTCTTTAGCCAGAACGAGTGGAGTGAGTCCGTTGTCCACTGCGACCACACTACGATGCACTCCCACGTATGAAGAAATTATTCTCTAAGGTTGTATATTTCGCGATTGTGTAGGGTCTTAATGTTTAAGAATCCACGACCCCCAAAACTTTCGCGGAATATACAACCTCATTACCGATGAACGTGTGTGGTGCATTCGGAATGCAGTGAACAAATTACGGACTCTCTTATCAAGGGCATCTAGTTCGGTCTGAGTCCATCTAAGTATACCCAAGGAATACATCAGAACCGGCATGACCCAACCGTTGCAGGCACGCATTTTGTTACCCCCTGATAAAAGACTTTTAAGTACTTTTTTGAGGCGGCCAAAGAAGCGCTCCCGCAGCGCTTGTTTCATATGAGATTCAGGTATTCCCAATGACTGTGATATACCTAGATACTTGTAGCTTTCAGTGGCAGACAGAGATCTGAGTTTTGTTGAATCTAAAAGTTCGACTCCTTCAGATTCTACTATAACGCCTTTCTTTACATGCATGACTGCACACTTGTCCACATCAAATTCCATCTTGATAGAGTTACTAAAGTTTTCAGTCACCTTGAGTAACGCTGTCAATTGCAAATTAGTGGGGGCAATAAGTTTCAAATCGTCCATGTACAGAAGGTGAGATATAACTCGATCGTCTTTCTGCAACCCATAGCCTAGCCCTGAACCCTCTAACAGCGTACTGAGAGGATTCAAAGCTAGGCAGAACCACAAGGGACTCAAACTATCACCTTGAAATATACCCCGCTCGATCTTTATTAGCACATCGTTTGCCGCAATCTACCGATATCCTGGATAGCGAAGTGCCGTTCTCCAGTGCTCCATGTGCTCCAGACTTCAAAAAAGTGCAAAGAGTTGTATCAATTTTATACAACTCTAGCTCTCTCAAAAGCCATGTATGTGGGACCAAATCAAAGGCCTTCTTATAGTCTATCCAACATGTCGCCAGATTCTTACGATGACGACGTACTTGTTGGCTAATGGCCATATCCATGATGAGGAGCTCTTTAGTGCCATGGGTCCCGCTTCTACATCCATTCTGAGAAATAGATATGATCGAATTTTTATTTAAATGTGTAGTAATTTTGAGTCTCAGAATAGATGTTAGAAGCTTATACATAGTAGGTAGGCATGTAATTGGTCTATAATTTTTGGGATCCATAGCACTACCAGATTTATAGAGTAAGTAGGTTACGCCAATTGTCAAAAATTGGGGTAATGAACCGGAATCCAATGCTGCTTGGAATTGAGATGCTTGCCAAACGAGCATGCGAGCTTCGGAACCATTTCAGCCAAAAGTTGTGCAGTCCGTCTGGTCCAGCCGATTTCCAGTTTGATAATGACTGGACTGCACAACTTACGTCATCTGTGGCTATAGAAATTGGTTCCATTACTTGTATAGACTCGCATGAGCACCCGACATCTCGTATCCAATCACCTTCTGAATGAGTGACAGGCACCGACCAGATGTTACTCCAAAATACATTTGTAGCATCATCATCTGGGAAATGCCCGTCACTCACACAGGGATCCGATTGTTCCCATTTTCGGTAAACCCACCTCTCATTTCTTTGGAACATACGATTCTGATTATACCGATATGTTCGCTTTTTGTATCTTCGAATCCTATTTGCCCATGCATAAACTTTCTGCTTTAGAAAATCTATGCGCTCTGTGACACATGACATATATTGTTGAGGACTAATGTCAGTCCCCAAGAATGCCTGTTTCACAAAGCGCATCACTCTTGGCCGCGTGTTACCCGATCTTAAGCAGATTAGCTTACCGATGAGTGTCCTGGCCTCAGCAATACGACGCTCCATTTTACACTGCCAGGCTGGCACAGCAGGCTTGGGTCGAGTAGTAGCGCCGTTTACAGAGAAATGTACTCCTGCTACTCAACATGCTGCGACAGCCGCACAGTAGAGAATAGAGTGTGTATCACTAAGATCTTCGCTATTGTCTAAATAGTCTGACAATAACGAATCCAGGGCACACACCACCGCTATATTTCGTCTATGAATAGGCAAACGGGATAAACGGGGTCTTTTAATGTAGTTCACAAACCGGTATTTCAGAATCGTATCCTCCAAAACGCTCCTTAACCTTTCGTTGCATTGGGTACTTACAGATATAGCTTCACTATCCACAATTTCATCAACATGTAACTGTGTTACCAATTGCGGTGTGTGATTGGTCACCGAACCAAGCAAGAAGGGAAAACCAAGCTACTCCGTACGTCAGAGTGTAGCCTCTCAAGTACGGTATCATCCAGCAGTTGACAGCGCTGTATAGCTCGTACCTGATCCGACAGTCAATGTGCTGACACGTTGACAGCTGGTTCAAGCTCCTGAAACAGAGACAATAAACGAACACGGTACGCAGTAAGGTTAGTTCCCAACTCTGTAGCCCAAGAATATGCCCGCATGACATTTTTATTAATTGAATAAGTCCATTTCATGCGGTGCACATCACAACCGGCAGGGGGGGCCCTATTCGAAGTCAGTGGTCTTCGGGGTCCTAAGCAGGTCGGTGGCCGGCCTCTCCCCTGCCGACGCACAGGTGTTGGCGACGTCGGCGGAGAGAAATACTCTTCGCTGGAGCTTGAGCTCGACGCCTCACTGTTTGCCGATCTCACCGAAGAGTGTATTGGCAGCTGTGAGGCGGAGCTGTGCGACGAGTCCGGGGATGTTCGCTGTGCAATTCTCTGTCTAGCTTGATACCTTGTAAGCATTTTATTTCATTATATTCCATGTTGTTGGGCTATTGTCTTATATCACATCTGTCATTTTCTTCGATTTTTTTTCTTTTGAACTTTTGCATGTTGTTTCTGTGTTTTTTTTATATATTTTATGAATCTGTTTCCAAATATTTGTTTTGTATTTATTTTACAATTTATATCGATGTATACAATATATTAATAGGTATAATATTTTCTGTAAGATAATATGACGCTTACAGGTTGGTGTTGTCAGGTTATTATATTATTATTCTCTTTATTTATTTAATATACGTATACATTTACAGTATAAAAAAAAATACAGATATATTTAAAAATATAAAAAATAGTGTCCCACCGGTATCGGGTACAGGGACCAAGCTACCGGTGGTTAGGGGTAGGGAGGAGAAGGACTGCCTTCTGCATTAGGCTCTTAATCCAGCTGCCTAACGTGAGCCTCTGAAGGTGTTGGTTAAGGCTCTTAGCAATTAACCCATGGGCCGAAATGACTATCGGCACAATATTGCTGAATCCACATCCCACAATCATGTCGACAATCTCGTGGGATAAGTCGAAATATTTTATTTGTTTATCTTTTTCTGCTTTTAAGAGATTGTCATCATGGGGAATGGTGATGTCAATAATCATTGCTCGGCGCTCTAATCGGTCTATCACCACTATATCAGGCTTATTGGCAACAATAGTCCTGTCAGTGATGATAGATCGATCCCAGTACAATGTTGCACGACCATTTTCGAGAACTGGGTCGGGCACATACCTGTAGTACGGTAACTCGACAGCCACAAGATTATATTTAAGAGCAAGTTGCTGGTGGACTATCCTGGCCACTTGGTTATGTCTATGCAAGTACTCGCCGTTGGCAAGACGAGAACAACCAGAGATTATATGCCTGAGGGTTTCTCCGGGACGATGACACGCCCGACAAATGTCAATTGTGCCGTCCTTCTCTGATAGTTTTTCGTCATAGCAACTTCATCTGTAATTGCACAGACAAAACCTTCAGTTTCTCCGAAAAGGTCACCGAACCGTAGCCAGGATACTGATGCCAATAAATCTATATCGGGCCCATTTAAGGCCCGATAAAAACGTCCATGCAACGCCTTGCTCTTCCATATCTCCTTGCGGTCTGTAATAGTAAGTACTGCTGGTTTGCGCCAGTTCTCTTTTCCTAGAGCAAGCGGAGTGAGTCCGTTGTCAACTGCCACCACATCCCGATACACATCCAGGTCAAAGGAGAGGAAGCATACCTCGCGGTCATGGAGGGTCTTGGCATTAAAAAAACCACGACCCCCACATTTCCGCGGGATCGACAATCTCATGACCGACGAACGTGGATGGTGCATTCGGTACGCGGTAAGCAGTGTACGGACTCTTCTATCCAGGGCATCTAGTTCAATCTGAGTCCATCTAAGTATGCCAAAGGAGTAGGTTAGGACTGGTATGACCCAATCATTATACGCCTGCACCTTATGACCGCCTGACAAAAGACTTTTCAGTACTTTTTTCAGGCGGGAAAGAAACGTTCCTGTAACGATTGCTTCATAGTCAATTCATTTACACTTAACGCCTGTGTCATACCTAGATACTTGTAAGTTTCATTGGCAGAAAGACATCTAAGGTGTGTGGAATCTGAGAGTTCCATCTCCTCAGATTCCACAATCTTGCCTCTTTTTACATGCATGACTGCACATTTATCCACACCAAATTCCATCCTGATACATTTACTAAAGGTTTCAGTTACCTAAAGTAATTTTATCAATTGGTAATTGTTGCAGGCAAACAGTTTCAAATCATCCATGAAAAGGAGATGGGATATAACCTGACCTTCTTTCCGCAAACGATAGCCTAGCCCTGAACTCTCCAGCAAAGTGCTGAGAGGATTCAAAGCTAAGGAAAACCACAAGGGACTCAAACTGTCACCCTGAAATATACCCCGCCTGATCTTAATATACTCGCCGTAACCCTGAGATCGCCGACATCCTAGATAGTAGAGCACCGTTCTCCATTGCCGCATACATGGCAAGAGAAACGTATGCGGTACAGGTCATAGGCTTTTTTTGTAATCTATCCAACATGTTGTCAAATCCTTTCGGTTACGACGAACTTGTTGATTAATGGTCGTGTCAATAATAAGGAGCTTTTTAGTGCCACGGGCCCCACTTTTACATCCATTCTGAGAGTAAGCCATAATAGTATTGTTAGTTATATGAGATGTTATCTTTACTCTCAGAATAGACGTAAGTAATTTATAAAGCGTAAGTAAACACGTTATAGGTTTGTAGTTTCTGGGATCCGTGGAACTGCCAGACTTAAAGAGCAGGTGAGTCACACCTGTGGTCATAAAAATCGGAAGCGAACCTGATTCTAAGCATGATTGCAATTGAGATGCCAATCGTACGTGTGAGCTACGGAGCCACTTTAATCAAAAGTTATGCAGTCCGTCCGGTCCCTGATTTCCAGTTCGGCAGTTAACGAAATGCATAAGCTATATCAGTGTTCGATATTGTTATTGGCTCCATGGTATCAATCGACTCACACGATCGTTCGACATCTCGCATCCAATCACCCTCTATGTGAGTGACAGGCATCGCCCAGATGTCACGCCAAAATGTATTCGTAATTTCAGCATCTGGGAGACATCTCCCAGATGCTGAAATTACGAATACATTTGTCACTCACTAAATCAGGCTGCTCCCACCTTCTATAAACCCACCTCTCATCCCTTTGGAAGGAACGATTCTGAGTATATCGGTCCACTCGTTTTTTTTACCTTCGTATACGGTTTGCCCATGCAGAAACTTTCTGTTTCAGAAAGTCAAGGCGCTCTGTGGCTCGCGCTGCATAATTACAGGAACTGATACCAGTTCCCGAAAAAGCCCGATTCACAAAACGCATTACTCTCGGACGCGTGTTACCCGATCTGAAGCAGATAAGCTTGCCAATAAGTGCCTCAGCGATACGACGTTCAATCCTGCACTGCCACGCCGGAGCAGCAAGCTTTGACCGAGTAGCGGTATCATTTTCTGGGAATTTAACACCAGCTACTCGACATGCTGCAACAGCCGCACAGTACAGAATTGAGTGTGTATCACTGAGATCTGTACTTTCTTCAAAAAAAAATCCCTAATATAGAATCAAGGGCACACACTAGCGCTTTATTTCGTTTATGCATTGGCAAACGCGGTAAACGAGGTCTGTTGTCATAACTCATGGTCTGATATTCTCGAATAGTACCTTCCAAAATATTCCTTATTTGTTCATTGTACGGCGTACTTACAGATGAAGTACCATTGTCCTCTCCACCCTCTGCTGGGTAAGGTCGTAGTAACCCAGAAATTGATTGTGACACTGTTTGTGAAGGAGGAAAAGTAACAATGCTGTTCTGCAAGTCCAAGCGTAGCCTATCAAGCACGGAGCTATCCAACAAATGACATCGTTGAATGGCCTGCACTTGATCCGATAGTCTTTGTGCCGTAACGTTAACAGTTGGATTAAGTTCCTGAAACAGAGACAGCATATGATCACGATACGCAGTGAGGTTAGTTCCTCCCTCTGTAACCACAAAATATGCTCGCATGACGTTCTCGTTTATTGAGGATGTCCATTTCATGCGACGCACATTACCACCGGTAGCGGGGACCCTATTCGAAGCCGGTGGGCCTCGGGGTACAGGTGTTGGTGACGTCGGCGGAGAGAAAAACTCGTCACTCGATGTTGAGCTCACGCCTCCACAGCGGCCGGAATGCTTGATGCGGTTTCCGGGGGCCGCGCGGCAGAGCTGAGCGACGAGTCCGGGGATGTTAAGTGTGCTGTCCTTGCTCTGGATCTTGTTAACATTAGCAGTCATATTCTTCCTTTTCTTTTAATCCAATGGCTCCATCGTTTATCGATGATTTCAATTGTATACATGACGTTATAAACGTCTTGTCGTACTCTTTACTCTTTTTACATATTTAAAAATTCATTTTCATACGAATATTGATTTATGGTATTCATCTTTAATAATACTATTGAAAATATATATAATTTGATTCTTAAATACAGAAAAATAAAAATTTTGGATAATGGGTGAAAATTTTACGATTGCCATATAGTGTTGCCAGGTTATTATTATTATTATAGGTACTGTATATATGTTTATATTATTCACAGATGGCGAAATGGTTTAAGTGGTCACCTTGCCACTACGCCACGCCGAATGATGTGGGTTCAATCCCACACGAGACAAAAAAAAATGTCCACGAATAGTGGTCCCAAGTCTGGGTGTTCCTTATGTCCGTTGGTGCCTCCTTTCCAACAAAAAAAAATGATTGCAATTGGACTATGCGTTAATGAATTACAATGAAATACACATTTTGACTTTCATACCCCTTCTCAAGGAAACGGTCCTAAATTTCGGGACAAAAAGTATTATATATTATGTCCAACCCCGTAGTACCGAATTCAAATCATGCCAAGTTTCATTTGAATCGGTTCAGTAGTTTCAACGTGATGCACGGCCATGATACAGACAGACAGACAAAAATGGAAAAAAAATAGTTTTCGTCGATCATAAAGTGCCCTAAAAAAAGAAATAGGTAAATAAAATATACTTAAGGCCGCAGCTAACGCCAGGTATTATTATTTAAATTTTGTAGGCTATTATAACTTAGGTAATTTCACTTTTGTATGGTGTGAGAATTATCTTATCTGTGCCTCAGGGAAGGTCGGTCCACCAGGCATGATCACCTCGCCTATTCAGAGAAACTTCCCTTTATGTTGGAGGAACATAACACTCGTTTCTCCACAAATACAACAGAAGAATACTAAAACTAAAAGTAGTGAAACATTATATAAAAATGACATGTTTGTTCAAATTATGTATAATGATCTTTTAGCTATTGATGGCGTGATTTCTAAATTCTTAATTCAAACTTAGAACCTACATTCTTTGAGATAATCACCAATTTTAATTTTTTTAATAATAAATCCTTCAGATTAACATTAATGTTTGGAAAGATATAATTTTTTTTTATTGTATTACATACTTAACGAAAACAATAGACTAAATTGATGTTAGATAATTATGAAAGATAAAAAATGCGTATAAATGAGTAAAATAATCGTAGGACAACAGTGGCGAGGTGGGTCTCATACAAAACATGACTCGTATTCAGTCTTTGTGGTTATTGGCGTCATTAGTTTTGTTACATTCAGTTCTAGGTAAGTTGAAAAAATACTAATAAATATATAGATTTTTAAACATGAAAACTTTTAAGAGAAAAATCAAATCAATAGATTCTATAGTTACATTAAAAATGTCTAACTGTCTAAATAACTATTTTCATATTTTTTGTGAACCCCACGGACTAAGGTAAATAACTATGTCAGTAGGCGGATCACATCTTGTTAGGGTACTGGGTAGATTTCGAAACAGCAACCACTGAACTTCAAGTTACTAGCGTTTGTTCAACCACTGGTCATTCTTAGCATCATATCCTCATTTTATTTAAAGTTATTGTTTTACTTTAAGGTAAACAGATATGCGATTTGAAGAATGTAGAGTGTCTAACAAGAGGAGCGAAAAATGTTTATAAGGATATCGTAGCTGGAACTGAAAATAAACCCATCGATCCATTACATATGGACAAAATTATTGGAGAACTAGGAACCCTCAAGTATGAAATAACAAATTCCACTCTATCAGGATTAAAAAACTGTGAAGTTGTAATGATGAAGTAAGTACCTTCATTAAACATTTTTACAGGATGTATTATTTAGACTTTTAAGGGTGTCATTTTGGTCTTCCAGTAGAGGAAATTTTGATTGCTAATTAGTCAAGAAATGTTTTAGCGAAGCAGAGTACGGTAAAAAAAAATTAAACACATTATAATGCGTCAGTAAATTTTGTAGTAAGTAGAGTAGTAAAGCTAGACAGAGAGAAATAGTTTCAGCTCAATAAAAAACGTCAAGCTGTCACTCTCTCTTTATACTGCACTTTTAATTTATCTTGATATATTTTTATTGCAGATGTTACCCGGAAAAAATGACTTATGACTACCATTTACAATGTCCTGAGTTAATTTTTGAATATTACTATGTAGTTAAAGGTGATTTGGGTACTACAAGTCTTGATGGAAGAGGTCTAGCTTCAATAACCATAGGTTAGTAAACAATGATAATAATTACAAGTTTATCACTATTCTGACAAAAATGTTTTTAAAAAAATTTCAAAATATTAATTTTTTACCTGCTTGCAAATAATAATATTAAGAATATTTTTATTCCAGATGATTATCTCTTAAAATTACTAGGACACTACAGCAAATTCATTTCTGAAAAGGACCAAAAACCTCATATGAAAGTTAGGAAAATTAATCTAGACGCTGATCTTAAAGGAAAGTTGATAGTTGAAAGTAAATACTTAATTAAGGGAGACAAAGTAAAAGGTACTATTTTGTCAAGAATTTACTTACTATTTCAAAATTATTTACGTATTTGTGGTGGAGCGCCAATATATTTATAAAATGCATACATAATCGCACCATAATATATTTCGTTATATTATAAATTTCATAGTCTTTATAGTAAACCACATTCTGTTTGTCGAATGCAATTAGTGCTGGTACTGCTGTAATATTGCCAATGTACTCGACGATCTCAAGAGATGGCGTTAGCAGTCTTCAAATAATGTAGGCGCGCTGCGCCTGATTGGTGCAAGAAAAAACGGACATACCCTGCTCTCATCGCTTTTCGCTAAAACGCTTTAATATATATAAAAATTTTGTTCCGCCACGGACATCAGTTATATTTCTCGTGAAAAGAAGCTGATTTTCCGTTAGTCCTATAGCCGTGTAGTGTTTGGACTCGCTTGTAACCTTTACAAGGTGTATGTGGAGTGCTCCAGTCTACGATCGTGACCGGCCGGTCAATACCTTGCAAGAGACCGTAGAAACCTCGCCGCTGCTCGCTGCCTTCTGGAGGATCGGGACTTGGTCGGTGTTGCAGGTTAGTGCTGGCATGATTGTTTTGATCGATAGAAGTGGTTTACTTCCCTACACCTCGTACGCTAACTGTTGAGCAATCACACCCTGGTTGGGCTATTTACACGCCTGACCATATAATTTGGTCCTTACGAGTACGGATAGGCCAGTGATTCACGTAAATATTGGTGAATTTACTTTTCTATTCATACCATAAAAAAGATTCACGTAATTTTAGTGAATTCTTGCGCCCCATTTTTCCTCGCTCACAGATTTACGTAAAATTGGTAAATTCTGTGTTTAAAACGCACGAGAACTACGTAATTATTGGTAGACTCGTACTTAAATATAATTAATTGTTAGATTTGGTGAATTACGTATTAATTGGTAATAATATCCATTATACTCAATTTAGTTGAACTTATTCATACCTACCCACTTATTAACCGCTCCACCACTGTACTTTACGCTAAGTCATTTTAAGATTTAAATTTAATTTGTGTTTTTACACTAACTAGGTAGATATACCTATCACTTTGTAGTTGTATTGTGATATTATTTTATAAACATGACGGAAAGCGAATCAAGCCGCGAAGTCATGTTGGTTATGTTGAATCAAAAGAAAGAATTATTATTTCAACGTATTAATCGTATGTACACATCGTCGAAAGGTATAATTTCTTTCGATTCATCAACGCGAGCTAACGAGAATTTTCTGGCTGAAACGGAGATGATAGATGAGTTACGCGATAAATTTGAGTCCATTGTTGATAAAATAAATAATATAAATTTGTTATCAAAGATTACGGTCAATCCCGAGTATTCTTGCCTCGATTCATTTGATGATTTATACTCGAGAGTTAAACGCGTTAGAAATAATATATTAACCACTTCTAAGGTGCGTTCACTCGAGACCAGTAGCTCGATCAAGTCCGTAGTGAAATTAGAACCTTTAGTAATTCCGAGTTTTGACGGACGCCCTGAAAACTGGAATACCTTTTATCAGTCTTTTAAAGCTAATATTCATTTGAATCAACAGCTTTCTGACTCGCAACGTGTACAGTATCTAATTTCTAAACTCACCCACGACGCACTAAAATTCACTTCCGGTATTATTCCGTCAGGTGAAACATATAAAATACTGTGGGATAGTTTGGTTAAGAAATACCACGACAAACGCTCATTAGGTACATATTATCTCAATAATATACTGGACTTAAAAACTTGCTCGCACACTGCGAACGCTCTTGATACCTTTGTTAGTAAATACTCCGCTTCGATTTCAGCTCTAAAAGAATTAGGCATAACAGATCTAACTGATTTTATTTTTCTTCAATGCGCTTTGAGAAGGATGGATCCTCAAACCATCCAAGCCTTTGAACTTTCGATTCGGGATGTGGAAGTGCCTACGGCACAACAGCTTATCGCTTTTATACAAGATCAGGCTAAGATTTTGGAGCGCTCAAACCCGCGAAATTCGTCATATACGAAACCCGCTGCTGTTGTTACGTCGCCCTCACGCGACCGGCGCGTTCATCACACCTCCAAATCTTTTGTCGCCAGTGAGTCCGCTAATAATGCAAATACTCTCACATATTCGGCGCCCGCAGCAGTTACCGCGAATTGTTGTTTGTGTAGTGGTAACCATCGACATTTATATGATTGCGCTCAGTTTAAAAATATGCGAGACGCAAGGGCTAGATATGAGTTTATTAAATCGTAGTACGGTTGCGATAATTGTTTAAGCACTTTACATAAACTTCCGGATTGTAAGAGTACGTCAGTCTGTTTCTGTAATAAAAGACACCATAGGTTATTGCATTTTGATAGTAATAATTCGCAATCGCATGCGGCTATGGTAAATACCGCCGTCGCGTACTCGCCGCCGCCCGCTCATCGAGCGACCGTTACTTCGCCCGCGCCTTCTCATCGCGCTCACACGACTTCGTCATGCGTTCGAGCGCCCCCGCTTGCTACAGAACCAGTTACACATACACAGTCTTACACTTCTTGTCATAAGGGTGATATACTTTTGTCAACCGCTCAGGTATACGCGCGCTCTAAGGGTAGCGCTGGTATCAAATCTGTAGTTAGGTGTTTGATAGATAATGGCTCGCAGAATAATCTAATAACATCTGCTTGTTCTAGTTTATTAAATTTACCGATAATACCGTTGAATAATTCCTATGTTAAAGGTGTTGGTTCCGCTTCAAGTCCGATAATCGGTTATGTTCATTTAGACATTGAATCCCGTATTTATCCGGATCAGAAATACACTATACATGCGCTTGTTGTAGAATGCATTACGGATCAATTGCCTTCGAAATTTATCGATTGTGATCGCGACCTAGATTTTCGTAACCTTCCGCTCGCTGACTTAAGCTGGAATATTCCGGGCAAGATTGATTTATTGTTAGGTGCCCAGCTATTCCCATTTATATACTTAGGAAATATGGTCGAGTGTGGGCCGCGCGCACCGTGTGCTTTATCTACAACATTTGGTTACGTACTTATGGGAGATTACCCGCGTAAACATATTTTACCTACTGCCGCGTCTTTTTCTGCGTTAGCGCTTAATGATATAGTGCAAAAGTTCTGGGAACTTGAAGAAGTACCCATGAAACGCTTGTTGTCACCAGAGGAGACAGATTGCGAAAATATTTTACCCGTGACGACGTAGGTCGTTATACAGTTGCATTACCGTTCTGTAGGGACCCTTCGGAATTAGGTAATTCGCACGCTACCGCTTATCGCCGTTTCGTTTCACTCGAGCGTAAGCTCCGTCAGGCACCGATAGTGCGCGAAAATTATAACAAGGTTATTCAGGATTATATTGATAACAATTACCTCAGTCCTGTTAAAGAATCTGAGCTGTCCTCTGATGGTTATTATATACCGCATCACGCAGTAGTCCGACCTGATAAACCGATGCCGCGCATCGTATTGGACGCGAGTGCTAAAACGCATACAGGACTTTCGCTTAACGATATATTACATATTGGACCCAATTTACAGGCCGATCTGTTTTTATTATTGTTAGGTTTTAGATTATTTCCTATTGCAATGAACGCTGATATAAAACAATATTATTTACGGATTGGTGTACCAGTAGACCAACATAAATACCTACGCATTTTATTTAGATTCAACGAATCGGAAAAAATTCGAACTTATGCCTTTAATAGGCAACCTTTCGGTCTCAAGTCAAGCCCTTACATAGCTATGCGCACTGTGCGACAGCTGGCTACTGATATGAGTCCGCTCTATCCTGATGCCGCGAAAGTGGCAGAGACCTGTCTGTATATGGACGATTTGGTTCTTTCTATTGCAAATGAGGATACTGCCACGCAATTAGCTCACAACTTGATTAAGTTTTTCAAATCGGGTGACTTTGACTTAGTGAAGTGGTCTAGCAATTCACCAGTGCTACTTGACTCGCTTCCCGACACGCACCGCAAGTCGCTTGATTTTGATGTTGACAATAATGTCTCTAAGGTCTTAGGTCTCTCATGGGAACCATGTGAAGATAATTTTCATTTCACATGCGCCGCAATTAATGAAAGGTGCACCAAGAGAAACATACTCTCGATGGTTGCACGACTATTTGACGTGCTCGGATTGGTCGCGCCTGTGATTCTCTATGCCAAGTTGTTAATTAAGGAACTGTGGCTCAGCAAGTGTGATTGGGACGATCCTGCACCGGAGCACATACGCACCCGTTTTTTCGCTCTTGCGCAAGAACTTCAAATGCTTGACACTTTAAGGATTCCACGTCATGTAGGCGTCGAAGTTGGTTGTGAATTACGTCTTGTTGCTTTTTGTGATGCTAGCATGTATGGTCTGGGATGTGTCATTTATGCCCATTGTACCTACCCGTCTGGCATTCAAACTCGCATTCTTTGCGCTAAATCAAAGGTTTCGCCAACAAAAATCACTACGCTCGCTCGCTTAGAATTATGCGCTATTTTACTTATGTCAAAATTAATAAAAACTGTGCGAGACACATATGCAACACGTATGACCATTGCCGGGATATACGCATTTTCTGATTCCACTATTGCTTTATCATGGGTTCATTCTTCACCACATCGTTGGTCAGTTTTCGTCGGTAATCGCGTCGCTCAGTGCCAAGAAAACTTGGACTCTAAACATTTTTATCATATTGCCGGAGCTAGTAATCCAAGTGATTGTCTTTCGCGTGGTATGCTTCCATCGCAACTTTTGACCCACGATTTGTGGTGGAAAGGTCCTCCGTGGATTCGCAGCTCATCTGAGAAGTGGCCGATTAAGCCATTCTCGCTTAATAATTGCTCTGTCTTGCCTGAACTCAAGGCAAATGTGTTGGCTGCCATTACTCACACAGAGCCGCCGTTGCTGTGTACGTTAGCACAACGTGTTTCTTCTTGGGAAAAGTTGCTACGTATCGCCGCATATGTATTAAAATTCGCAAGACCTTAAAGTTAAGGTCGAACCTCGTTCTATAGCAGGGTTGACAAGTGCTGAGAATGCGTTAATTCTCGCCGTTCAATCTGTGCACTTCTGTGAAGATATCAAATTGATCAAGGCTGATAAATTACCTTCAAAAAGGCTGCAAAGCCTCTTCGTCTTCTTAGACAAACAAGGGATTTTACGCATTGGAGGAAGACTTTCTGGATCAATGCTTCCTTTCGAAGCTAAACATCCGGTTCTTCTCCCTAAACGCGATCATGTCGTTGACTTAATAATACAGCATTTTCATGTTGTTAATTGTCACACCGGACCTGGACTTCTTATGTCTATTATACGACAACGCTACTGGATCTTGGATGCCAGGACTGTTATCAGGTCCAAGTTGCGAAAGTGCAACACTTGCTTTAAATGCAACCCAACGCATCCAACGCCTATAATGGCTGATCTTCCTGATTACCGTGTTTCAGAGGCCAAGGCATTTTGTCACACTGGTGTAGATTACGCTGGTCCGATAAGGACAATCCTTTCTCGCCGCAGAGGTCAACATGCGCAAAAGGCGTACATCGTTCTTTTTGTTTGCATGGTCACACGTAGTCTACATATTGAAGTGACCAGTGATTTAACTACTGAAAACTTTCTAGCCGCTTTTAAACGCTTTATTTCCCGTCGAGGACCAGTTTCATGTCTCTATTCCGATAATGGATCTACTTTCATCGGTGCGAAGGCACATTTAGATGAGCTGTATAGTTTTTTATTGAACTCTAGCTTCAAAAACGCGCTGTCGAATGAGTTGCTCTCTCGACGCATAGAGTGGAAGATGATTCCCCCAAGATCACCAAATTTTGGTGGGATGTGGGAAGGGAATATAAAGAGCATGAAAACGCATTTATATAGAGTAATAGGAAGTCAGTTACTTACATACGAAGAACTGCAAACTGTTCTTACTCAGATAGAGTGTATTCTTAACTCTCGTCCATTGAGCGTATTATCGTCAGACCCTTATCCTGAGGTGTTAACTCCCGCGCATTTTTTGATGTCTACTCCGTTGCAATATTTACCCGCTGCTGATTTGTCAGATCAACGATTGAGTCTGTTAGAACGTAAAAAGTTGTTAGATAGTATGGTCCAATCCTTTTGGAAGAAATGGCACTTAGAGTATTTGCACACGTTGCAAGTTAGGCAAAAATGGGCTACTCCCGACAAACCGGTAGAAATCGGAACTGTTGTTCTTCTTGAGCAGGAGAATTCTCCACCGTTGCATTGGCCGTTAGGAGTAATTACGGACGTGTTCAGAGGCTCTGATAACGTTGTACGCGTGGCGATAGTTAAAACGCAAACTGGAATTTACAAACGCGCTGTAACTAAATTATATCCTATTCCTACACAATAAATTCAACTTAGTTTAAACCTTATTCTTAGTTTAAGCCGCTATATTTATCATATTTATTATTTAATCGCATAATGCATGTGTTACTCTCAGTCAGTTAGAAAATTCGCGTGTTTTGAAACATCTTGTGATGTTCCAAGGCGTGGTGCATGGTGGAGCGCCAATATATTTATAAAATGCATACATAATCGCACCATAATATATTTCGTTATATTATAAATTTCATAGTCTTTATAGTAAACCACATTCTGTTTGTCGAATGCAATTAGTGCTGGTACTGCTGTAATATTGCCAATGTACTCGACGATCTCAAGAGATGGCGTTAGCAGTCTTCAAATAATGTAGGCGCGCTGCGCCTGATTGGTGCAAGAAAAAACGGACATACCCTGCTCTCATCGCTTTTCGCTAAGACGCTTTAATATATATAAAAATTTTGTTCCGCCACGGACATCAGTTATATTTCTCGTGAAAAGAAGCTGATTTTCCGTTAGTCCTATAGCCGTGTAGTGTTTGGACTCGCTTGTAACCTTTACAAGGTGTATGTGGAGTGCTCCAGTCTACGATCGTGACCGGCCGGTCAATACCTTGCAAGAGACCGTAGAAACCTCGCCGCTGCTCGCTGCCTTCTGGAGGATCGGGACTTGGTCGGTGTTGCAGGTTAGTGCTGGCATGATTGTTTTGATCGATAGAAGTGGTTTACTTCCCTACACCTCGTACGCTAACTGTTGAGCAATCACACCCTGGTTGGGCTATTTACACGCCTGACCAATTTGCAATAACGTCTAGGTGTTGATTATCATCGCCGTCGGTACGACCACGATCATTCACGACACCCAACAACCGCGTTCAACCGTGTGAACACGTTCTGACAATGTAGGATAGCGTTGTGCCATTTGCCGTCACGGTATACGAGATGATTTTATTCCTACGAGCGCCCACACATCAGAATGATACGATTTCGTATTATGCCACGAACCGAATTCAAGTCACGACACGAATTCAGTTCATGAGAAACTATGATATAATTTAACGGAATTGACAAAACAAATTTGTGTCCTTTTACGATGCACGGGACGAAATCGATAAAGTACTGAGACGTTGTCGGTGTTAAATTATGGACCGCACTACATTACACTGCATAATATATTTCAAGAACAGCTGAGTTTTTCACGACTCAAACTCGTGGCAGGATACGAAATTATATCATGCCGAGATGTGGTTGGTCTAAGGAGTGATAAAACATGATTCACATTTGTAAGTCTTCTTTAAAGACACCTTCGATCTGGAAGATACATGAATAGCTACTTTTTATAGACAAAAAATAAAAAAAAAAATATTATAAAACTTTATATACTTAAATAAATTTGTAACCAAATCTTTTCACATGTTTCTAAGATTCATAGTCATCAGTGATTGTCAGCGGCTGTTAAATAATAAGAATTAATAAACAATTCTGGGTCGTGAGTTTGTATTTCATGTATTAATGTTTGATTTTACGATTTTTTTCTGACGTAATTGTTAACAGTTCTACTTCACAATCTCGAAACAAACCACATTCAAAAATTTCTTAGGCAAAGTCAAACAATGTTTTAATAATAATTGTTTTGCAATTACATATAACTTTCACCGGTCACCCTAATACGTTATCTTAATCAGTTTCTCTAAAACCTATGCAACAGTCCCCTAGTGCTAATAATACAAATGTATTGTGGGAAGCTTTGAAATCGAGCCTCTAATAGAAACATGGTCAACCTATAACTATGAACATTATATAACACAATACATATGAACACAATAAAATATGAACAATATATAACAACTATTGTTCATATTTTTTGTTTTATGGTATAGGGGCAAACGAGCAGATGGGTCACTTGATGATAAATAATTATCGCCGCCCATGAGCACCAACTCAAAAGTCCCAAGTGCGTAGCCGGCCTTTAAGGTGGGAGTAGGGGAAGGGGGGAAGAAGGAGCGAGTAAGGGGTAGAGAAAGAGGGAAGGCTTAGGGCCCCCGGTAATCTCACTCACTGTGCGAAAAGCAATGCAATTGCTTCATTGTCGGTTTTCTGTGAGGCCGTGGTATCACTCCGATCGAGCAGGCCCATACGTGCCGAAGCATGGCTCTCCCACTGTGATATAATATTAATTTATATAAATTGTAATTTAATGTGTAATAAATTTGAAATTGTTAACGAAAATTCTTAATACTGCTGTACCTGCCTTAGTTTAAAAACAACTGGACCATGTACATATACATACAAGTAAATATTTGCAAGGAGTAGATCTAACTTAACTAACGATACAGGCGAATTTTCGATCGCCATCGCCATGTTTATATATTAATTAATGATTTGTTTTGCAGCTGATATCGCCAGTGCCTACTTCAATGATAACTACAAAGCAACTGAAAAAATGTTTCGGTCCAATATTCTGGACAAGTATATAGGAATATTTATGAAGGAAGCCAACACGTATCTGGAAATTGTTCCTCTAGATGAAGCGATTCCAAGGGATTAGACTGGATTTTGGAATGAATACCTGAAAACTCCACTCAGAACTCCGATAGGCCCAACATACTGCATGATCATTTATTCAACTTGAGTAATTAGGAATACAATGTTGTGATAAATCCGTCCAGTTCACTAATAGTACTTATTTTTTTTTTTTCTTTTTATATGACATAATAATATATCAAAAACTCGCATAATAATTACTGGTGAAGCGGCGTGTAAATAGCCAACGACACGCGGGAACTTAATTATGCTTTTAGGTAGTATTTATTTATATTCCCACTAAACCCAATCTGTAGAAACTGAATAAACAAATGGTTTCAAACGTAGCACCAAAAACTATCGGTCCTACTAACCTGGAGATCGACTCGGGTACTCCTTCCAGTACACCTGTCTTCAGTTAGTCGTGTAGTAATTACTCAAACTAGATAGGTATCGAGCACAATGTCCCTGCAGGGCGGCTATTTAACGGATTCTTGCGTCTTCACTTAGATTACACAATTGTTCATTAAAGCACCAAAAAATTACGTGTTGAACATTTGCCGATCAAGAACCGAGAGACTTTTCAAATCAGAATGAATGTGATAGGTCCATTTTATTTGAGCCTTGAAGTTGCGCTGGTGTGCCAGAGCTGTTGAAGCTACCACCGATCGTACAGGCGCGAGATCTAAACAGCCTCAAATACTAACTAATGGTAGCCATTTGGAAGTATCTATTTATACTTCTAATTATCAAAAAAAACCTCATTTTATTTACTGAATATGAGAAAGTTAATTAATTTGGGTCTCAGAATGTGCCCAACCAGTTACAATGTATCATATCGTGTGAAGATGAAGAAATCTGTATTTAATATAATCAAAATAAATTAAGAACTTTTAATAAATATGTTAGGGAATCTCTTAGACACTAGTAAATTCAACCCCGACTAAAACTGAATCTCAGAAAAAAAAAGTTTTCATCACGTTGCGTCTTTCAAATTTGTCGTCAAAATTTGGCCTCGGTGGCTGACAGCAAGCGGTCACCTTAGCCTGTTGCCGTTTGCAACACCAGGACGAGTCAAACATTGTCCTCTCTGTAAATTACATGTACAACAATTGCTCTGAAGTTTCCGAGTTGATTTACGTGTACGCATATGATTTAAATTAACTAAACATATTTTAGTTTAGAGCCATCGAAAACAGGCAGAGGCTCCTAATACATCTTAGGGCTTTCAAGGCCTTCTTTACGGTATTATCTATATGCTGGACAATAAGAAACTTAAAGTCCTCGTATAATATTCATTAAGATCTTGAATACAGCAAGATTGGTAGATACTTGATTAAACGTCTAGCCTAAACCAATAATTAATCGCATTTGCAGACGTTGAGATTAAACTTATTATGGATGCAATATAAGTGAAGAATACATTAAGATCAGCAAGTAATTTATTTTTGTATTGTAATGTACATATTTTCATGTTGTCTGCATATACCAGGCATATTCATAACATGTTAGATAAGCAAAAAAAAAAATTGTATAAAATCGGCCCTAAGATTGAGCCTTGAGGTACTCCTCAAGCGATGGATGTCTACACTGAGTCAAACCATTGAAATACTTCTACCATCTATGTATATACATGCAATGAACCATCTACATAAATAAATTACCATGCAAATCGACTGACAGTAATTTATGCAACAGTATCTAGTCATGGTGGTCGATACGGTCGTACCTTTTAGTAGTTTCCATTCCTAATATTCGGTTAGATGTACTGTAGTCTTAGCAGACGTTTGGGGTCCTATCCTGCGAGTTCCATTTTCCCAAATATGTAATGTAACCTACTATAAGTTTGGAAAAATCATTAATTTACAAGGTATTTTTCAACTATCTGTCAACGTGCATTTTGTATGTTGATCCTCTGAAAGTATCATCATACACCAGGTGAGTTAAAAAGTTCACGGAACGGAGGATATCATAGGGTTGAGGTGCATTTTTTTACCTGCACTGTTTGATACAACAATCAGTGTAGGTGAATAATGACCTGATTTTTATAAAACGTTGTATTGTAACACTGTAATGAGTGTACTTATTAATGATAAAAAATTGTATTTATACCATTATAATGAGTAAACTCATCACAGACAAAACAATTTTCAACATCCTACACGAGCATCTTGGCATGTCAAAGATGAGGTGAGAAAAGTGGTTGCCGAGCATGCTTACACCGCTCTCGAAGCGCAGAAGTGGCGAGTTGAGTTTTGTCGCGAATTTCTGGCTCTCTGTCGTGATAACAAAAATGAACTTTTAGAACGAAATTTGACTGGAGATAAAACCTGCATCCTTCATCAAAAAGGTAAACCACCCCTCCAGAAATGCAAAGTGTTCCCGTCGTATCGGCTGATAAACTCACGACCACTGTTTTCTGCGATAGATGGGGGAATCTTTCTTTTTGAAGAAAAAGAGAAGGGTTTGCTATGACTGGAGAGTACTACGTTGTACTACTAGAAGGAGTACTCTTTTGCACAACAATATACCCGTGCGCAAGGCGCAAGTAACGGTGGCCGCTGTACAAAGAGTAGACTCTTAAAACATACTCCCTATTTAGATTTAGCCCCAAATAATTATTATCTGTTTGCAAAAAATAGAAAAAGAACTTCGAAGAAAGAAATTGTCTAGCAACGAAGAGGTGAAGAGCGCAATTTCAGATAAAATGTTTTTTGCAAGGGGAACTTTAATTAAAGAGTTAAGGAAGAATACATTGAGAAGAAAAAAATATTTTTAAGTTTTATTTCTTACTCTTTACCCTTTGTTCCGCAAACTTTTTAACCCACCTTCGTATGTTGTTCAAAGCTTTATGGTTCAAAGTAAATAGTTCAAAATTCATACACAGGTGGCGCCACCACCCACGTTCATGTTGGCTTCGTGTAAATTTTATAATTAATATTGATAAACTGTATAAAAATTGAGTGTGAATCATTACGAGGCGTCCTAAGATACCGATTCTTAAGCGTTATCGTGTGTGAACATTTTGTGCAAGGATTATGTAAGAACTACAAGTAAATAACTACAAAGTGTTTTATGGACATCATCGCGGTCACAGTGAGCAAAATCCACCAATACATATTTACGGACTTTTATAATATAATGATATAAATAGTTATGTCCAAACATGACTATATTTGAACTATAAATCAAATTTGCCTAAAATAAGAACCGTTTTTTCCAATAAATATTAAGTGTTTCTGCATCGCGACATATATGAGCGCCATCTAGCGGTTAGTTATTGAAACAATATTTATTGACTGTTGCTTAATAAATTTATTCGACGCAAGGGGGCTGTAGTAGTACACTCAGGAAGGAAGTAATTATAAAAATATTAAAATAAAATGGAAGAAAATAATATTACTGTACGAAGAAAACTCACACAACAATCAGTAGAGTATGCGAATGAATCTTTTCTATCATCTAGCTCGGATATTTTTGTGAAAACTCTTGATTTATCTACTAACTGCAATACTGATCTAGAATAGATGATAGAGGAAATATTAAAATTAAAAAGCCAATTGGACAGTGCACATAATGAAATAGAAAATTTAACGCTTGAAAATAATAAGCTTAATAAACAATTAGAAGAGAAAAACAAAACTATTATTCAACTCAAAAAAATATGTGTAGGCACAATGTCGAGTAACAAATCTTTAAAGAAAAAGAAAGCCGCAACTCTGCACTATCAGATAAATAATAATAATAATAATAATAAATCTTTATTTCAGACCAAAGTCCATATTTAAAATGTTTACATATGTAGGGTACACTCATTTTCATTTAATTTCATTTATTCACAAACAATTTACAATTGTGTTTGAATGTTAATACAATATTTGTTAATTAAATAGATTAGTTACATCGTATAATATGAGCACCAATTTAAACAATTTAAATAAAACTTACGTTAATAATAATATAATAATAATTAGCACCATAAATACCAGTAACCATAAATAATAATAAAAAAATTAATTACCTATATTGGCATTTATAAAATCTGATACTGAATAATAAGTATTGTCTAGCAGGAAGGCCTTAAGTTTTCTTTTGAATGTGCACGTGTTATACACAAGATCCTTTAAATCAAGCGATAAACAATTAAAAAGCCTTATCATTTGGTGCTGAACACAGTGCTGAATGATATTGAATTTAGGGATGATTTTTGATTTCAAATGTTTCTTTCTAGTACTTTGTCTTATTAATCTTTCATCCTTGGTTTCAAATTCGTGTTTGTATTTGGACAAGTAACTTAACGTCGTTAATATATACAAACTAGGTATTGTTAATATTGAAAGGCTATGGAAGTATTCACGACACCAATCTCTTTGTGAAATTCGGACCATAGTTATGATGGCCCTTTTTTGTAGTATAAATGCCCTGTCACAAATATATCTATAACTATTACCCCACAGTTGTATGCTGTATCTTATTGTTGACTCCAGTAGAGCGTGGTATACTTTTTTTAGAACTGGTACAGTAACTTCATCTCGTAAGCTTCTTATGGCATAGCAAGCTGATGAGATAGATGCATCAATTGATTTCATTTGTTCCTTCCAATTTAGTTCTATTTTCTCTCCATTTAGCATTATCTCTCAGGTATCTGCACTGTTGGCTGTAGATTTAAAAAGTATTATATTTGTCTTTTTTGTATTTAAGATGAGTTTATTAGAATTAAACCAGTTGTTAAATATTTCAAGTGCTGTGTTAATCTTCAAATTTAAATTTTCCAATTTGTTGTCGCTTATTACCGCATTTGTGTCATCTGCAAAAACTACAAGATTTATATCGGGCTTGTGTTTACTTATGAAGTTTAATAAGTCATTTGTAAACAGTATAAACAAAATCGGCCCTAGAATGGAACCTTGCGGTACGCCTGTCGTGACCTTGAGAATCTGTGATCGGTGTACCTTTTGACAGCAATTTTCATCTATATCCTTAATCTCGACAAACATTTTCCTATTGTTTAAATATGATTGAAAAAGTTGTAATACCTTGCCTCTTATACCGTAATGTTCCATTTTTAGTAATAGCAACCTATAATCCACGGTATCAAAAGCGGAACTCAAATCCAAAAATATTCCAGCTACCTTTAATTTATTATTAATACTTTCCACTACATCATTTATTAAGGTGTTTACCGCATCTGTAGTACCCACACTTTTTTGGTACCCAAACTGTCTTCTATTTAAAACATTGTTTTGATTAAAATGAGAGCTAGACGACTTTTGATAAGTTTTTCAAATATTTTGGAAAGTGTTGGGAGTACAGAGATAGGTCGGTAGTTTTTTGCATCGGTACATGGACCTTTTTTATATAATGGAATTATCTTTGCTATTTTAAGTTGCTCGGGGAAGACACTAACTTCAAAACATTTATTAAAGAAATATGACAAAGGTGGAGCTAATATTGTGATGTGTTCTTTTATAACTTATATTTGTAATTCGTCATAACCGCTAGAACTTTTATTAGGCATTTCTTTGACAATCTTGACAATTTCACCCGGAGTGACTGGAGGTAATATCATCTCAGTGGATATCCTATCTGTACTTTGTTCTAGATAGTACCTTGCTTGATTCTCATTAGTATCATGTGAAGTGGGATAGTTAACATTAAATTGATTTGCAAAAACATTAGCCACGTTTCTAGGTTTGTCAATAATTTTTCCACTACTGTCTTTAATTTTAATTTTTTTATTTTCTTGATATTTGCTTTTACTTCTATGCCGATTTACGACTTGCCAAATCCCCTTACTTACACTTTAGCGTTATTTATTTGCCTTGCTATCGCATTACGTTTGGCATTTTTTACTACTTTTCTAAATAGTCTAATATAATTATTTCTATAGGTAATGATACTACTATTATGACAACTGCCAGCATTTACACATAAGAACCGCTTCATTTTGCTTGATATTTTTATACCTTTAGTAAGCCACTTTATACCCATGTTATTTTCTGATAGGGATATACACTTTTGTCTTTTTTTGAAATTACATTTAAACGTATTATTTAGTTTAAATAAAAATGAATTTATTCCCAGAGATGTCCAGTTAGTATTCAATATCAAATGTCTAAACTTATCATGATTATTGCGGGAAAGGGATCTTTTGTCAATTTTAATTATTTTATTTAAATTTTGATTGTCTAACTCTAGTCAAAGTTAAATCGCAAAATAATCCCGTATGGACATCTCCTAAGCCATTGAAATCTACGTTTACATGTTTGATATGCTGATCGTCAATATTTGTTATGAAATTGTCAATACAAGAGCTTGAATTACCACGGATGAAAGTAACAGTATTTACAAGAATTTTAAAGTTGTAACACCTTAATATGCTGTTGAATTCCGTACATTTTTTATTATTCCCCGACAGAATATTGATATTAAAATCTCCACATATGAGGCACTTCCTGTTAAAAAAGAATTCTAACATTTTTTCAAAATTTTGTAGAAAATCATCGAAATTTTTGTCGTTAGGACTTCGATAACAACAACAAATGTACAGTATTTGAAGTATGTTGCACACTGGATGTTGTCCAGTGTGCAACATACTTCAAAAGATTCTGGCTTGTATAATTTATTAATTTGTGAACAGTTTACAACCTCTTTATTTATTTGTCCTAAAATAAGACTACTTCCACGCTTCTTATTCGTTCTTGTGTTGTGAGTAAGAAGTTTGTAATCAGACAAACCAAATAGTTACGCAGCTGTAGCGTTTAAAAAATGTTCTGTAATGCAAATATAGTCCAACTTAGGCTGTAATGATTGAACGTAAAGATCTAATTCATCTTTTTTAGTTGTTACACCACACAAATTTTGATGATAAATGCATAAGCGGGTTGTATCGGACACCAAATGGCCATTACCATTACAATTTTCTTTATTTTGTGACGTTACTACTCTACTATACTCGAAAAAATTCACAACTAACAAAAGTTCACTAATATTAAATTCTGTTTGTATTGTGGCGTCTATAACATTTTTTTTTATTAATATACTAGGTTCAGTTTGTACAAGCACACTGTTGTAAGATTTTTTTAAAGATTCACTTGTGTTTTTTACTTTGCTATACTTTGAATTATATAACAAGGAATCATGTTTATATTTTAAGTGCAATATTTCCTTACATAATATACCGCTTGCAACTCTTCTATTACAATATGGTGTAAAATAACAGTTATCTAGGTCTACATCTAATGATAAAAAATTTACGTTTCTAAAATTACCACTAATATGCCTTATCAACTTATTGAGCATTAAAACATTCAAACATTTGTTTCTATAGATTTTACCTATTAAAACATTGGTATGAATAACTTGATTTAAATAATAATATAAGTATGATTGTACTTCCAACGGACTATTATCGTTTGTTCCTGCCCAAATGAAAATGTAATCTGAAATGGTAAAATCTTGACATATTGCGTCACATGATTTCAGAACCTCAGATAATGGGGCATAAGGCTTTATGAATGATGTGACTACAAAAGAATTTCCGAGTCTGAACTATCGAGTCTGAGCACGAACATATGCTTTTAAGATATTAGAATCCTGAATCCATTGTTATATTGGACACGCAGAGCATTAAACGATCTCTGAGTATAATTGAACCACAGACTGCACGTGTAGAACGACTGACACTAAGCTCTAAATAAAGTGAATTTGACTTGAGAACTACATCGTGCAAACCTACGGGCCAACATATTACTCCTCATCGCCAATGCCCTGCGATCCCTCTCTATATCAACTTGGTCATCAAGGCTCTCGTTACCGTAATGCCCCAGGTACTTGAACTGATGTCCCCGTTTAAGCTCTATACCATTTAATTTAATTGCAGGCACACTCATAGGGCACTTACCGGGGGGCCCTAAAGACCATGTACTCGCTTTTCATGCAGTTATACATGAGGCCCTGTAACTAAAGTTATTCATACAAATATTATCAATTGAGCAACCAACTCGTGTGCTGCTGAGTCCAACTTTAAGCTCATTCACGAATGAATGGGTTCCTGTGTCTTCATCACGTAATATCAATACCAGCTTCAGCCAACTTGCCGTAGAGAACGACTGTACAAATAATCTAATGCGCAATAGTATGAAGAAATCACCACAATCGAAATGAATACTACTAAATAAGTTGCCCCTTTCAAGAGGAATACTGAGTACTAAATGAAACCAAAATACCAAACCAAAGGAATGTGAAAGTGTCAAGGAACAATCGCAGAGTTTAACATGTACGAAGACCATGGGCAGTAATTTGTGTAAGAGTGACCATACAGCGATAACAATTCAACCACAACGTAAACGCATACTCATATTTGGGTCACAACAATGTGTCGGCCTGGCCTCTGCATTACTATATACGAGGGCTACCAGCAAGCATAACAAATACCAGATTATTGACACCACTAGACCCTTCGGATCATCACAACACGTGCAGCAAGAAGTGCAAGGACAGACCCCTGCGGAACACCGCACGACATGGGCCGACTACTCAAAACACCATCTCGGTCCTCGTACATGACGGTACGCTCCTCTAAATAGTCTGCCACTAGCCGCCTCAGGTACTGTGGCACCCCATGATAGAGGAGTGCTTCCCTGATGCAGCTGAATTGAATGCGTTGGCGATGTCCAGCGACACCGCCAACAACACGCCGCCACAGCTCACTACGTCTTCGGTCATAGCCCTCAGGCGCAACACAGCACCGACCGTCGAATGCCCCGCTCGAAAACCGAATTGGACGTCCGACAAATCGGGGCCGACCTCGCCAAGGTGCCGAACGATGCGGGCAGAGAGGACTCTCTCAAACAATTTTTCAATTCTCTCAAACAACGGCCTACCGACTCGGTCGCAGCCTACAGGCCCATCGTGTTGCTGAACGAGGCGGTCCGACATGTGGTCGAGGGTGAGGGCCAATGCTCGGGCAGGAATCCCATCTGGCCCGGGGGCGGTGTTCTTGGAACGGATCTGTAGAAAAGCCGCCCCTACCTCCGCCTCTGTGACGGGCGGAACGTCCTCATTTTCAACCTCCGCGTCGCGTCCGGCCAATAGGGCCATCGACGGGGGTATGTGTTCCGCCCGTTGCGGGAAAAGGCCCTCAACCACTCCCTGCAGAAAGCAGGGCTGGAGACTCTCCGTAAGGGGGGTGCCCGACGCGCGGAGCTTTTGTTGTGCCGCGCGATATAGGTGACCCCAGGGGTCACGATCGAGACCCTCCAGCATCTCCTTTCTCTTCTCCTCTTTGGTTCGGCTAATGGCCAGCTTCAGAGTTTTCCGCGCCTCTCGGTACTCCTCATGAAGCTGGTCCTCTTCACCCACCTCACGGTGACGACGCCGGCTTCGGATGTAGGACCTCCGGGTACGGGTACAGGCCGCACGGAGGTCCGCCAACTCCTGGGACCACCAGTAGACCTCTTTCCTTGGAGGCCGACGACCTCGGACGCGGGGCATGGCGGCATTGCAAATCTGCGTAATCGCATCACGAAAGCGGCCGGCCCTCGTGTCTACATCCTCAGTCAGAGGCTGCGGAGACAGCCAAGAGTAGATGATGGCTGCCTCCTCTAGTAGGTCCCTGTCCATCTTCGTAACAGCCCACCGCGGGAAGCGGGAAGAACGCCGCGCCGTGTGACCCCTTCTGGGGTCCTAGGTCCGGGAGAGCTTAAATCGGATATACAGTTAATCCGAGAGCGTCTCAACCTCTTCCAGGACACGCCAGTTCCTTACTCGTGCGGCGAGAGCAGGGGTAGCGAACGAAAGGTCCACTATCGACCCCCCCTGCTGTCGCACGCACGTGTTGGTGGAGCCTCTGTTTAGGAGACAGAGGCCCACCGATGCCGGCCACTCCTCCACGGCATCGCCCCGTGCATCCGTCTTGGGGGAACCCCACGCAACGGACTTGGCATTGAAGTCCCCCAGCACTAGGACGTGCCCAGACGCTAGTCGCCGCATCGAGGTCTCTAGGTTGTTGAGAAAAACCTCGAAGTTGCTCAGACTCCGATTGGGGGAGAAGTAGACACCATATATGGTGATCCTCCCCCATTCGGCAGCAACATATCCAGTACCCTTGTCTCTTAGCGACAAGGGCGGGGAATGAGCCGCCGTGGAGCTGACGACTGCCACGGAGCCGTCCCGGTCACCCAGCCAATTAGGACGGGGAGGAACGTAATAGGGCTCCGCGGCTACGGCCACACCTATCGACCACTCCGCCATGGTTTGCAGGAAAAGATCCTGTGCACCGGCAGAGTGTTTCAGGTTCGTCTATACAAGGAGGTTGGAGACTTGGTCCATTACTGGACTGTCTCTACAACCTCCTCCATGGGCGACGACGACGATGCAGGATTGACATCGGAGGCAGCCTGGGTCGATTGGCTAGCCCCCGAAGTTTACCGAGAAGTGCGGGGTGGCTTGCAGCCACCCTGCCCCATCTGATGGCTGGCGGGACGATTTCCCGCCGCACACGCTGGGCAGTGAGGGGCGGCGGAACATTCCGCCGCCTTGTGCCCCGGTCGACCGCAGCGGAAACACAGTCCGCTGCAATCAAAGCAGCTGGCGCACCTGACGCGGGTGTGTCCCGCGGAGAGGCATTTAAAACACCTCATCGGTCTCGCCGCCAGGAATGTGACTCTGGCGTTCACGAAACCGATGAGGATTCTTCCGGCGTCGCTGATAATCTTGACCGATGCCACGGGACAACTGGCCCACACCGCGCCAAGGCCGCCTGGACCGGGGCGGATGGTACCGACCCTGATGTTATCTGCGTTGCATCCCGCCTTCTCCCGAATTGCAACGCGGACATCCTCGACCGTCACTGAATCGTCCAGGCCCGAAATGCGCAGCTTCGCGTACTTGGTGGGCCTGGCGATTTTGACACCATCCGTGGCTGCGAATATCTCACGCATCTTCTCGGCAAAGGTGTCCGCCGTCTTTGCGCCTTCAGCCCCAGGGAACTCGAGGACTCGAGCTCCCGTTTTGGCGAGGCGCATCCTCACACCTACGGCCCCAAATTCACCGGCTAGACTATCCCGGGCTTTCTTAAAGACAGCCGCGTAGGATAGCCCGCCGTCCCCCACCGCCGGCGACAGGGTTACAACCACAGCCGCCGTTTTGGGTGGCACCAGTTTAAGTGGCTTTTAAGTGGCAGTCGCTGCCACAGATGGTGCCTGCGGCGGAGACGGTGCACTCTTGGCAGCCTTCTTATTTCGGGTCCGGGAGCGCTTCTTCCCTCCCCTGACTTTCTGCCACCCGTCACTGGAAACGGCAGACGTGGAGGAGGCAGATGCGGACGGGCCAGGCACGGGCTCAGCACCAGTAACAACAGCAGTCACATTCTTCTCCTTCGGTGCTGGAGTGGGAAACGGAGGGAATTCTGCTGCCACTTTTTTCACGGCCTTCGGCGCTTTTGACGCGGCCTTAGCCGGTCGACCAGCCTTCGGTGCGGTTGCACACGCCGGTGCAGACGTCGCCGCGGCATACGTCACCGTCACGCGGCCATCCGAGACGGGAAGCGGCGTCGGGACCGTTGCGACGTTAGGCTTGGCTGCGGCGAGTGGTGGCCGAACGATAGGCGCCGGAGGCAGTCTTGCCTCTAGACCCGCGAGGCGTCCGTCCATCTTGCACCACACTGCGTCAATAATTTGACGCAAGTGGGCATCCGGCACGGGGGATGGGGAGGGGGCAGGTTGCCGGGCAACCGGGTTCGGCTGCTCAGGGCAATTCGCCTGTGCCCGAAATATGGCGAACTGAGCGCTGAGCTCGGTGACCTGCCCCGTCAACAAATCGTTTGCGGCCTGGAGGCGTGCCACATCCCCAATAAGGGTCTCGACGACCGCAGAGATGGCGGAAGAGGAGTCCTTAAGGGCCCTAACAAAGGAACCTTTAAGGTTCGTGGACTTGGTGGCCACTTTGTGGATAACGGCCACCGCCGCGTTTGCTCTCTCCTGCATGGTCGATGGTGTTTGGGGGACAGAACCGCCCTGCCACCGGCTTCTGAGTTTTTAGCAGGAGATCTGCAATCTCCTCCTCCGCTACGCTTTCGCCCTCCGCTCTAGCTCAGACATAGGCTTCCCTCCCAGAGAAGGCGGAGCCCGACGGAGCCGAGACCGGCGTGCGCGACCTCCCTCTATGGCTACTAGCCACTTTGGGAGGTAGCATCTCCTGGGACGTGTCGACATCGTGGTCCATGGTGTGTCCGCGTTTACGACTGTCATTGCGAACCTCCACTTCCATCGTCTCTTGGTTGTCTCCCGTCGTAACGGAATTTCCGTCCGACGATACAACAGATCTGGAACGCAGGCGTTCCGAATATCTTCTGCTCCCAGGAGTCGGATTGACCTCTGGAAGCTCGACCGAGATAGGCGTCTCGAGCAAGACCTCCTCTTCGTTAGACGAGGTGTCCAACTTCTTCTCATTCTTCTCCTTCTGCGACTGCTTTTGTTCCTTCTCCTTCTTTTTTTCGTCGTTTAATTCATCACTATTATATTTGTTTAAGTGTTCTATATCTAAACCCACGAAACGGGGAGAAATAAAGGTCGACCCGGGCAGAGATCCCCAATACCCGGGCAAGCGAAGGCCCACGCCCAACCGAGGAGCCCGCAGGCGCCCCGGCCGGGAGCGCGCCCGCGACCGAACCACCCATCAGCCATGCATCCCCCGGTCACGCACCAAAACACGGGATTTGGGGCGACCTCTCAGAGAGGCTTTCCTCCCTGCAGTCCGGGCGGCCAAGCCAAGACCCTCGTCCCCGATCGGAGCCGCAAAACACGACCACGACCCCTTTCGGGACCACGATACGCCGACCATGCCTGCTCGGTGGCAGCGCGAGCGCACACCGAGCCCGCCCTCCCCCTCCACCAACGACAGCGGAGAAACTACGACCCATGGAAGGGCCCCTTGCTCGCGATTCCCCACCGAGGCCCCCATCCCCCCAGCTCCGAAGAGCAAAGAGCCAACAGAGGCATCAACAGACACGCCCGCTCTGCTGGGCCAAGCCTCAACCAAGCGGCCGAAGAAAGATGGCCTCCACCTCATACTAGAACATTAGCCGTTGGCGATGACGCCGTCCTCAAAAACTGAGGAACAAAAGGCAGCGTCATCGCCAACGTTTCCAGGGTGCACCACGTGGAGGCCTTCTAGACGGCACCCCGAAGGGTTAGGGCCTCTGGTAACCTCACTCACGCGGCTAAATGCAATGCAAGCATTGCTTTACTACCGGTTTTCTGTGAGGCCGTGGTATCGAGCGGAGTCGAGCTGGCCCATACGTGCCGAAGCATGGCTCTCCCACGTATTGATTCCCACCATTGCTAAACTATTTGAGAGAATCATGTACAATAGACTGATATCTTTCTTGAATAAATTCAATATTTCATGTCCAGAACAACACGATTTTTTTTAAGCGAAAGTCTATTTCGTTGGCAACTTTTAAACTTATTAATAGTATAGTAAATTTTATCAATGCACAGACACGTGTAACTGCCATATTTTTTATATGAGTAGGGTATTTGAATTTGTACGTCATCATTTGCTCCTACGTAAATGTGAGCTTTACGGCTTACGTGGTTCTGCACAGGACTGGTTAGAGAGTTACCTGAATAATAGAACTCAATTTGTAGAAATAACAAATCATAATTCAAATGGAGAAGAAATTTGTACAAAATCTAATTTAAGATTCAACAGTGTCGGTGTTCCCCAAGGAAGCATATTAGGCCCACTTCTGTTCCTCCTCTACATAAATGACCTTCCGTCTATAACAAAACACCAATGTATACTTTATGCTGATGATATATCAATACTTGTACCCAATAATACAACAAACGAATACAATGATTTACTTAATAGAACTGTCGCTGATGTAATCGACTGGTTGTGTAATAATAATTTAAGCGTGAACATAAGTAAAACTAAGTTTGTACAGCTTCAAAATCGGGGCAGTAAAAAATTAAATTTAAAATTAAATTACTATGATCAAGACATATCAGAAGTAAACAAATTTCTTTTTCTAGGCATCACCTTAGACGATAAATGTAATTGGAAAGCACATGTAGATAAAATAAAAAAAAGAATAAGTAAATTGTATTGTATTTTATTGTTTGTAATGTCCTTGGACATTATAATAAGTTAATTAAGTTAGATATAATTTGAATATTGTACGCCATAAATAGAAATGGTAAATGTGCATGAACCAAAACATATCAAAACACCTGTAATTCTATAATTTTCAATCAAAGATTTATGATTTATGAAAATAAACATCTGTTGCTAAATTTATTTTATAACTATATCTTGGTTCTCAGAAAGATTAAAATGAAAATAGCAGCGCCCCGCGGTTTCACCCGCGTAAGTCCCGATCCCGTGGGAATATCGGAATAAAAAGTAGCCTGTATGTTAATCCAGTTCTCCAGCTATCTACATACCAAGTTTCATCGCAATCGGTTCAGTAGTTTTTGTGTGAAAAAGGAACAAACATCCATACATTCATACATCCATACATTCATACATCCAGACATACATACATCCTCACAAACTTTCACGTTTATAATATTAGTGGGATGAATTACATCATGAAGTGATATACAAACGCAACCATAGCTTTTATATTTTTTTATTAAATTTTTATGTTAACCGATAAAAATTTACATGGGTTTAGTATTTGCGATTTGCTTACAATAAGGCGTCGATCGCTTATAAGTTTTACTCAAATATGGTGTCGTGTGTGAGATTATAGTGAAATGAGAAAATACTTACAAATATGAACATCATTTAAACATAATATTTTTATACATATGTAGGAATAGATATAAAAGCGAATATACATTTACAGGTACAATCTATACTTCTGGCCTAAGTGTCGTCTGCTATGCGGACGATACCCTAATACTGGCTAGAGGGTCACGCTTTGAGGATGTGCTTAGGCTCGCCGAGCAAGGGGTGGCTTGTGTCGTGGAAAAGATTCGTGGGCTGGGCCTGAGGGTAGCGCCTCAGAAAACTGAGGCGATATGGTTCCATGGCCTACGTAAGCGCCAGGAACCACCGTGGATGACACTGAAGTCCAGGTGGGCAAGTACATGAAGTACCTAGGCCTCATCCTGGACAGTCGGTGGAGCTTCGAAGAGCATTTCGGGCGACTAGTCCCTCGAGTAAGAGGGGTAGCAGGGGCGTTACATCGTCTGCTGCCAAATCTTGTGGCGCGGTCTCCGCCGTTCGACATTCTGGCCAACATGGACACGATGGTCTACGACCAAATTCGTTCTGTCGGTCAGAGTGACGAAAGGGCAGCGCCGGATCACGAGCCCGGAATGCTACGGCGGAATGCACACACGCAAGCCCTGCAGGCTTGGCGGGCACGGCTCGAAATCCAGGGCTGTGCCAGCCAACGCGCTGTTGGAGCCGTTTTGCCGAACTTCGAAGCTTGGGTAGGGAGGACCGACTGTGTCACCTACCGATTAACTCAGGTCCTCACCGGGCACGGTTGCTTCGGTGAGTACCTGAACAGGATCGGACGTGAGGCTACGGCACAATGCCACCACTGCGGATCCGACCGAGACTCCGCCCAGCACACGATGGAGGACTGCCCTGTCACTGGCCAGTCCGAGCGTCGAGTCCTGGTCGGACAAATTGGACGAAACCTTTCACCGCCAGCATTGATTGCAGCAATGCTGGCGAGTAGTGAGGGTTGGGAAGCCACGGACTCCTTCTGTGAGGACTTTATGCTCCAGAAAGAGTCGCTCGAAGAAGGCGACGAAGGGGACGCGGTAGAGGCCGCTAGCTCCCCAATCGTCGCCTAAGGGTCGTTTGTGGCCACATCTGGGGAAGATGTGACCGCTGTAGGCGACCCGAGAACGGTGACACCCCGGTGCGGCCGGGCGGTGTCGTCCGAGGCGGGTCGGTATTCCGCGTCTTAACGTGTAAAGCGGTGAGACGCGTGACAACGACCTGCCACGGGGGTGACTTTGGTCACCCCGGGATGTACCTCATGAGCATGCGCATAAGCTACGGCAGGGGGGAATCCAGAAGCCGCCGATGCCTTCCTGGAGCTCCTCCCGACTGCCGAGGTAGGCCGCCGCGGTGGTTTAAAGGTAAAATCTATACTTATAATAAATCTGTAGCGGGATGAATTCTGTACATTGAATACATTTAAAAAAAATCGACTGAGGGGTATTAAGATATCTGTCTGTCTGTCTGTCTTTCTGTCTGTCTGTTTGTATGTTCACGATAAACTCAGAAGTTACTGAAGGGATATGCTTGAAACTTAGTATGATTATAGTTTGAGTGCCTGCGCAGGTTATAGGGTACTTTTTATCCCGGGTTAAACTTTGGTTCCCACAGGAAAATCAATGAAAGCTGTAATAATATTATACGTTATATATATCACTTCAAGTGATGAATACTCTTTTGCTGATGAGCTGTGCACTTTAGAATTAAGTCAGTATAATATAATAACTAATAAATATGGTAAGATGTTAGATTTAGTCATCTCAAATGACGTGGTTAAGGTTAGTGAATGTTTAGATCCCTTAGTTCCTATTGACCCTTATCATCCTGGGCTATTGGTTAATATAGACTTTGTTGTAATACCCATGTTGCACCAGGCACCCCGAATCCGGTATTTGTATGATAAGGGTGACTTCGACCCCATCAATAACGAAATCAATAAAATTGACTGGGAACGTGAGTTTACAAACCTTAGTATGGACGATTCAGTAGAGTTCTTTAATAAAACAGTTTCTAATTTACACAAAAGTTATATACCACAAAAAAACTCACGTAAGAAGTCTTCCCGCTTTGGTATAGTTCATCCCTTATAAAATTGATTAAAGAAAAATATAGATATTTTATAAAAATGAAAACATAATAATTTAGCAGATAAATTAACATATAATTTTCTTCGCGAAAAAGTTAAAACTATTGAAACTGAATGTTATCAAAAATATTTAAATTTAACTGAAAAATCGATAAAACATAACCCTAAACACTTTTGGACGTTTGTAAAAAACTCACAATAATACAAATGCAGTTCCTAGCTCGCTGAAATATAATGAGGAGATCCTCACAACCGGGGAAAGCATTTGCGAAGCGTTTTCTCATATTTTCGGTCTACTTTTCTTAACCCCCCGCATACTTCCTCTCTCTATACCCCCTGTACCAGTTCCGACACTGGTTCTGACATTTCTCATGTTGTAATCAGAATTGACGAAACCACTAATCTGCTACGCAAATTAGACACAACTCTAAGGCTGCAGGCCCTGACCATATTTCAGCTAAATTCTTAGTGCGTTGTGCTACTTCCATATCTCGGCCAATTTCGATTCTTTTTCAAAAATCCATACATTCATGTATCGTTCCAAAAATATGGAAACAAGCTTTTATCACTCCCATCCACAAAAAGGGGCCCAAAACAGAAGTAACTAACTATCGACCGATATCGAAACTGTGCATAATAGCGAAAGTGTTCGAAAGGATAATTTATAATCAAGTTTACGGTGCTCTTAAAAAATCTTTTAGTCCTTTTCAACACGGCTTTTTGAGAGGTCGATCAACTGTTACAAATCTTTTCAATGACTATATTACAGCTGCAATGGACAAAGGTAACCAGGTTGACTGTGTTTACACTAATAAGTAAGGCATTCGACCGCATTGACCATAACCTACTAATTGTAAAGCTTAGCAGCATGGGAGTGCACGGGGACTTGCTCAGGTGGTTCGCCTCCTACATTGAGAACCGATCACAGGCTACCGTGCTCAGTAACTACATGTCTAGCTGGGTTACTGTACCCAGCGGTGTTCCACAAGGCAATTTCACTCGGTCCGTTACTCTTTATAGTGTATGTAAATGACATAGATTCATGCCTTAAATCATCCAAACTACTTTGCAGACGATATGAAAATCTACACCACTATATCATCACATGCAGACGTATTAGCTTTTCAAACTGACCTATCCCAACTATAAAAGTACTGTAAAGACAATAAACTCGATCTCAATCCTAGTAAATGCTCAATAATAACATACACCCGAAAGCACTCAGTCATTGACGCAAATTACACATTAGGAGGCCAAACATTATCTAAATCAAACTCTGTCCGAGATCTTGGCGTGATTCACGATTCCAAATTATTGTTTGATGCACAGATCGAAGCAATTGTTAAAAAAGCTTCCAATGCTTCATGAGAATGTCTAAATGTTTTACTGAAGCGAAGACACTAAAAATTTTGTACTGTACGTATGTCCGCAGCCATCTCGAGAATGCATCGCAGGTGTGGAGCCCTTGCTATTTTAAATATATAGATCGTATCGAAATGATCCAGAGGCGTTTTATTAAATATCTATGCTACCATCAAAGGATACCATACCACGCTGACAACTACCTTGAACTATGCAAAAAATTCCATATTCTGCCTTTAAAAATCGACGTGAAATCGCTAACTGTGTTCTGTTAATGAAGAATTTTATTTAAATACAAACTCAGATCGAACAAATAAAAATGTTGATAGAACAATGAAGAACAGTTAACGAACAGTTGAAATAGTAAAAAAAAATTGTAAGAAAATAACTTTTCCCCGCAGTCCCCGACAACTTACGAGAGGACCTGGAACCAGCTTGCAACATTGCGACGGCTCTCATCATCTCGTCTTTTCGTGTCAAAGGATGTCGTTTCTCCAAAATTCCATATCGATGAAATGTTTTTCAGTTGCGCGATCGATGCACAAATTGTAATGGTTTTGTAAAAACGCTATTACACACTTATACAAAACCTAATTGACAGTTGATTTTCTATTTTTAATCAAAATTTAAGGAAAACTCAAGTCAAACGATCCAAAAAAGTTAAAATAATAATCCTCAATTGCGGCGATACTCTAAAAGGTATTTGATCCCTCCCTAGACACTTTTGATGTGTGTAACAGTGTGTATATATCCAAAACTACTAAATTGTTTGTGCCCATTTATTATCAAAATTTTCCTTAAATATGCCGCTAAAATTCACAAGGTTCAATCCACCGATTAGTGTACCATCTGCCTCTACTAACTACAGCCAAAACTCGTATATCGTGAGAGCGAGCCGCAATTTTAACAGGTTATGCAAGGAGCACGATTTTGACGTTTTTACCACTAAAGTGTCGTTGGCAAGGAAAAGCTTGAGCTTTAACTTCTTCGGCTGCTAAACTCTTACAATTACCAAACCATCATTAAGTTACACAATAGAATAGACCGCAATATTGTTTCTGTTCTGTCTTTGTGTATAGACCAATTAGTTATGTACTATTATTATTATTGATGATTCTTTCTACCGAGACTGTTCACACTTTTTTTCAGTATGTAATCTAGAAGTGAAAACCTGTAATTGGCTGTCTGGAGACCAGAGTGTTTACTGTTATGTTACATTAGCTGTAGGTTTTTCATGAAGAAATAAATAAATAAACAAATAAATAAATAAATATATATATATATATATATATATATATATATATATATATATATATGGGGGTAGTTGGCAAGTGTAGTACACAATTTTTAGCTCCAATTTTAAATTTTAATATTTAAATAATTACTTCACTATTTTACATATTAATGCTCTGTAATATAATTGTGTAACAATTACCTGCCAGTCTAGTGTTATTTCTACGATTAGACTCTATAACACAACAATAACAGCATATCATGGAGGCACAGTTGTTTAAAATGTCACTTGAAGAGATGAACTCCTTATTTCATGCCAGATGTCTTCATTTGAAGAACAATTACAGTTGGCTTCAGGCTCTTCAGCCACCACTTCAAGTTTAACTGCTGACTTTGTAGCTTTCAAGAAATTGTCACAGAAGCAATGAGCACACTGCAGCGTCAAATTGAAGTCATTGCAGGCCAAGTGGACTCACTAGAGATGCGCAGCCGAAGGAAAATGCTTCTTATTCATGGCATACCCGAGGACAGCAAGGAGGTGACTGCTGAAGTGATGACAGAGCTTGTGAGGAGCAAACTCAACATCTCTAATTTTACAAGTTTGAAGATAAGGCGGTGTCACCGGATGGGTCGATCCACAGGCGGTAAGACTTCTAGGCCCATTATCATTAAATTTGTTAATGCTGCTGAGAGAGATGAGATTTGGTCTGCCAAGACTAAGCTCAAGGGCTCTGGTATTACTATATCTGAGTTCTTGACAAAGCAGCGCCACACTACATTCATGGCGGCTAGAGAGAAGTTTGGTGTGGCACGGTGCTGGACTAGAGAAGGCTTCATTTATGTCCTCGGACCTAACGACGAAAGGCATCGCATTAGCACGATGAATGAGCTCAACAAAATCCCACTGTCGAACACCGCTAAACCTTCAACCAGCGCCAAAGCAAGTAAGCCTAAACGCACTCTCAAGAAATGACACTATTACGTCCGCTCACTGTGTCTACTACATGTAATATACTTTCAGACATAGTCGTATATCTTCTAAAATGTTCCTTCATCAACTTTGCAGGACTTTGCTACCTTACCCTCACTACTTTTATTTAGTATAAACAAAAACTTATTATTGTCACACTTTAGTTTTCACTCGTTACGTATCTGTCAAGACATTGTCAATGTGACACTATATTTTTCTCCTGCAATGGGTATTAGGTAATTAACCCACAACTGTTTGTTTTGTCCTGAAATAGTATTGTATAATATTGAGTTTTGTTTTTTTGTCTTTTTGTAGTTATAGTAATTTTATTATATTTGTAATCACATCATTGACACAACTGGCAGATGAAAACAGAGAGGATTTTTATTAAGGTTTTATTATTATTGTTATATACGAGTATATTATTGATTTTATTATTGTAGCATACACTTATATATTTAGTTTTTATATTAAATCCTTATACATATTTAATGTTAGTCCCCGATTGCAATAGCGATACAGAGAGTTTTTACTCTGCTAGCTCCGATGATCGCAGCTTTATTAGTATTCCTTCGCTGTCTGAGAACCTCGAAGAGCAGTTTTCTGATGTTTCTTGAAATTTCAATGTTGTACATATCAATGCCCAAAGTATTCCGGCTCATTTCCCGGATATGCTAACGAATTTTGATTGTAAGAACCTACATGCGATCCTAATATCAGAGTCGTGGTTAAAACCGTGCCTTCCTTCCGCCACATACTCCCTTCCTGGATTTCAGCTTATCAGAAACGATCGCACGGTTGGCGGTGGTGGCGGTGTTGCCATATATCTTCGCTCAAATATTCCTTTTAAAATAATTGATATGTCAGCGCAGCCACCGCCTGCCAACGCCGGTGAGCATCTCTTTCTGAAAGTTGAGCTTCGCCACACAAATATCCTACTCGGTGTTTATTACTGCCCCTCCCTTCATATTAATTTCTTTTCCTCGTTCGAATGTCTCCTTGAAAAACTAATCCCATCTTATTCTCACACTATTGTTATGGGTGATTTTAACACCTGCCTTCTGAAGCATGATTCTCGTTCTGCCGCATTTCACGCCCTTTCAGACTCCTGCAACCTATCTATTCTTCCTCTTAGTTCCACACATAACTTTCCCAACTCAGCTCCCTCGCTTTTGGACCTTGTATTGGTTTCTTCCAGAGAGCGTGTCGCTAAGCATGGTCAGTGCTCTGCTGATGCGTTTTCTCATCACGATCTGGTCTATCTCTCTTATAAAATTCGCCCTCCTAAGGCCAAGCCCAAAACGTTATTCTTACGCAATTTTGGTGGCATAAACGTTGATGATCTGCGAAGAGACGCAAATAATATTGATTGGTCGCCACTTTACACCTCTCACTCAATCGATGAGCAAGTGCATTTTCTTACGGTCAAACTCATTGAGCTGTATGATAAGCACGCACCTAAGCGACCTGTGAAATTGAAACATGCTCCATCTCCGTGGCTTACAGAGGATATCCGGAAATTACTAGCTAAGAAAGCTACAGCCAAGCTTAAATTGAAAAGGAATCAGAACTCCGAGAACCGTGAAAAGTATATAACTATACGTAATCGTTGCAATAAGGTGTGTAGGGACGCACAACGCCAATACATCCATAACTCAATTCAAAACGGTGAACCAGCAAAAGTCTGGAAATTTCTTAGATCACTAGGGGTTGGCAAATCCAAACATGATGTAATTTCCAAAGACTTAAACATTGATTTACTTAATCAACATTTCTCAGCCGTGTCCAACTTTGATAGGACTATAAAGGCAAATACTTTAAATTATCTTTCATCCTTGCCAACTCCTAACTTTCCACAATTTGTATTTAATCAGTTATCGACTTGTGATGTTAAGAAGAGTATACTATCGATTACTTCTAATGCTGTCGGAAGTGATTTTATCAGCCGTAAAATGATCATCCCTATCCTTGACGAAATACTACCTACTATCACTTTTATAATAAACTACTCCCTCTCTAGCGGCACCTTTCCATCAACATGAAAAGAAGCCCAAATAATTCCTTTACTCAAAAAATCCAATCCTTTGTCCTTTTCTGACTATAGACCGATATCAATCCTACCGTTCCTATCCAAAGTTGTGGAGCGTCTTGTTCATACCCAGCTTCATTCTTTCCTGTGCAAACATGACCTCCTCAATCCATATCAATCTGGCTTTCGACCTGGCCATAGTACAGTAACAGCCTTAGTTAACATTACCGATGAAATCAGATTTCAAATGGAAAGTGGCAGTCTCACTGTGCTCGCGCTTTTGGATTTTTCCAATGCGTTCAACACAGTGGATTACGATGTTCTGCTCAGTATACTTACCTCACTTAACATATCTCCAACGGTGATTGATTGGCTTCGTAATTACCTGTGTGGCCGCCAACAACGTATTTGCATTGACAACACTCTATCTACTTGGTGTAATACATTTGCTGGTGTGCCCCAGGGTGGCGTTTTGTCTCCTTTACTTTTCGCAATTTTTATCAATTCTATCTCAAACCAATTACTTTCTTCCTACCACCTCTATGCCGATGATCTGGAGATATAATATACTCATACACCACTGATAAATTTACCTAAAGCTGTTGACATCATCAACAAAGATTTGGACCAGATTAGTTACTGGAGTAGGTCACATGGTCTTCAGGTAAACCCATCGAAGACCCAAATTATTATTGTTGGTAGTTCTAGAAAAATCACACAGATTGAGTGGTCACTACTTCCACCAGTTCTATTCGAAGGCACCGTGATACCTTTTAGTAAAGTAGTAAAAAACCTGGGTATACAGATAGACACTGACTTATCTTGGGCCCCACAGATGCAAGAAATAAGTCGCAGAATGTTTGCCTCTGCAGGATCCTTAAAACGTTTACGGAACTTTCTTCCAACCGCTACCAAAATTGCCCTTGCTAACTCCCTTCTACTTCCAATCCTCGATTATGCAGATGCCAGCTATCCCGATCTCACCGAGAACCAACTAGAGAAACTTGAGCGACTTCAAAATTTTTGCATAAGATTCATATTTGGTTTGCGTAAATACGATCATATCTCTGAATTTCGGAAACAACTCAAGTGGTTACCTATACGCCTTCGCCGGAATACTCACATTCTTGCGCTTCTATACAATATACTGTTCAACCCTTCGGTACCTTCCTATCTCAAGGAACGATTCGAGTTCCTACATTGTACACATCCGCGATCTCTAAGGTCATCAGAAAATTTGCAACTAAAAATGCCTGCACACTCCACGGCATTTTATGATAAATCCTTTACAGTCACTGCAATCCGTTTATGGAATGCATTACCTTTAAAGATTAGACGAGCTCAAACCTTAACCTCTTTTAAGGCTCTTGTAAAGGAATACTATCTAACACTATAAGTGGTGTACAACTCTCTCACGTTGTGCAATAGACTTCATAATAAGTAACTCCACTAAAATGTCTTACTAATTATTATAGTTCACTAGTATCACTATATATGTGTGTATCACTGTATATGGATATATATGTATGTGTTTATATGTACGTATGTGTAGAAGATACTTCACATATTCCTTTTCACCTAATTTCCTTTATTATTATTTGATTGTTACAGTTCTAAATATTTTTGGTACGCCACCAGCTACCGATTATCTTCCTCTGTTGTTTCCATACAAAGGTTGTCTGGAAGACATCGCTTTTAGCGATAAGACCGCCCATTGTACTTGCCGCTTAGTATGTTGCTACTAAACTGTGTTAATTCCTGTCTAACTGTGGTGTACAATAAAGAATGTTCTATCTATCTATTTATGAGAATAGCCGATCTTCCCATCCTTTGACATGCCCGACAGGATTTTGTAAATGTCATCATACCTAGTTTTTAAGCCGTTTTATAACTTTGTGGATTTCAATAAAGATTAACATTCAATGTCGATCTTTATTGAAGTCTATGATGTTTGTCTCCAAAGTGTATTGATCATTCATATTAATTAATTTGCTTTGTATGTTTGTTGCTGACTTAAAATTATTTAGGTATTTACATTAGTGTAGGAGTTTATTAACACTAACAAGTTTATTTTTCGCTTTTCAGTGTCATTCTTCTTAGGTCGACTTATTTCTTTGTGGAAAAGGTTTTATTTTTTTAGTTTTTGTGGCTAAAATATAATTAATAGTTAAAATTCTTACTTACCTAACTGACTAATTAAATTATGCATAAAATAATTAACCACTTTAATTATTCATTGTTTTTTGTTATAAATACTTAAACAACAGATATTCAACAATCTTTCATTAGGTTTAAAGTGTTCATTAAGATAAATAATTAATAACCACAACATGACTGTAAACCGCTGAGGACTTTCATCGTCATAATAGGTTGTAAATTTTATTTGAAATTTCAATAAAAAACCAATAAAAACAGAATGATCGAAATCGCATTGGAAAAGGTTATGCGTGGTCATATCTACATAAAAAAAGTACGCGGTTGACTTCAGAACCTCCTCCAATCATTTTTGCAAACTGTTTCTTCTGTTCTCATATTGGAAGACGCCCGTTCCAATTTGATTTTTGCAAGATTATCGACGTATTCTATCACGGTCACATCAACAGGCCACCAAGGCTTCAGATCACCTTCAAACGAATCCGCAAGGGATTCGGTTGAAGGGTCGGTTCGGTTAAAGAGGTGGTCCACTTCTAAGCCATGCCAGAACAAGAGTTCCGGTAAACAGAAGGCCCGGAAAATAGCCTGAGAAAATTTTCCTTGCTTGGTAAGGAACTTTAGGACCGCGCGAAACACAATTTTCTCCATGTTGTAAATTTTCTTTCGGATTAACTTGTTTATTGAACAGAATATAATGTCCCGATTTTTAGAAAACTTTGTGAGTGTCACAACTAGTCCAGGTAAAAAAACTGCACCGAACCCTTTTTTTTTTTTTCATACCCTCCGTTCCGCGAACTTTTTGACCTACCTTGTATAATTATGACAAAACTTTCAGAAGAACAACTTACGGGTATTTATTGATCATCGTAATATCTTACATCTTACATTGCCATCGATTTACATAATAGAAGTAGTTTTATTTGTTAGACGAAACCCCCATTTGCTTGAACGCTTAATGGATAAAGTCAAACGAACTAGAATTAAGTTCTGCGTTCATCCAGCTAAACTGTGCTGCTGCATAAAAGTATAATTTGTATGGCGCCATTAAATCATACTAAAATTCCAAAGAACTTTAAGAATTTGGATATAAATAAATTCAAGAGCACTCTAAAAGTAATATTAGTTAATAAGTGTTATTATAATGTAATAGGTTTTCTTAATGATACAACTATATTATAAATGTCTTTAATAAATAAGTTATTGTCGAAATGAGTATTTTAAAATTAGCTGTAAGTCTGAAATTAGTAATTAACATTAATTTAGGTATTACAACTAATAATATTTGTATACAAATAATGGTAAAATAATTAACCTGTTGATACCTTCATTATCTAAGACCTATATATAATAAGCATATAACCATATGTTATTTACTATGTACCTACACATGTTTTGCAAATAAATATATATTTTCTTCATGTTTGTCGCTATTATTGTTATATGGAATTGAAGATGTCCTACATTTTTACATTACCAAAATATATCTCGTCATACGAACATTTTTTTAATGTAATATACGACACTCTATTATCAAAAGATACCTTATATGTATTTTATGACACTCGTGTTACCGACCACTTTGAAACATATTTTTTCAAAGTGGTCGGGTACAAGGGTGTCATAAAAGTGTGCAAGTAGTGGCTGAAATCTAGATCTAGTCTAGTTAGACGTTATTCACCATCATATATCAAATATTGTATTAACTGGAATGAGTAATTGCGAAGAAATTTAATTAAGGAAAATATATATATATATAATCACGATCTCTTTGAGGTTATATTACATTAAAGAAGTTATGTTGACATAAAACAAACTGAATTTGACTTTATCTACATAAATGAAAATACGTCCCAAGCATTCAGATTAAAGGAAATTTTTACTATAAGAAAAACGAACATCACTGATTATAATTTGTTACATTCGATAACAAAGTCTACCACTCTTCTCTTTTAATTATTCTCAATTATTTTATATAATGTGTAGAATTGTAAAGAGGTATAGGAGGATAAATAATTTGGCATGACAAACAATAAGTTAATTTTTATAATTAAATATTTTATATTTACTACACAAACCTTGAACTTTACACGTTCCCACGAATAATATGCTCGTTGACAGATTTCACACAGATTAATGATTTTTTCAAATTTATAATTTTCATGTAGTTTTAAATAATTGGGAAAAGAACTTTTAGGACGGGGCTTAAACATTTGCTAAGGCGTCGGACTCAACTACATCATTCTAACTACTATATAATATAAGGAATGTGTTGGGGATATAATGTCGCTCCTAATGAAGAAACACCGAGTCATATTTGTCTGTGTTAACATTCACTGGCGAATCACCCAAATCATCATGAAAATAATTAATAGCGGACATTCACGACCTTGCTTGGTGGATGTTATACACTATATAACCTATATAGGTCTATGTGACCTAAAAACCAATAATTAAAAAATAATTTGTATTTTATGGATGAATATGTATGTATGAATAATATAGCGGATATTATGAAGATAGTGAATCAGAGGCAGATCTGCTATCTATCCGTCATCTATACGTACTATAAAATACAGCAAAGAGTTTATTTTGTTCTAAAAAAAAAAATCATACGCCGACAACAGCTGTGACCTTTTATGGCAGTGTGACGGCACAGAGATGGGCATGATCCATGTAGCTAACTGGCTGAACGACAACTTATTAACATTAAACAGAGTTAAAACTAACTATAGATGTATACCATATGATGTTAAAATATATAACTTAACTATATACCGGGTCTTAGAAAAGTAACGGAACAGCAGAATAATTCGTTAGGGATCAATTTTTCGGAAATACGTTAAACACAAGTTACAGGAATTTTCCCTAGCCTTATGACCCGGTATTGAAAAGAGAGGAAAAAATTACAGTTAGATATTACCTTTAGTACTTAAGTTTTAACCTCTAAAGTTCGCCAATCAAAAATCCAACTCATAAAACCATAGTAAATCACAATAAGCCGTAACCAATATTTTACCGGGTATGGCGTATGACGGCCTGTAGCGACAGGAATTTTACCGCGGTCTAGACCCGACTTCTGTGAAGACGTCAGATCCGGGAGGACGATCTACACTCGGATCTAATTTGCCGCCGGTGAACCGGACGGGTTTTCCCCTCCACCCGCTATAGTGGCCACTCGCGAGGAGGTGGCGTCCACGTGTGTCTGGACGTCGCCTAATTGAGAGGTTTTTACCGAAGGTGGTGCCCGCACTGTTGCGGGAAGGCGCCAGGGGGGGGTCTGGATGTCTTAGGAAAAGCTGTTTCCGGATCCCTCCTATTTAAGGCGCAGTACGTCACACTGTGCGGTTTTAGTCGATTCGATTCCAACACACCGCCCACCGAAAACCCCGGTGGAGTGACGGCCCGAGGGGGCTTCCACACGCAAAAAAAAAAAGTAGTACAAGACGGCGATAGGCTGATGATTGATATTTGTTTAATTTCTCAATACCAACTGTTGGGCTCGTCCGGCAGGCATGATCACCTCTCCTGGTCCCCCCAGAAACACAACATTGCATACATACACTATTACATCATAAGCAAAAACTAGAATCAGTAAAATATTATAATAAAATGACATTTGAGTACAAATTGGGTGTCGAGTCGTTATATTTATTTTTATTCTGTTCGGTCTGCTATAAGAACTGTATATGACGATAAGTTACAACTGATCAGTTAGCTATTGGGGTATAATTTCTCATGATGATACTCAACCCAAGAGATTACTCCAACTTTAAACTCAAATTATTTGATTTAATAACTGGTTTTATTTTATTTTATAATAAATCCTTCAGATTAACATAAAAATATGTTCAAGGAAATAAAAAAGAATTGTTAAATAATTGTGAAAAAATTGATGTGAGATAAGTATAAAAGATAAAAATTCATATAAATAAGTAAAACAATCGTAGGAGCCCAAACAGTGCCGTGGTAGGTCTCATACCAAACATGACTCGTATTCAGTCTTTGTGGTTGGTGGTCTGCTTAGTTCTGTTACATTCAGTTCTGGGTAAGTTGAAAAAATATAAAAAAATATATAGATTTTTTAACCATGAAGACTTTTAAGAGAAAAATCAAATTTATAGATTCGGTTACAACGTTAAGATGTCTTACAAACCATTTTGTTCTTTTTTGTGAACCCCACGTACTAAGCTAAATGACTACGTCAGTAGGAGGATCACATCTCGCTAGGGTACTAAACTTACAGAGTGGGTTTCGAAACAGCAACCACTGGACCTCAAGTTACCGTTGCTTTCTACTATATTTCACCACCACCATTTGTTCCACCGGTCATTCTTACCATCACATCACCATTTTATTTGAATTACTCAGTTGTTATTTTAATTTAAGGTAAACAGATATGCGATTTGAAGGACGTAGAGTGTCTAACAAGAGGAGCGAAAAATATGTATAAGGCTTTGGTAGCTGGAACCAAAACTAAACCCATCGATCCATTACCTGCGGACAAAATTACTGGAGAACAAGGAGCCCTTAAGTATGAATTAACAAATTCCACTCTATCAGGATTAAGAAACTGTGAAGTTCTAATGTTGAAGTAAGTACCTTGATGAAATATTTTCACAGCATTTATTATATAGACTTTTAAGGGTGTCGTTTTGGTCATCCAGTATATGGAGTTTTGATTGGTGGAAGAAACGTTTTGGCGAAGGAGGAGTACAGTAAAGTAAAGTAAAACACATTATAACGTATAAATAAATTTTGTGAGGAAACAAAAAGCTCCCTGCTTTTTGCCATTGGCGATAGGCATATATACAGTAGTAGTAAAGACAGAGAGAGAGAAAGAAGTTCAGCTCAATCAAATCTATAAAATCTCATGCTCTCTCTCCCTCTGTCTCTCTCTCTCAATATTGTGCTTTTTATTTATCTGGATTTGTTTTTGTTGCAGATGTGACTCTGAAAAAATGACTTATGACTTCAATTTGCAGTGTCCTGAGTTAATTCTTGATTATTACTATGCAGTCAAAGGAGAATTGGGTACTACAAGTCTGGATGGAAGAGGTCTAGCGTCACTAAGAATAGGTTGCTAATATTATATTGATTACAATTAAAAGTATAAAATCTGGTAACAAAAATTAAAAATATTCATTTTTTACTTGCTTGCTTGCAAATAATAACATTAGGTATATTTTTATTACAGATGATTACCTCATAACACTTCAAGGAAACTTCAACAAATTCATTTCTGAGAAGGATCAAAAACCTTATATATCAATTAAGAATAATATTGTAGACACTGATCTTAAAGGAAGGTTGACATTTGAAAGTAAAAACTTAATTAGTGGAGACCAAGCAAAAGGTACGTTTTCGTCAAGAATTTACTTACTATTTTAAAACTCTTTACGTATTGTAAATAACGTCTTGGTGTCGATTGTCATCGCAATCATTGCGACCGCGATTTTTCGCGACTCCCTACAATAAAAAAAAAAATGCATTCAAACACGCGCGGGTCGTGTGAATTCGTGCTGACAATGTTTGGATAGCGTTATACCGTTTTCCGTTACGGTATACGAGTTAATTTTACTCCTAAGGCTGCTCGCACATCAGAATTAGGTAGATTTCGAAGAAAAGTCTACCTATTGGTTTTGTACCAGTTGTCGAGTTTTCCAAAAATTTCTTTACAGGAGGTCTAGTTATGATCCCTAGACCCCAAAACAACCGCCAATTAAAATTTTTATTTTATGTGTATGTTATGTACCTCAATTTTACCGGCACGATAGAGGTCGCAATTATGCACCGATTGCTTTCAAACTTAAACGAAAAATCAACAGGGTAAAAATTAAGGTTAAGTTCGTGAATGGGCGATATTCAAATTCAAATTCAAAATCATTTATTCAATTAAGACACTAAGTGAAATTAATGAACGTTAAAATGAAGCTAGAGTTAAAATCATAAATCAGCGCAAACAGACGCCACAGCATATACTGGATTGTCGAGGTAAATTAGGTGAAAACACCAAAATCTACTGCCTGCTTGTGTCTATCTATAACTTCCAGTTTCCAAAATGCGTAGAGCCTTATGAGAAGAATACTGGCAAAGAAACTCATGGCCACTCTTTTTAAAAGTCAGATCTTCAGGTATAATAGTGTTAGTATTACACGAAAGGTAAACAGGATGCAAGCTGATGCCACCTGAATTTCATTTTATTGAAATGCTCCAAAAGCTAACGTACTGAAAAATAAAAATCACTCAGTGATACCGTTGAAAGTTTGAACCTATTAAACATTGAAATCATTCAAGGTGCACATCTACCTTCGTTCAGTTACAAAATCTACTGTTAAAAATAATTCGTGACTGGATTAAGAGGCTAGAGTTGCAGTTGATCGAACCAAAATAATAGTATAGGCTAAAGCATCGCTGACTAGGCCGACCAGTCACCCCAAGCAGCACCCGTTCACGAGTATGACGCATGGACCAGCCATCATCTCCTTCTCCATATCAGAGGGAAAGAAATGACTCGCCGCAAGCAATGACATTTTAATGAACATGACGAACCATAGTCGAGATACTGATAAAAATCACTACTAGTCAAATTACCATAACAATCTAGCTTAATTATAAGACAAAGAAGTTTGTGTGTATATACCTAATGACACCTTAAGCCCAAGACTGTTTGTCGTTTAGATAATCGTTGATCGTATAGTAGGATTTCCTAATAAGGTGATTTTTTACAGTTTGTTTGAATTTATCTTAAGAAGGAAGGAGGAAGGTCGCTTACATGTATAGGAATTTTATTATAAAAACGTATACCAAGACCTTCGAACGAGTTGTGTACTTTATGCAAGCGATGATAGGTACCAACTAGTTTCTTGTATTAATATTGTGTATATCACTATTTTTCTTATAGTATTATAGTATTCTTATAGATATTCCCCCAAAGGGGGGGACTGGGGCGCATGGCGCAGATCTAACTTGCGAGTCCCGCCGATACAGGCGAATGTTCGATGCCCATCGCCATGTGTATGTATTAATTATTATTTTGTTTTGCAGCTGATTTTGCCAATGCTTACTTGAATGATAATTACAAGGCAGTTGGAAAAGAAATTCGGTCCACAGTCCTGGGGAAGATTTTAACAATATTTATAAAAGAGGTGAACTTGTTCCTGGAAACTGTTCCTCTAGATGAACTGTTTCAAAAAGATTAGAAAGACTGGATTTTGGCATGAATACCTGAAAGCTCCACTAAGAACTCCAATAGGTGAAGGATCATTTGTTCAACTTAATTGATTAGGAATACAATGTTGTCATAAAAAACCGTCCAGTTCGTTAATAGTATTTGATATAATAATGTATCAAAAACTCGTATATTAATAATGTTACAGTGAATGTGTTATTTCGTGTAAGATGAATAAATCTTTATTGTCACAGTAAATTTGTGTTTTAACTTTGTGATTATTAGGTAGATTTTTCGGAGAAAAGTCTATCGGAAAGTAGAGATTTCAACGAACAGAAAGCACACCAACTTTTTGAAAAAAGCTGATGTTTTGACGCGTGAATTTTCGATTGAAAATTAGGGTGCTTTTTCGAAATTAAGTCAAAATAAGGTGAAAAAATAAATATTTCAAATCAAAAAAATTACAGTGTATTTGGGACATAGAAAGGTAAGCTTTCACCAAATTTCATAAAAAAAATTTTTTTTGTAAAAGATAAAAATAAAAAACAAAAATTTTTTACATACATTTTGAGGTTATGTGAAAAAAGTGTTAATACAAAAGATGTAGATCTTTTTATTCCCTACAACTTCGTCATTTGACTTTTTTCCATAGGACTTGTAGTTTTGCCGGAAATCGAGAGTAAACCGTTTTTCACCCTTAAAACTCACCCCCTTCCCCTTCCAGACCTCAAATCGCCCGTAAATTATTTTTCCTTTATTTTCATAATATTCTCCTAATTACTAGCTTTTAAACTAACGCGTTCCATGATATAATATTATCTACGTATTAACGGGAATTAACGCGATCACGAAAAGGTATTACATACCTCTGAATTGCCTGACGTTTCGACCAGGTTACACTGGCCGTGGTCACAGCCTGACTGGCTCAGCGGTGCACGCTTTCCGTCGTCGACATCGTGAGGTAGAAGGTTCTTCATCCACCTCCACTTTTTTGATATTTTTGATATTTTTGATATTTTCGTTTCGCCATGTACCGTCACATACTATACTAACAGTGTCCCTATTCCGTAAGCAAACCGATGTGGCCCTATTCTGGTGTTCACCCGACTGCGCATAAAAGCGTGGTGGCATGTTTTTTATCACTGGATTCCACGCTGTATGTAATTTGAAACCATCTTCTCGATTGAAAGTTTTGTGTTTTTTAATTTCAATCGCTTCACGTACAACTCTTGATTAAAAGTGACGTTCCGTGGAGAGGACTTGCGTACGGTAAAATTCAATACAGTGATTGGTGCCCGCTTCGAGTGCATGTTCTGCAATCGTTAATACGTAGATAATATTCTCCACCTTTTCCAATGGGTTTCATCCTACTATTATTTTTTTTGGTTTCAAAAATTATCGACCCTGGTCTAATAGGCATGTTATAGTGTGTTTTTATATGCCCCCAAATTCTCATAATTATTCTACCTTTGATACTGTAATGGAAGACGTAATAGTAAAAGTCTAAACTAATAATAAATCAATGATAATTTGTGGTAATTTTAACATAAATATTTTGGAAGATAATTCAAGTTCAAATCAATTTCTAAGTCTTTTTAAATCTTTTAATGACATCTGCTACTTGTATAGATAATACTTGTATAGATAATGTTTTCTGTAATTGTGAATATTTAGAAAAAGCTATTGTAGATTATCTACCGTCAGATCATAGTGGACTGAGTGTCACCTATAGATTTAACACACCCTTGCAGAAGGTGCAAATAAAATTTAGACAAATAACACCTGGAAAATTAATGAAGTTTGATTCTGTTCTAAATAACAAGTTGGCTATACTTAATCGTAATGTAAAAAACGTAAATGAATTCTACACAGATTTCTTTTCGGTAGTGCATAATGAATTCGATAATGGTGCCGATTCTATTGTACACTCGACTAAACTAAAACCTGACTTAATTTCTTTATATGAAATCAACCTAGTGTTCTTCGTAATAAGGTCTATTTGTTACTAGCATCTATTTCTCAGCGCCGCTAAATTTCACTAAAACCTGTCAACGTATAAACTCAACTTTATTTCCACGATTTAATTCCAGCGAGAGTCTCCATTTATTCAAACGCTGTATAATTGCCGTATAAAAACTTGTTCAAAACGAACAAGGATGACGTGTTTTTAATCTACACCTACGAAGACGCTTACTAAAAACACAGAGCAAAAGAGGTGGCATGCAACGGATAGTATCAGACTTTAGTCGACAAATAAATTGCTTATTTCGATAGCGACATATGTTACCTACTTGTTTCAACTTGAAATAAGACCTTGTTTTGAAGTGTACAAGGTTTACATCTTATATGAAGAAAATTTTGTGAATTTTAATTTAGCGAGTGAAGTAACAGAACTTTTAGAAAAGTATGTAAGGTAGCTAAATCTAATTTTATTAGTAAAAAAATAAAATTTTCTGAAGATGGGATAAAAGCTATCTGGAAAATCATTAATAATAAAACTGGTAGAAATAAAGTATCGAATAACTAAAATTGATATTTGTTTAATTTCTCAATACTAACTGTTGTGCTCGTCTGGCAGGCATGATCACCTCTCCTGGTCCCTCCAGAATTATGCCTCTGACAGCTATTAAATTCATAAATATGTTTCAGGGCATTAATAATAATAACAACTTCACACACCTCATACACGGCCGTCTGATCCTAAACTAGGCGGAGCCTGTACTATGGTAACCAGACAGCTGATAAACATACTTATAATATTATATTTCTAAATACATACAAATTATAAATAAATTACACCCAGACGGAGAACAATTCGTCCTGGGTGGAAATCAAAACCAACGGCCTCTGGCTCAGCAGTCAGGGTCACTAACCACTAGACCATCAGGCCAGTCCAGTAAATTTACATTTATTTATAAAGAGAGTCATAGAAAAAGAAGATGAAACTTTTAAACTTTTGCGTTCCATGATAATATAATTATGTTGACGGGAATTCACGCAATCACGTATTTAAAAGTATTATAGGCCTGTGATCACGGCCACGACAACGGCAAAGCAAAGGTATGTCATACATTTTATTCCCGTCAACATGATTATATTAGAATAGAAAAGAATTTTATTTAAAGCATCTATGACTTAGTTGTTAGTTTAACTTAACACTTTGTTAGTATTACAATATTTTACTATACTAAATGCATGGCATACACTATCGCCAAAAAAAATTACATCTAAGCTGAAATATTGACATGTAACCGGTGAAGTTTTTTTTACACTTTCAAACCATTTATTTTCCGTTCGGTTACAATAGTGTGAAATCTTATGTTACACCGTGACTAAACAAAGCTCAGAAGCAAACATTTATTTGTTAGATATATAGGGGTCCATAGTTTCTAGGAAGCAGCACTGACTGACTGACTACAGCAAGAGTCTCCCAATTGGTCGGACGAATCGAGATGTTAGGTCGTCACAGTTGTTTTATGACGATTTTCTGCGAGGAAAACAACTCTCGCGCAAGGAGGAGGTGACGGTGGAACCTTTTCACTCGCGCTCTCATGCGTACGCTAAGAGTGGCCGTGGGTGTATGAGACGAGTTTTATGTTCTTCACCCGAAGCAGAGTCTCCCGTGAAGAGGGTGTCTGGACATTGCCCAGTTGCAGTCTGCTAACCAGCGCTGGGTGGATCATTGGAGGCAAAACGTCGCTTTACCGACAGTCAACTCATAACCGGTGCTATCAGGCACACCGTGTGGTTTTAGTTTGTTTAAGCCTGATATACGGCCTCAGCAATAGCCCGGTGAGGTGAGCTTCCACACGAAAAATAAATGAGTAATGTTACCACGGCCAAATTATGTCGTTATTTCACGTGTAAGCAACTAAAACAACCTTTTTTGTACGCTCCAGGTTGTTTCACTGCCAATACAGTATCAGAAATACTGCCTGGAGAAAGAGGTACTATGCAATAAGCGACAAATTTCTGTTTTCCGAAAAAAACTCGAACGAAGTCGCGGGCATAGCTAGTTTTATAAAAAATCCTTCAGATTAACCAAGAGATTACTCCAACTTTGAACTCAAATTATTTGATTTAATAACTGGTTTTAATTTATTTTATAATAAATCCTTCAGATTAACATAAAAATATGTTTAAGGAAATAAAAAAGATTTGTTTATTTTACGAAAACAATAGAAAAAATTGATGTGAGATAAGTATAAAAGATAAAAATTCATATAAATAAGTAAAACAATCGTAGGAGCCCAAACAGTGCCGTGGTAGGTCTCATACCAAACATGACTCGTATTCAGTCTTTGTGGTTGGTGGTCTGCTTAGTTCTGTTACATTCAGTTCTGGGTAAGTTGAAAAAATATTAAAATATATAGATTTTTTAACCATGAAGACTTTTAAGAGAAAAATTAAATCTATAGATTCGGTGACAACGTTAAAATCAACGTCTTACAAACCATTTTATTTTAATCTTTCTTGTGAACCCCACGGACTAAGCTAAATGACTATATCAGTAGGAAGATCACATCTCGCTAGGGTACTAAACTTACTGAGTGGGTTTCGAAACAGCAACCACTGGACCTCAAGTTACCGTTGCTTTCTACTATATTTCACCACCATCATTTGTTCCACCGGTCATTCTTACCATCACATCACCATTTTATTTGAATTACTCAGTTGTTATTTTAATTTAAGGTAAACAGATATGCGATTTGAAGGACGTAGAGTGTCTAACAAGAGGAGCGAAAAATATGTATAAGGCTTTGGTAGCTGGAACCAAAACTAAACCCATCGATCCATTACCTGCGGACAAAATTACTGGAGAACAAGGAGCCCTTAAGTATGAATTAACAAATTCCACTCTATCAGGATTAAGAAACTGTGAAGTTCTAATGTTGAAGTAAGTACCTTGATGAAATATTTTCACAGCATTTATTATATAGACTTTTAAGGGTGTCGTTTTGGTCATCCAGTATATGGAGTTTTGATTGGTGGAAGAAACGTTTTGGCGAAGGAGGAGTACAGTAAAGTAAAGTAAAACACATTATAACGTATAAATAAATTTTGTGAGGAAACAAAAAGCTCCCTGCTTTTTGCCATTGGCGATAGGCATATGTACAGTAGTAGTAAAGACAGAGAGAGAGAAAGAAGTTCAGCTCAATCAAATCTATAAATTCTCATGCTCTCTCTCCCTCTGTCTCTCTCTCTCAATTTTGTGCTTTTTATTTATCTGGATTTGTTTTTGTTGCAGATGTGACTCTGAAAAAATGACTTATGACTTCAATTTGCAGTGTCCTGAGTTAATTCTTGATTATTACTATGCAGTCAAAGGAGAATTGGGTACTACAAGTCTGGATGGAAGAGGTCTAGCGTCACTAAGAATAGGTTGCTAATATTATATTGATTACAATTAAAAGTATAAAATCTGGTAACAAAAATTAAAAATATTCATTTTTTACTTGCTTGCTTGCAAATAATAACATTAGGTATATTTTTATTACAGATGATTACCTCATAACACTTCAAGGAAACTTCAATAAATTCATTTCTGAGAAGGATCAAAAACCTTATATATCAGTAAAGAATAATATTGTAGACACTGATCTTAAAGGAAGGTTGACATTTGAAAGTAAAAACTTAATTAGTGGAGACCAAGCAAAAGGTACGTTTTCGTCAAGAATTTACTTACTATTTTAAAACTCTTTACGTATTTGAAATAACGTCTAGGTGCGACCGCGATTTTTCGCGATTCCCTACAATAAAAAAAAAATTGCATTCAAACACGCGCGGGTCGTGTAAATTCGTGCTGACAATGTAGAATAGCGTTATACCGTTTTCCGTTACGGTATACGAGTTAATTTTACTCCTAAGGCTGCTCGCACATCAGAATTAGGTAGATTTCGAAAAAAAGTCTACCTATTGGTTTTGTACCGAATGTCGAGTTTTCCAAAAATTTCTTCACAGGAGGTCTAGTTATGATCCCTAGACCCCAAAACAACCGCCAGTTAAAAAGTTTATTTATATATATATATATATGTATATATGTATGTACTTCAATTTTACCGGCACGATAGAGGTCGCAATTATGCACCGATTGCTTTCAAACTTGGACGAAAAATCAACAAGGTAAAAATGAAGGTTGAGTTCTTTTAATGGGGGATATTCTCCCAAAGGGGGGGACTGGGGGGCAGGGCGTAGATCTAACTTGCGAGTCCCGCCGCTACAGGCGAATGTTCGATGCCCATCGCCATGTGTATGTATTAATTATTATTTTGTTTTGCAGCTGATTTTGCCAATGCTTACTTGAATAATAATTACAAGGCAGTTGGAAAAGAAATTCGGTCCACAGTCCTGGGGAAGATATTAACAATATTTATAAAAGAGGTGAACTTGTTCCTGGAAACTGTTCCTCTAGATGAACTGTTTCAAAAAGATTAGAAAGACTGGATTTCGGCATGAATACCTGAAAACTCCACTAAGAACTCCAATAGGTGAAGGATCATTTGTTCAACTTAATTGATTAGAAATACAATGTTGTCATAAAAAACCGTCCAGTTCGTTAACAGTATTTGATATAATAATATATCGAAAACTCGCATAATAAGAATGTTACAGTGTATGTGTTATTTCGTGTAAGATGAATAAATCCTTATTGTCACAGTAAATTTGTGTTGTAACTTTGTGATTATTAGGTAGATTTTTAAAGAAAAGTCTACCTATTGGTTTTGTACCAGTTGTCGAGTTTTCCACAAATTTCTTTACAGGAGGTCTAGTTATGATCCCAAAATCCCAAAACAAACGCCAGTTAAAAAAAATATATATACATTTCTATATATATATATATATATATATATATATATCGACGCCCTCGTGCAAAAGGTCGGTAACAATACAAACAAAAACTGACTAGTATTTAAAGTAAATTGTGGATTGGTATCAAGCTCGGAATACGCGTCTTCAAAATTGTATTTAAAAAAGAGTTTATTTTCCTGCGTATGTATTGTTTAAACCCCCATTACTTACGTCCAGTTACCTTTTCATCTTTATCTCGCTGCCAATTAGTGTCTATAGTTGTTTAATATCATAAATATCGGATTGTTCAAGTACTTTAACAGAATACTTTTCGCCAGTAACTTTAGAGTTCAAATAAATTATATATTTGGTTGGGAGTATACACCACTTTATTCTTTACGTTTCTTTCAATGCATGCAAATGATATCTGTGCTTTTCCTTTAAAGACGTTTTAACTGAAGGGCCAGCCTGATCAAATAAAGAACACGAAGGGCATTAGTCCTTATCTAATTTGAAAATTGAGTATTTGTAATTTGTATTAAATACTGTTTCATATTGGCGTTTTGTGTAACTAATAACATTATTGTAATTTTGATTTGCAAAACCACTACGTGTTAAAGCGATAAACTTTTGATGTACTTAAATTTTCTGAAAAGATATTTTAGTTTAAATGTATTTCGAGAATATTGCGATTATACTTTTGGAAACAGTTCAATATGTATTTTAATACTAAACTCTGTAGAAGCAATCATTTTCGGCGGTCTGTAATAGTGAACTCCGCTGTTATCTATGAAACCCTCTGGTTTTGCTTTCTCTATTGCTGTACGGGTACACCATTTGTTCTACGATTTGTAAAGTATTAAGTAAAAATGTCTTACGAACAAATACGTCCCCATCATTTAAGGGTAAATGTAATTTTAATGTTTGATTGTTTCTACGTTCTAATGTCATACGTTTAACTTACCGAATACCGAAAAGAAAATAACTTTTGTATTAATGTGTAATGACATTTTTCTCGTCATAAATGGGTTCACAAATTTCCGTGCAACAAAGTGGCTATTTCAAATATCTTCGTTACTATCAGCAGGAAAATTCTAAAAAAAATCACAGTTATGTATTTCGACCCATAGATGCTGATTTTAGCATAACAATAAAAAGTCCATAATAGCACATTACCGACTTATTGCAGGGGGGCGTCGATATGTATGTACCTCAATTTTACCGGCACGATAGAGATTGCTTTCAAACTTGGACGACAAATCAACAGGTTAAAAAATTAAGGTTAAATTCGTGAATGGGGAATATTCCCCCAAATGGGGCGGGAGGGGGAGTACCGGGGGGCAGATTTTTAAAAATCAGTTTTTTAAGCATTACTTTTTTCTATGGAAATTTTTTGGACCTTTTAACATTAATAGCATGCCTAAATCATTCCATCCTTAACTTGAGGAGGGGGGGAAAACCAAAATTTGTTGGAAAAAATTCGCAACTCCGAAACTGTAAACAGAAAGCTATGTTTTTTTTCTCTACAATGTAGACTAAAAATTTTTTATTGCGAATTATATTTTTTGAGATAAAAAATTAAAAAACACGAAATCTACCTCTGCAGGCCTGCTGCGAGACCGGTTTTCTTTTATTGACGAATGTTTGGGGTGTCTTAGTTTCCTCAAAATCATAATAAATTAAGATATTTTGATAAATATATAAGGACATGTTTGAGACATTGGTGCCGATTCTATTGTACACTCGACTAAACTAAAATCTGACTTAATTTCTTCATATGAAATCAACCTTGTGTTTTTAGTAATAAGGTCTATTTGTTACTGGCTTCTATTTCTTAGCGCCACTAAATTTCACCAAAACCTGTCAACGTATACTCAACTTTATTACCACGCAGCGAGAGTCTGCATTTATTCAAATGCTGTATAATTGCCGTATAAAAACTTGTTCAAAACGAACTAAGATGACGTTATTTTAATCGACACCTACGAAGACGCTTACTAAAAACACAGAGCAAAAGAGATGGCATTCAACGGATAGCGGCTCTCGCTACGTGGTATTAAAGTTTATTTAAGCGTATCAGACTTTAGTGGACAAATAATTGCTTATTTCGAAAGCGACATATGCTACCTACATGTTTCAATTTGAAATAAGACCTTGTTTTTAAGTATTCAAGGTTTACATCTTATATGAAGAAAATTTAGTGAATCTTAATTTAGCGAGTAAAGTAACAGAATTGGGACCATTAAAACGCTTGTATTTTCAACACCGACTAAAACTTTACCTCATAAAAAATATTTTGTATCATGTTTCGTTTTAATTGAATTTAAAAAGGTTGCCAATTGCTATATACAAAAATACGGCTTACGTGCTGGCAAGCCGTCATCTTAGCCTGTTGACGTTAGCATCACCAGGGCTAGGCTAGCAATTCCTCGTACCGGTTCAGGCCTGTATAAAATATCTGGGCCTGATCCTCGACGGTAGGTGGCGCTTCGACGAGCACTTCCTGCAGCTTGCTCCAAGGCTGGTCGGCGCTGCGTCAGCCCTTGGGCGACTCTTGCCCAATTTAGGCGGACCCAGCGTCGCTACGCGACGGCTGTACACGGGGGTTGCCGGTCAATGGCACTGTATGGTGCACCGGTGTGGGCGGAGGCTCTGACCGCCCAGAATAGGGCGCGCCTCTGGCGGCCTCAGAGGGTTATGGCAGTTAGAGCCATACGCGGATATCGCACCGTGTCGACGGAGGCGGCGTGCGCGTTGGCCGGGACTCCCCCGTGGGATTTGGAGGCGGAAGTGCTCGCCGAAGTATTTCGGCGAACGGCTGAGTTCCGGGCGGAAAGCGGCAGTCGGCCCCCGCCCGAAGAGGTACGAGCATGGCGTGAGGCCGCTCGCCGAGCCACCATGGCACGATGGTCGTCCCGGCTGGAGGCTCCACGTGCTGGCTTTGCCGCCGTGGAGGCGCTCCAGCCGGTCATCGTCGAGTGGGCAGAGCGGCAGCACGGGACCATTTCCTTCCAACTGACGCAGGTTCTTTCCGGGCATGGCTGCTTCGGGAAGTACCTGCACTCGGTCGCTAGGAGGGAATTGAGTCCCGCCTGTCACCATTGCAACTGCAGTGAGGACTCGGCTCAGCACACGCTGGCGGTTTGCCCCAGTTGGGCGGCGCAGCGTCGGGCCCTCACTGCAGTCATCGGAGTGGATCTGTCGCTACCGGCCGTCATACGCTCCATGGCCTGAATTTTACCGCGGTCGCGACCTTCTGTGAGGTTGTCATCTCGCAGAAGGAGGCGGCGGAGCGGGTCCGGGAGGACGATCTCCACTCGGACTTGATTCGCCGCCGGCGAACCAGGCGGCGGAGGCGCGCTTTCCAGTGCCTCATGAAGCCCTGAGTGTGGCCGCGGGTGGTCGGGACGGGTTTTCCCTTCCACCCGCTATAGTGGCCCCCCGCGAGGAGGCGGCGTCCGCGTGTGCCTGGACGTCGCCTAATTGAGAGGTTATTATCCGAAGGTGGTGCCCGCACTTTTGCGCGCAGGCGCTAGGGGGGGTCCGGATGTCTTAATAAAAGCTGTTCCCGGATCCCTCCTAATTTAGGCGCAGTACTGCACACCGTGTGGTTTTAGTCGGTTCGATTCCGACACACCGCCCCCCACCGAAAACCCCGGTAGGGTGACGGCCCGAGGGGGTTTCCACACGCACAAAAAAAAAAAAAAGGACATTGCTGTCTCTGTAAAATAAATTAAATTGCTCCGAGGTTTCTGAGATGACTTCCGTAGTTATTTTTTTTTGGGGCCTGCATAAAATTGAGAAGATCCTATATAAAAATTGCGGCAATGTAAAACTTACCAATTAAATTAAGATATTTTAGTTTCGAGCGCTCAAAAACAGGCCTTCACTTTCAAGGCCTTCCTTACAATATTATCCTTATGGGGGACAACAAAAAGCTTACAATCTAATATTAAGTCAAAATTCAACATTTGGTACCTCGATGACGGAACCCTGGGAGGGGAAGTGGATACAGTTTAACAAGACTTAGCTTTCATAAAAAAATAAATTAATAAATTTATATCCATAGGCTTTGAACTCAACAACACTCAACAAGACACACAGACACTCGACTGTACATAAATTCAATTTATTGGCACCAAACATAAAAGTTTTAGAAAAAACGTCTCTCCGCCTTCTTAGGCCCCCGTTCTTGGAAGATGGTTTTCAATCTTTCATAGAAGACAAAATTGAAAATTTTGCTGATTTTTCGGATCGTCCTCAAATCATACTAGGGTTAAAGTTTTTCAGAATACTTTGAAGTTCTTCTACCAAAACATTCAAAGTTTGTCAAGTAAGTCACTAGAAGTAGAAATGCTTTTGGAAAATACACAATTTGATATTGTGTGTTATAAAGAACATTGGTTGAAGGAAGAACAAATGTTAATGACTTATAAGAACTATAGTGTAGCCAGTTATTTTAACCGAAAATTTATGTTGCTAGATATAGACCAGGGTACTCGTAGAAGCCTTTAAACATAATAAAAAGCCTTTAAAAATAATCATAGGATGAAACCCATTGGAAAAGGAGGAGAATATTATGAAAATAAAAGGAAAAATAATTTACGGGCGATCTGAGGTCGTGAAGGGGAAGGGGGTGAGTTTTAAGGGTAAGAAACGGTTTATCTTGATTTCCGGCACAACTACAAGTCCTATGGAAAAAAGTCAAATGGCAAAGATGTAGGTAATAAAAAGATCTACAACTTTTGTGTTAACACTTTTTTCACATAACCTCAAAATTTATATAAAAAATTCAAAAAACCAAGTTTTTGGTTTTTTATTTTTATCTTTCACAAAACAATTTTTTTTTTCACGAAATTTGGTGAAAACTTACCTTTTTATGTAACAAATACACTGTAATTTACTAACTTTTAAACTTTCGCGTTCCATGATATAATATTATCTATGTATTAACGGGAATAACACTATAACATAGATAATATTACACTGTAATTTGTTTGATTTGAAATATTTATTTTTTCATCTTATTTTGACTTAATATTGAAACTTTGAGACTTAATATAGGCATGTTATAGTGTGTTTTTATAGGCCCCCAAATTCTCATAATTATTCTACCTTTGATACTGTAATTGAAGACGTAATGGTGAAAGTTTAAACTAATAATAAATCAGTGATAATTTGTGGTGATTTTAAAATAAATATTTTGGAAGAGAATCCAAGTTCAAATCAATTTCTAAGTCTTTTTAAATCTTTTAATCTGACAAATATTTTTTTAGAACCTACTCGTGTAACTCAGACATCTGCTACTTGTGTAGATAATGTTTTCTGTAATTGTGAATATTTAGAAAAAGCTATTATAGATTATCTACCGTCAGATCATAGTGGACTGAGTGTCACCTATAGATCTAACACACCCTTGCAGAAGGTGGAAATAAAATTTAGACAAATAACATCTGGAAAATTAATGAAGTTTGATTCTGTTCTAAATAACAAGTTGGCTTTACTTAATAGTAATGTAAATAACGTAAATGAATTCTACACAGATTTCTTTTCGGTAGTGCATAATGAATTCGATAATATCTTTCAAACGGTCCGTCGCTGATTATTCGAAAACTTTTAGAAAAGTATGTAAGGTAACTAAATCTAATTTTATTAGGAATAAAATAAAATTTTCTGAAGATGAGATAAAAGCTATCTGGAAAATCATTAATAATAAAACTGTTAGAAATAATGTATCGAATAACAATTATGTATTAGAGACACGGCGTGGTACTTTAAGCTCTGACAAGGACATAGCTCAGAAATTTGTTGATTTTTGAACTGACATTCCAATAAAAACTACTGAAACTCTGGACTCCTCTCCTACTCACTCAATCAGTATTCATAGAAAAAAAGTTTTAGTTTCAAGCACGTAAACCCTGCAGTAGTAATAAAAGCTTTTAAGGATATTAAGATAAAATTGAATGAAGATCTGTGGGGAATGTCTATCAAAACTTGCTAATCCATTATGTCTGCGCATCGATGCACAGCACCAGCTGGCGGAGGGAAGCGGGCGCGCGGGTGCGACCGCTGAAGCCGGCTGATGTTCGCGGGGCGAGCCACTACGACCAACGCAAACGCAACGTAACGTACGCCCGTGTATGTATTTACTAAGAACATATATTATTATAATAGTGTACACTTTAGATGGACAATAAATCAGTATATACAGTCCATTCGTCATCATTTATACTTATACAGTCCGACATAGGATCCAATACATTATTAAAACTTTCGCTCCTTACTTAGCTCTAACATTAAATTTGAGTGTAGATCAAAGAATTTTACCTGATCTCATGAAAAATAATAGTCATAATATAATAATAATAATTAATAATAGCCTTTATTAACGACCTTAAGCAACATTTCCACTTATTTCTAGGTACTTAGTACAACAAAATTTTATAAATGTAATATATTTTTTTCTATATTAGACACCGATTTCTTGATCGTCTTGCTTTCCAGCATAGGCGCCCCAAGTGTTCTCCGCAGTGATTTCTGGTTTTTCTCATCCAAGTCATTCCTGCCACCTTTTTAATATCATCTTCCCATCTACGATATTGTCTGCCTCTACTTCTCTTTTATATCTAGAGCACCATTCCATCACTTCTTTGGCCCATTTTTCTGTCTTACTTCTTATTAAAGGTCCAGTCCATTTCCATTTTTATTGTTTGATTCGGTATTTTATGTCCGTAATTTTAGTTTGTTTCTTTATTGTTGTTAACCGAACTTTGTATTTTATTTTTATGTTGAGTATAGTTCTTTCCATTCTATGTTGACAGACTTCAAATAATTTCATATTTGTGTTTGTGCAACTCCATGTCATGTCATTCTTGGTAAAATACATGAATTGAATATTTCCTTTTTTCTCTTAATTGGAATAGCCGAGTTTTCATGACATCTTTAAGAGCCCAGTGTCTCTTCCATCCTATGCTTATTCAATTTTAATTTCTTTTGTTGTGGGGTCTGTGGGGGATATTATCTGGGCAAGATATGTGTACTCGTTGACATATTCCAGTTCAGTAGCGTTGTTAAGTTTAATATAATTTTCTGTCCAATCATGTTTTGTAGAGTTTTCGGGTTCGGGTCTTCGTATAAGGTCGTCGGCGAATCTAAGGTGGTTTAGTAATAGTCCATTAATTTTTATACCATATTCGTTCTACTCAAGCTGTCAAAATACATGTTCTAGGGTTGCCAAGAAAAGTTTGAGGAATGGAACCCCAAAAATTGACACAGCAAATATGTATTCCGGAATTTTACCTTACATGTTTATGATCATCTGCCGTTGCACCACCTCTTCTGGTGCAAATTTCTAAATCTAGTCTTCAAATGAGAGTCTTTATAATAATGGGGGGGGGGGGGGGGGGGCATTAGTATGTTATGCATATTGTATAGCATAATCTCAAGAGATAAAACAAAACTTACTAGTTATTGTGTGGACTGACAAAAAACACATATTTATGTCGAAACCAGAAAAATATGTGACAGTATCTCATGTTTTGATATATGAATATTCTTACGAATAAATTGTATTTAGTTATTTATTACTAATTTCGTTATTGAGTATTTGTTGTAGCGTTTTGATAACAGAGAACCCTTCTACGTAAGACATTTTATCCTTCTAGAGACCGTTGTATACGGTTTCACTTTTATGAAATTGGTTTTCAAGAATCAGACGTGGGAGAGCCATGCCGTGCGACTCCGCTCGATACCACGGCCTCACAGAAAACCGGCAGTGCAGCAATGATTGCATTGCATTTCGCCACGTGAGTGAGGTTACCGGAGACCCTAACCCTTCCCTCTCCCCTATTTCCATCCTTCCCCTCTCCTCTCTGCCCACTTTGCCCCCCTCCCCCTCTTCTCCTACTCTCACCTGAAAGGGCGGCAACGCATTTGCGACTCTTGAGTTACAGGTGCCCATAGGCGGCGGTAGTCATTTACCATCAGGTGACTTGTCTGCTCGTTTGCCCCTATACCATAAAAAAAAATAGTTTAAAGAAAATTAAGAGAGCGATTTGCTTGTAACTAATGTTGTAGACAATGAAACTCACTTTGGTTTTGTAAAACATAATTTCTTTTTATCCAAGTATGGAAAGTAGTAGAAACTATTTTAACAACACGCTCCCTCTTCCCACTGCTACATAACGAACGAAATATAAAAGCATGATATATTTTCATTATTTTCAGTACGGAAGTCAGTCTGTCGAGGTGTTGGAAGATGCATGAATACAAGATAAAGATGAGTTACTGTGTGTCTTTTTTGGTAGTAGAAAAAACTTTTATACATGTAGTTCTCTCGCTTTTCTACTTCGCAAACGTTTTCGATCTGAGTTCCATTGATCCATAACACTTCATTGACGATTTAAGCCCAGGTATAATTAATCCACTTGATTGTAGAACTTTGTTAAATTGAATATTATATTATGTAAATTAGTAATTGAAATTTTTACCTATTAATATTTTTATTGTTATAGGTGCGTAGTGCTACCTCGACCATTTCTGGTCTTTTGTAGCGCACTTCTGGTTTACAGTTCACTGCTCAGACTTATGGCTTCTAGAAACCTCCAGATCCTATCAGCAGTGATTGTTTGTATTTCCTGCGGTTGCATAATGTGCAACCCTAGGTAAATACTTCGGTGCCGCATTAGTGGGCCACAAGAGCATAAAATATGCATTGCAGCCTCTTCTGTCTCTTGACAGAATCTGCATATTGTGTTCTCACCCAATTTTACCGGTGAGGACTCTTGTTACTGCACAGGTTTTGTATCTTTTGAGCCCCAGAAGTTCTTTAGACACTTTATTATCATAGTCCTTTATTATGGCTTTCGAGTGTCTTAGACCAGTCGTGGTCTTCCATCTCTTAATAGCCAATGATGTATATTTGGCCTTTATGATAGAATACGCTCGCTGTTTGCTGATGCCGCAGAATGGTTCTGGGCCATGCTGTCGGTTGTCTGCACCGGCTCTGGCGAGTTCATCGGCTTATTCGTTGCCATCGATACCTGAATGGCCTGGTACCCGTCTTAATGTAATTTTATTTCATTGCCCCAGTGTGTTCAGGTTTTCCTTGCAATTTTGTATTAACTTTGAGCTAGTCTCAAAATTGTGTAGTGCCAATAGCGCCGCTTGGCTGCCTGAGTTGATGTAGATGTGTTGATTTTGTACTTTCCTTTCAAGGTTGATCTCAACGCACATGTTTAATGCAGAGAGCTCAGCCGAAAAGACAGAGGCCTCTGCTCTTAGGTTGGCGCTCCACCTGAATTTTGGTCTCTCTCCGTAAATTCCACAAGCTACATAAAGGCCTTTTGGACAAACTTTCCAGCTTCCTTTTCTTTGTGAGTGGAATTATCGTAGTTTTGCCTGCGTTGATTGATAATTCGTTATCTCTGCACCAGTTGTTGATTGTGTTGAGTGCTCCTTGTAGTAGTGTTGAGATAGTATGGAGGCATGGTCTTCTGACTATGACCACCAGGTTATCTGCGTAGCCCTATATGTCATAGTCGAGGTTAGACATTTCTACAAGGAGTTGTTCAACAGCGAGGGTCTAAAGTAGTGAGAATAAGACGACTCCTAGTGGGCACCCTCGTGTCGTATAAAATTTGTGCGATGTTTCATTTAGTGAAACTGTCGCAATTCTATTTGAGAGCATGCTTTCCACCCATTTTATGGTAGTGACATCAATGCCCTTTGCAATAATTCCTCTAAGGATTGCTGCCGTGGGTGTATTGTCAAAAGCGCCCTCAATGTCAAAAGCACATTGAGCAGTTTGCTTATCTTCTAGAGCCTTCTCCACTTTGTCGATCAGATCTAATAAAGCTGTTTCCGTAGATTTGCCCTTTAGGTAAGCATGTTGGTAGGGACTTAGTGGTCTTTCTACTAAGTACGTTGCTCTAATATGCTATAACTCTTTCCATAGCTTTTAGCAGAGAAGAGGTAAGACTTATAGGTCTAAAGGATTTCGGAGCTGAGTAATCCCTTTTTCCTACTTTCGGTATGAAGCGTACCGTGACCTGTGACCACAGATCTGTTATGACTCCTCGGGCGTAACTTGCTCGAAACAATTTTACCAGATGCGAAAAGAGAATGTCAATTCTATGTTGCAACAGTGCTTGGGAAAATGCCATCCTCCCCCGGTGATTTGAAGGGCTTAAATTTGCTTACAGCCCATTTTACTTGGTTGGGCCTGAAGATTGCACTGGCCAAGTTTCAGTCAGAGATTTGTACCCTGTGGATGGAGTCCTTTGATTGCAATCTTCGTTATTGGTTGGGTACGATCCTGGGAAGTGGGTGATTCTTAAAAGCTTCAGTGTTTCCTCTTCTGTGGTCGTGTAGGTGTTGTCTGATATTTTGAGCAAACCTAGATAGCTATTTGGTGTCTTGGTGAGTACTTTTTGGATTATTGCAGCTCTGTGCGTTTTTGCAATATCCTGGCAGAAACGTCGCCATGACGCTCTTTTGGTTTTTCTGATCTGCTTGTTGTACTCTGTCAGGGCTTTCCTATACCAATCCCACTCTTTCGGTTTGGTAGCCCTGTTGAAGGTTCGTCGTGTGGTTTTCCATAGCTTTTCAAGCTTTTTGTTCCACCAAGTGGTCTTATTTTGACCTTTCGATTTTCTTATTGGGCAGCTTTGCTTGTAGGCGTTTTTCATGGCTTCAGCCATTATTTTCGCAAAGGTGTTGAGAGAATCGACTGATTTTACAGACTTTAGAAATTCCATTATGTGTTCTTCTAGGAGGCCATTGTAGGTCTCCCAAGATGTCATTTTGGGGTTCCTGAGTCTGTTATTAAATTTGAATTTACTCCTATTACATCTTTCTTTATGCGATGAAATTCCCGTGTGTCTGTCTGGCTGAAGTTACTAAGTGATTTTTTTTTAAGTAGTCTCCACTAGCATTAACACAGTTATTCAAACGTGTAAATCATTTGCTGAACACATTCCTCCAGTATCCCTCTGGGACACAGCCACATATCTTCTTATAGCTTCTCATCACTCGAAAGCTTGCGCTAGTTTGTTTTTTACATACGAGATTAGTGCAAACCCGCATGACGTTAAATCAAGACTATAGGGTGTCGATGAAGAAATTTTAGACCTAGCCTAGTTTAGGAACAGTTGTTATCATTTATGCTGGTCTAGAATATTTTATTTCGTAGATTTATGGAAAAAATAACGAAAGTGTGGCGATATAAAATTATGATATATGTACTATTTTAATGTAGATAGATAATGTGTTGGTGAGTGTGAAAGTTAGTTATACAATTATCAAGCCTCAATTATCTTTACTAAACAACTAAAGTAAATTAACTCTATTGAGATTTTGTGCAAATGACTGCAACCAGTGCAGTGCACTGGTTTAAGTGGTCACCTCGCCACTACACTGCGCCGAGTGTTGTGGGTTCAAATCCCATACGGGACAAAAATTTGTGTGATCCACAAATAGTTGTCAAGAGTCTGGGTGCCTTTGTGTCCGTTGTTTGTATGTTTGTGAAGCCCTCCGCGACACAGGAATATTCCTAATGCAAGTTGTCTTTAAAAAAAAATTATCTTCCATTCCAAATACCAATCCAGAAATAAAATAAACACAAGTGTTGTATTTGAAACCAGGGCCAGAATTAGAATCAAGACCGCAATAAGCTGGAAGACATAAATTGAAAAAATGCTAGACAGTTACGAAGGATAAAGATTAAGTAGATACATTATAAACCCTTATCTGTCTTTTAAGAGAGAGAAATATATTTAGATATTTTCTTAAATCTTAAAATAAATTCAATACTCGATGAATACAATAGGATGGATGGTCAAACGCTATCCACAAGAAATCTAAATTTATCAGATAATACACCAAGAATATACCGGACGTCAGCGTATTAAAATAAAAACCAATATAGCCAACCAATGACCATTCAAAAAATCTCACGAAAACCAAAGATTCGTAGAGCTTCAACAAAATCCCCTCACTAAAAATGTGACAATCCGAATAGCATGCTGAATAGCAAACAAATAGGGGCAGGACAAATTGGTTTAAAATACACGGCTCGTTTTTCAACCGCGACGTGGAAGTACCGCTTAGTGCCCAGTTGGTCGTGGCAATTACTTCTGACGACCTCGCCTATTTGAAGTAGCGTGGAAAGTGGTGCTTGCTGGAGAATATGCACGAGACATAAACCTCAACGCTTCTTGCGTTTTTTCTTCTGTTACCATCCCAACTTTTAACCGTGAAACCCATTAACTGAGTCATAGAATTGCACGGTGCTTTTCCTGATACTAAGAAATCAAATATGACCTCGTACTAGCTACTTTTACGACACTATTGTGAGCTGTATTGCTAAAAATACTTTAAAGCTACACTAACCATTTGAGTAGCTACTACAAATGACACAAACGTTTCGTCACCGTGCTAATTGGCCTACAAAAAATGTGCCAATAAAACTAAGAGAGTCCGGCCTTTGCTTCCCATATTTTGCTATTAAAACTGGCTAATTGAGGAGAATGTCAACTAAAGGAAATTTGGCGAAGTGACTTTCCTTGTACCGTTAGTAATTGTGGACTCTAGTGGAGGCTATTGCGTGTTTGCGCCTACTATAATATTTTCGCATGGTATAAGTGATGAAGTGTAAAGAATTAATGTTTGTTATGTTATATGTATGAATGTTTGGTTACCTTTATTATTTGGAAAACTATATCAGGTTATTTTATGTTAATCCCATTTATATTATAACATAATAAATATGTTTATATTGTATATATTAGAACCAAAAAATATCTCTATTTAGAATAAAAATATAAATGTGGACGTTTATGTTAAATCAATCAAGTTTTTGTCACTAAGAGTCAGAAACTTTGGCATACCGATCGTATCCTGATTAACATACAGACATTCGATAACCTGAGATCCAGACGAAGTCGTTTATGTTAGATGTATAAATGAAAATCCCCTTGAACCCTCCTAAGCACTAATGTCGAGCTTCTGTACTGCTGATAAAGAGTCTCTTTTGATAATTACTTTATTCTAGAAGAAAACTGCTTTTCTTCTATTAATTTTTTATTCAGTTTTTCCATTCTTGGCGGTTGCAGCCTGTTAATATTCAATATCTTGTACCGTTCACCTGCATAATATTTTAATAAGTTGTGCACCTATATTTATTTTCTATTAGGTTATTTGTTCATTTTACTTTTTACCACAATTTTTACTTACCTTGAAGATTAAAGACTACAATTTTTTCGAATTATGTGTTCATTTATACAGTCTAAAAATGTCTAGAAGTTCTGTTGAGTTACGTTAAAGTCGTGGTTAAAACGAATAAGATTTAATTTTTTAATGCGATAATCGCTATTTTCCATAAATTGAACCAAACCCTATGCTGCCTACCCTGTAAGTTCGTCTTTAAATACGCCTGAACTTTGACTTCGTGCGATAAAAAGTTAATGCCACTGTTATTATCGGAAACTTACAAACTTGTACAATAGTTCTCTACATTTCTTGACATTTTGCAAGAACTAAGTGATATTTTATTTTTAATCTTTAAAATTCATCATTAAAGCTATTTTACAAATAACTTGAATTTCGATTAGTCTGGATTGCAGTTAACTCACGAATATTTATTTTTGAATAACCTTCAATTCGTCAGATACTCAAAATATCAAGGAAGATGAATGCTTGAGATCTTATGAATTCTGTCTATTCAACGGAGTTATTAAAAAGAAGTTGTATTAGAAAATGGAATGCGCTCGTGGAAAAAATGTTATGAATTGTGGTGAAAGATTGTTTTTAGATCGCCCTTACTCCACGCTATTAAAGCAATAGACCAATCAAAATTATGTACACAGCGATACAGGTGCAGGCAACAATAACAATGCTTGCTTCTTATAGGGGCGGGGTTGCGTTTGTTCCAAAAGGCCTCGATCGCCTGGAACAGATACAGCCCTGGCATGCCCTCCTGTCCGGAGGATGTGCACGGCGAATCGCCATGGGAGCGAGCGCAGGTGTGTAGATCACCATGTCAAGTCTGGAGAGTTTTCCTTCCCGTGGTTGCCGCCTATTTTTGATCTGGTTCCCTATGAAACAGAAGTAACCGAAACATCCAGTCGCAATTCCATCCTCTACATACCTTACCCATCCTACAGTTCCTTCCGCAAACCCTCTGCGGGTAGTATGTGGTTGATACCTGCGGACTCATCATCAACTAAGACTGATGGTGAGGGGGGGGGAGGGGCAACCACCCGCATGTTTGTGCCGTATGCGGGGACCCGTATGGGGGGAAGAAGGTGTCCTGGTAGTTGAGCTGAAAGGCAACACACTGCTTTGGCCCGGATTTCTCCTAACACGGGAGGCTGGAGGCTAGCCACCTTTAGTCAATCGGCTGCGACGACCCGTCAGAGGGCCGCCAGGCGAGAGCTCTTTCCTGGTGGGGGCAGACGACGGGCGGGACGACCGTGTCATTCTGCCTAGTTCGGCCTGTTTTCTGCTAGGGTAGGAGCTCTATATCTCTTCGTTACTTCTGGCGCCCGCGTGCCTTTTGCCGCGACGTCCCCACTTGAGGGCTCCAAGGAGGGTGGAAGAACGAAGAGACGAATCTAAAACTAATCACTAATGGATAATAAAACTAATATTAATTCTCCTTCCAGGAAACCTTTCAAGGCTGCATCCCGGGTGAATAACCCAGGTGGTGCGCCGAATAGCCAACCAGCAGCTTCTCGGGTGAATAACCCGAATGCAGCGTCATCCTCCAAAACGGCAGCTTCTCGGGCGGATAACCCGAACGCAGCGCCGCTATTCAAACTGGCAGCTTCTCGGTTCTCGGGGGGCAAACCCGAATGCAGCGTCGCCTTCCAAACCGGCAGCTTCTCGGGCGGATAACCCGAATGCAGCGCCATCCAAAACACCGGTAGTTCCTCAGGTGAACAACCAGAGTGAAATGCCAGGGTCAACCATCGACCTCTCATCTCTGAAGGCAGCAATGCCCATGTCCATAGGATCCAACCAGGATGAACCCTGCTGGAATCTTGTGGGCGTGAAGAAGAAGAGGGTCCCATAAAACCGACCCCGTCCAACCAGACCCATAAGGCCAGAAGGGCGAAAACCCGGGCGGAAGCAAAGCGAACGCGGCGTCTGGCAGAAGGTGGTAGTAAGCAGCTTGAAGCTGCTGAAGGGACCGCAAGGCCCCACGATGTTCACGTTAGTGATGCGCCAACCCATGGCAAAGGCAGTAGCCTAGCCGAGGGAAAAGCTGCTCCTACCGCCACCGACTGCCACGAAGCCTGCTGCCGCGAATGCATCCCCACGGCAGGATCGGTCTGGACGGGCCAAACAAGCTGGGAACGCTAACCAAGCGGGTAAGCCTTCAGGCCAGTCGAAACCCACCAAAAGAAATCGTCCAGACGATTCCTTTACTCCACCGGACAGTGCCAAGCGTCTAAAATCCCAGCTCACCACCAAAGGCTCCACCAGCTACTCCGATGCCTTAAAGTCAAACGACTACTGCGTCGCCGTAATGATGGAGCCGTACCACGACCTGACCAAAGAGCAGGCCGAAGCCGTTGAGGGTCGGCTGCAGGATGTACTGGACGACGATATCTTCGCGCCCGGTGCATCCGGCGGCCACTTCGTTGCGCCACAATTCAGGGGGAAGGCTTTCCATAGTGAGGGCGTCCTCAAGATGTGGTGCAATGATGACTATGCCCTTCAGTGGCTTCGCCAAGCCGTGGTCCAGGTACCAGCACCGCGCGACGGAACAAGACTGATCGTCAAACGACAGTCTGAGATTCCGAAGCGCATCAAGGCGGGACTCCTGGTGCCACAGGTGGGTCCCGAGGACACGCTGGACCGCATCCGCAGGCGGCTGACGTGTCAAAACAGCCAATATAACGTGTCCAATTGGGCACTCTACCATGCCGAGCCCCAGGAGGAGAAGAAGAGTCTGTTCCTGGTGCTCGGCATACCGGAAGAGGACGCGTCAAAACTCAGGGCCAGCGAGCGTAGAGTTTACTATAAATTCGGTAATCTCTACGTTCGCTTCCTTGATGACCGCCCTCAACCGCAGCCGAACCTTGAGGCTAAGTACCAGGAGGTCTCTGGAGACCTAGGCAGCGGCGCGCAAGGTGAAGACCAACCTGGCCCCAGCAAAGGGTCAAGCGTCCAGACCAGCCCACCGAAGGAGAACTCGCCAACAAAGAGTCTCTCTAAGGAGGAAGAGAGCGATCTGGATGAGGAATTACTGGACAGCGATGATGGTGCCGCCAGCTCCCCTCATCCGTAACCTTTTCGCTCTTCCAACCTCCAGCATAGCCAGACTGCAACGGCTAATCTGCGCAGAATGCTGGAGGTCAACACCATGACCGTAGCCCTAATCCAGGAGCCGTGGATTAGGAAGGGCAGGATTTGCGGTCTAAGCAACATCGGAGGTAAATTACTTCTTGACACTACTATTGATAACCCGCGTACATGTATTTTCACACCGCAACATGCGAACACAACCCTAATGACCGAGTTCTGTTCTAGAGACCTAACTACCATCAGAATCAGGGAACCTTCCTCAGGCCTACCCGATGTGGTGATGGCGTCGGCCTACTTGCCGGGCGACGCAGACATGCCCACCCCTGAACTGGCCGCGCTAGTAAGTAACTGCGAGCGGGAGGGACTAGAGCTGATCATCGCTGCTGACACCAATGCACATCACGTGCTATGGGGCAGCCAGACCAACAATAAACGAGGTGAGGAATTTGTTTCTTTCTTACTTACCACTAAACTAAACATAATCAACAACGGCTCAGAACCAACATTCGTCACATCGAGAGCCCAAACAATTATAGATCTAACACTAGCCAGTGAGCACGCGTCAACACATATTTCGGATTGGCATGTTTCGGATGAGGCGTCGTGCTCGGATCATCGTTGGATCAAATTTAACCTAAAGATGACTCTCACACCGCCCGAACCCAGACGAAATCCTCGCAAGATGGAGGTACGTAAGTATGAGCAAGTTACCGCAGATTGTTTAAAAAACATCGAACTGCCAAATGCTTACGGGACTACAGCGGATATTGATAACCATGTAGACAACCTTACTACTACGTTGATCACTTGCTTTGAACAGACATGCCCACTTTCGACCCCCAGAACTGGACCATGCAGTAAACACTACTGGTGGGGACCGGAACTCGAGAAACTACGCCGCAAGGTTAGAAAGTTGTTTAATAAAGCAAAGAACTCTCGACTTGACCAACATTGGGAAGCATATAAGCAGGCCCGACATCACTACAAGAAGCGGATCAGAACCAGAAAAACTGAATGCTGGAGAAGCTTCTGTACTAACATAGATAACAACAATCAAGCTAACAGAGTCAAAAACATTTTGAGCTGTGAAAGAGGTCACAGCCTTGGCTTCTTGAAAAAACCTGATGGGACTTATACAAAAACAGATTCAGAGACCTCAGAACTGTTAATGACAACTCACTTCCCAGGATGTCGAATATCAAATGAGAAGGACACATGAGAAGACAGTGGGGAAAATACACCAGATGATTCAGACTGGACCACTGCCCATAAAATCGTGAATCATGAAAAATTAAATTGGGCGATCAATAGCTTCCTTCCATATAAAGCGGCAGGATTGGACGGTATTTTCCCAGGCCTGCTAAGATGGTGTGATGGGTCTTTAATAGATCATCTCCAGATCATCTACGTAAGCTGCTTGGCTCACCGCTACATCCCCTTGAAATGGAGAGAAGTCAAAGTAGTCTTCATCCCCAAACCCGGCAAAGGAGATTACACACAACCGAAATCATTTAGACCCATCAGTCTCACATCATTCTTACTTAAAGTGCTGGAGAAACTAATAGACAGGGAAATCAGGAGCACTGCACTAGTCAGCTACCCTTTGAACCCCAACCAACATGCTTATTCGATGGGCAAATCAACAGAATCTGCCCTACATCGGAAGTTTCATATATAGAGGGCAATCTAAAAAACAAAATATCAACCCTAGGAACCTTCATCGACATCGAAGGTGCCTTTGACAAAACCAGCTTCACCAGCATAAGCCAGGCTCTGTCAAGACATGGGGTCGATTCCACAATTGCTGGGTGGATCGACAGCATGCTTAGATACAGAGCTATACAATTTACTGTAAATAACACATCGAGAGGGGTGGTGGCCAGAGGATGTCCGCAAGGTGGAGTCCTCTCACCTCTCTTATGGAACATTGTGGTCGATGAGCTCATTACCCAGCTCAATGACCGCAAGTTCTTCACAGTGGGCTATGCGGACGACCTGACCATCCTCATCAGTGGCCGCTTTGAGAGTGTGGTATGCGACCAAATGAGGTCGGCTTTGAAGGTCGTAGAACAGTGGTGCGAAAAACACAACCTAACAGTGAACCCGACAAAGACGGAGATGATTATGTTCACAAATGAACGAAGTTTAGGAGAACTGAGGCTACCTAAACTATTCGACACCCGTCTAGCCCTTACCAAGGAGGTCAAGTATCTAGGAGTGATACTGGACAGTAAACTCCTATGGAACAGACATCTGGACGCAAAACTAAATAAGGCCTGCATTATTTTCTGCCAATGCAAGCGACTCCTCGGCAGAAGCTGGGGGCTATCACCGAAAATCACACTATGGCTGTACAAAACGGTTATACGGCCAATCATCACATACGGTGCTATTGCCTGGTGGCAGAGAACGGAGCTAAGCACTGTCAGAAACAAACTACAGCAATTCCAGAGACTAGCATGTACTGCCGTCACTAGTTGCATGCGTTGCAACTCCCACAACTGCCCTTGAGGTGGCTCTTGATCTAGCCCCACTGGACCTGTTTATACAACAGGAGGCAGCTGTGGCAGCCATCAGACTTAAACTGTTGGGTCTGTGGTATAACCGAGAGGGTCCCCATATAAAATTATCAAGAAGTGGAATCAAGTAGTGGAATATCAACCACTAATCGCTGCCCCATGCGACAGGATCCCGAAACAACACATCTTTGAGAGGAAGTATCAAATACAACTACTTGAAAACGACCGAGATCAATCTGGCATACGTGAAGTGCGAATATACACGGATGGTTCCAAGATGGGGTCAGGGACTGGAGCCGGAGTTTTCTCACAAGATTTAAATATAAAAATATCACTGGCGCTCGGTCAACACAGCTCCATATTTCAATGCGAGTGTGTTGCAATAACCTACGCCGCGACTGCGGTCATGTCAAAAGGTATAAAGGAGTACAACATCCGAATACTGTCAGACAGTATGGCCGTCTTAAGAGCCCTGGAGGGCAACACCATTAACTCCGGTCTCATTTATGAATGCCACCAGACGCTAGAGCGTTTAGCCTCTGCCAATGGGGTGATTCTGCAATGGATTGATTCCGCAATGGATAGCAATTCATTAGGGAACGACGCCGCCGATGAGCTGGCAAGGAAGGGATCCGCAACGTCAGTGGCAGGCCCAACTATATTACTGCCACTTCCCTTTAATCAACTTCGCTCATGGGTAAGACAACGGACTCGTGAAGCGCACAACGGCCGTTGGGCCGTCACACCGGGCTGTAGGCAGTCTAAACTGGTGCTGACGGAGGTCTCACCACGTTTAACTTGCAGACTGCTCAGTCTTAACCGACTCGACATCAGAATAGTTGTAGGGACTATTACGGGCCACTTAGCCCTAAACCGGCACCTATTCACCATCGGTGCGACAGACAGTCCTCTATGCAGAGGATGTCTCGACGCGGAGGAAACGGCCGCCCACGTTACCCTGGAGTGCGAGGGAGTGGCCACACAACGGGCAAACATCCTCGCAGGTGCGAGATCGCTCCTAGAAGCCTGCGAACGCCCCAGGAGGCTTCTGTGCTTCTGGAAGGAGCTAGGCTGGCTCAACTAGTCAGCTTATCTGAACGCATAATGGACCATCTATGAGTCTAAATGCGGAAACAGAGCCCTTCACCAATACCAATACCAATACCAATTGCTTCTTATAGATATATAAACTCTTTATTGTACAAAACATACAAAATTGTATAACTTATAGACCGCTACAATAAAAATACCAGAGTTATATTGCTTTAATAAGTGCACACGGCAGCAAAATTAATGATAACAAAACATTTGATTTTAATAAGAAAATGAGTACTTAATACATTTGTTGTTTTAAGTCATCACAGAAGGAAAGGACCAAAATTAAGTACAGATATAGCCTCATATTTAAAGCCACGATTAGTAGAACTTCACAATCGAACCACGGGCAATGATTCGCATTATTCAATATATTTATTGACATGAAATTTAATTCAGTTAATATTAAAATTTCAAAGTAGGTGCTTAAAAAAGCATCAAGTGACAACATACCAAAACTCATCATATTGTACAAATAAATTTCTATCTTACCTAAACGTAGTTGAAATTCACTGACCTATGATGGAATTTATTGAAAAATTCAAGTTTATTTTTTCTAAAGTAATTTAAGGGTATATTTACGAGGCTTTATGACACAAGGGACTCAACGTGTTTTAACTAGTATTGTGGAATTCCACTATGACTGTTTGCTATTCCAACTGAGGTGCAAATTTAAATAATTGGGAACCTATGTTAATAACTCGACCTAAAGTATGTTCTTTGTGGAAGTTTGTATCAGAAACGGCGATTATTCATGTCAGTTTACGAATCAGCCACCCGTACTAAGCGACAGTAGAAACAGGGAATGAACTCCAACCTAGAGAAAGATAGATCACTGTCAGTTTATCCGACGGTTCGTAATCTTGATTACCACCTTAAATATACAAAGGTACATCAATGGCTTTAAAGCGCCATTGGATGCTTTGAAAGTAATAGTGTAATAATTATAATTTAGTAAAACTAAAAAACACGATTAATGACGAATCGAATTCAAAATTTAAAAAGAGAGTTCCACTATCCTTCTTCTGGTTGAATCATCAGACCATTGTTACCAAGCTCGTCAAAACGAATCATATGAACCCAAACTCTATGGGTATCTAGTCTACAAGAGTTCTGATCAGCTCCAAGATTCCAAATTATTTATATAATTAGAATTGTCATCCAATGTACATAAATGTACATAGTTTAATTTCAATACGACACTTAAAAGTAGGTTAAAATTGTAAATTAAAACTTTATTCCAGTAAATAATGTATGTAGTGTAATTAAATAAACATAAATAACTAACCCAAAAGTCTATTTGTCTTGTATATAACTTGAAATTACGGAGTAATTACCGCATAATGTTCACACTAAGCTGATAATAGAAGTTCCCTACGTCACGTTTTTTTCCGAATGGCTCAACTTTTCATCTATTTACATCATCATTATAAGTGATGACTTGTGCAAAATCGCTTTAGATATTAAAGTAGCAAATATGACATTCTAGTACACCGTATTGTAACATTCTTTAAGTTAAAATATTCAAAGCCTTTTAAAGCTTTGTTATTTTTTTTGTATTTACTAGCAACCCGCCCGGCTTCGCATAGGTAGTAAAGACATCTTCAACAATCATCATCATAATTCAGCCAATTTACACAAAACCAAGCCAAGTTAGTCATGAATCGCTCTACCTATTGGTAAAAGATGCATGAGAATCCGTTCAATAGTTTTTGAGTTTATCACGAACAGACAGACAGTCAGACGTGCTGTTGACTTGTGTGCTAACCTTCTCAAAATATAAATAGCCATGTTTGGCAATAGTTACAGCACAGTTCACAAGATATCTATATTTTATTTGCCGTTTTTTTATTAATTTATAATTACGTATGTGTCAAAAAGCCAATAGAAAGGTGAAAGACAAAAGACTCCTTGTGCCATTCACACCGTGGTGCGAACCACACGTGACTTAAACCAACGAAATACCCACACAAATAGCTAACAAAGTAAGCTGTAAGTTGTAATATAGATAAATACCAAACGTGAAATATACTAAACCTTCGTTCGGTGAATTGTTGCGGTACCTTCGCTTTGTATAGACCTTATATAACATAATATAGTTAATTTCGACTACTACGGTTAAAACATTACATAGATCGCTTAAAATGTTTTTAACCGGAACTTGGAAAGATTTTAATGTGGTAACTACAGTATCTATAGCAGTATTTGTTGAAGATATACGGTTTCCGATGTCGGTTTTTTTTTAATATGGTGTCTGACACAGAAGCCCGCTTCATTATTTGATAAATGGCCCCCGTCGTGCCCGAAATTAGGTGAACATGAAATCATCGTATATCCTAATAATAATATTATAAACGTGAAAGTTTGTGAGGATGTATGGATGTATGGATGTTTGTTACTCTTTCACACCAAAACTATTGAACCGATTACGATGAAACTTGGTATTTAGATAGCTGGAGACCTGGCTTAACATATAGGCTACTTTATATCCCGATATTCTCATGGGATCGGGAAACCGCGGGGCGCTGCTAGTCTTTAATAAACATGAATACCACTCGTTACAGTTTTTACTCGTAAAGAAGTATAAAATTGTTTATTATGACTCCGCTGGAAAGAAAATTCTGTCATCAAATGCGTACTCAATTGTTCCTTAAGAATGTTATTATAACTTAAAGTATTGTTTTAATTAAATACGAGAAACAAAACGTATTTATATATACGCATAGTTAAATAACTATGACTGGCCTGTTGGTCTAGTGGTTAGTGACCCTGACTGCTAAGCCAGAGGTCGTAGGTTTGATTCCCACCCAGGACAAATAATTGTGTGATGAGCACGATAATTTGTTCTGTGTCTGTGTGTAATTTATCTATAATATGTATGTATTTAGAAATATATAAGTATGTTTATCAGTAGTCTGGTTACCATAGTAGTACAGGCTCTGCCTAGTTTTGGATCAGACGGCCGTGTGTGAAATGTGTAGAGTTATTATTATTATTATACATAAATACGTTTTACATTACATTACAGTTTATGGGCACTATTCAAAGAGTCAAAGATTTCTTTTGAACATCAAACAGGGAAGTTAATTATGAAACTGGATAACTTAATTTTCTTTACATACAAGGATCGGAAACGATCGTCTTTAGGAATTCTTAAACTCTTGTTGTGAACTATTTGCAAAGCGGAGGCCAAGTTTCGTACATACGAGTATATATATGAATGTTAACTTCTTTAGATGAGGTACGATCAAAGAAAAACCAAATAGGGTTTTGAATAATCCTAACACCTAATTTGTTTTCTTTACTGACCTTTCATTATTATTATCCTATAGACTAATGTTAATTGCAGCTTTAGGGTTCCTACTATTCATTTGACTAACTGTTCTTTTAACTCTGATTGGTTCCATAATACGAGAAATAAGATTTATTACATATGTTTCATTTATATTTTTGATGCCACAGACAAAACTCATTTTTTCATTCCACATAAATTGAACCTCAATTTATGTATAAAACCCATTTAATCTTTGGCAAAAGAAAAGTTCTGTTTCGGTGTAACACATACCCAAAGGTATCTATTGACGTAAACGATGAAAAATCACTGGTATGCGAACGCTTTCATTAGCTTCACAAGAAATCGGATAAAATTTGATACCTCGATCTTAAAGGATTAATGTTCTAAGTGTGAATATTAGGGACGAATTTATTATAAGCAAAAAAAAAGCATTACGCCTAATGGTAAGCTATTTTGCATTAAATTTACGATGTTAGTAAACTTGCTTGTCATTTGATACTATCATGGAGCTGTGTACAGTTTTAGCTTATACACAAAGTATAAAAATTATCTGTGGTTAGCTTAAAGCCGACTTCTGGAAATTCTCATTCGCAATTTATACTTTAATTATACAGTTTATGTATCCTGATAAATAATCTAAGAGAAGTGTTTTAACTTTAATCACAACAAAAACCGTACGAAAAGTAATCCCACTAATATTGTAAATGTGAAAGTTTGGATGGACGGATGGTTGGATGTTTGTTACTCTTTCACGACAAAACTACTAAACCGATTGCGATGTAACTTGGTATGTAGATAGCTGAAAACCTGTATTAACACATAGGCTGCTTTTTATCCCGATAGTCCCACGGGATCGGGACTTACGCGGGTGAAACCACGGGGTGCTGCTAGTAATAGATATATTTTTAGTAATACATCGTGCTCAATGTAGCTGTTTAAGAGTAAAAATAATTATTTTAGATACGCACTCGAAAGGTTAGTCGGTGATGATTTATTTTGTATGTTTTAGATTTCTAATTAACATCAACGAGGAACTAATCTCAGGTTCAAAAACATTTAAATTTTGAGGTTGACTGTAGGAATATGCTTTTGCCATAAACTCCCCGTCTATTATTCAATATAAAACTTGAATAACTATAACTCCAATCTGAGCCAAAAAGTATCCTTTGCATTATTGATCAGAATTTTTTCGCCAAGTTAGGCAAGCACTCTAAGTCCCAATATTAAATCAACGGTTTTCGCCCGTTATTACACACTAATAAATCAGCATCTAATTGCCCAAGTTCTATGGATACGGTTTTTGAATTTGACATGAATCCATAAATCCTTTCTTTGGTTTAATGTTTAGGGAATGGATGTATGCTGATTTACAAGAACATGAGTTGAGAGTAAAATTTAAATATTACTACCTAATAATTGCTTTATTAAAATTTATTTCATCTTAAGAGGTTCAAAAACAAAAGATGCAAGGGTAAGATCTATAAAAGTTCTGTATATAATAACTGATGCTCCTTTACAGAACTGTGTTAAACACAGTGACTTCTTGTGATTCAGAATTGATTTATAAACTATAGTTCCATTATTACACTACTAAAATAAAAAAAAACATTCGGAACACCTAATAAATAGCGTCTGCGAATGCGTTACCGATCTTGTAAATACATTGATGGACTAAATGATTTGACGAGTTCGAGAAAATTCAACAACAAGTCTCAAATAGATATGTGGTGCATGCGTTCCTAACCCTGAAAAACCGATTGCAGAATTTAATATTAACATTCTAATAGATCTTGTATTTTTTATATTTGTATGTACTACATTCTTTTATCCTATGATTACTAATTTTAATTATATACATGCCACCTCAGCATCACCCAAAGGTTGAAAGGAAGAAAATGCCTAAAGACATTAAGAACGCCTTATGCAATGTATTTGCAGAAAGTGTTTAAAAAAATATATTATGAAGACCTTAATATTATGAAAATAATGAAGTTGTTTAACTATATATATGAAAATTTTTCACGTTGTAAGTTCAGCTGCATTACCCAAAAAATAAGAAAATCGATAGATAAAGCTACTATCACGATCTGTGTGACAATTAAGATACCGCCTTTCAAGTAGTTACAGTAATGTCACAAGTATTATATTGTGATGGGGCCCAATACCGTTGTTGACACACTGAATTAATCATTCAGATTGATTCATTAATCGAGTTTGTCCACATATTTGCATACATAAACAAACATACGTCCACGCCTTTTTCCTTTCAAGATAGGCAGAGACAACTACTTGCTTCCATCCTTTCATACCTCACGGGCTTCCTTAACTGTTATTGAACTATTTACACAAGCCCGCCGGGATTTTTTACCGGTTCTTTTGGCCTGCTCTTTCATTAGAACATCAACAATTTGGTCAAGGAATAGAAAAAAAAACAGACTAAAGAATAAAATAGCAAAGAGTAAAAAATGTCTTTAGTAATTTTTTTTTTTTTTTTTTTTTTTTTTTTTTTTTTTTTTATAAAAAGACTACTAGTAACGTGGGTCACACATTACTAGTAGTCTTGTTAACCCCTCCAGCTAAGCTAAATGCTTGTATTAGGAGTGGGTTCACGCCGGTAGTGCACTGGGTGGGGTTCGAACCCGCAACCACTTGATCGCAAGTCCGACGCCTTAGCCATTACGCTACCGCCGCTTTAATTGGGACCTTTACTACAACAATAGTCGTATAATTACGCTGTTTTTTGACAAATTCAGGACCATAGTCTTAGTATCATAGTTTTATTCCTTGAAAACCATTTCTATTTACTGTTTCTTTAACTTCATTCAAAACAACAATCAACATGTTGTTTTTTTTATACTAAGGGCACGTTGATACCTAAAAACTTAGAAAACGTTGGGAATGTTGAGATGAAAATGTTGTTGACAACTTCAACCATAGTTGATGGTGTGATCAACTATAGTTTTTTGGGGTCGTATATGGATTTTTTGTCAATGGCAAATGCGTTAATATCAGACAATACTTTAATCTTGATCGTTGTTAAACGTCTTCACATATGTTTCTAGGCGGTTCTATTGTTTTGTGCACTACTTTTTGTTACGGATTTTTTCATTTCATTTCTGAGTGTAAGGTACACTTCTAAAATGACACAGTCACAAGGCAATTTTATTAAAACATTTCAAGCGCGAAGCGCAGTTAAAATCTAAATCTGTTTTATAAATATCTAATGTTAATGTCCATCGATTTTCTTTATTTTTTTTTTATTTAGTAGCTACCTTGACGAGATTTAGTGGTATCAATATCAACAAAACATTTTGGAAAATTATTTTTTTTGCAGATAACTAAAGACGAAACATTTTTTGATTGATTGACTGATTTTGATTTCTTCTTTTTTTTTTGTTTTGTAAAGTACATATTGACGAGCTTCACAAACATTTCTTTTTGCTGTCTTCAACGGGGCTTCAGTGTTATGAAAGTGTATATATGCTTACTGATCCTTTGTATTACTAATAGTATATACAAATTTATGTAACATAACTTACATTATAGCAAATGTCGGATATGTTATTGGCTTACTCATGTATATTACGTCACACAGGGAGGTAAATTGTTGAATAATTAAGTGAACACAATTGTTGGTCTAGACGACACACGTAGATGTTATAATTATAGTGATGCTTATTGGAGCTGTATTGGTAAGTATCGAATATAATGGCACATGCAACGGCAGGACATTTCAACCCTTGATAAAGTCGTCGAGACCGATTCTAGTCGGACATCCCCGAAATACACACATGAGTAAAACCTTATCTTTAATATTGATATGAATACCACAAACGAAAGATTTTAAATATAAATATAGGTCATGTATTTGTCAATAGATAGTTTTATCTTTCAACTAAGAATATATACTATCCCCTATGTTTGAAAACAAAACCAAATTCGAAGTCTATTTTATTCTGAAATCATTTCCTATCAAATTTTTTGATATACAGATAAGAAGTTTTATTAAAATTGCAATAATAGGATGGTATTCTACCGCTGGGGTAGAAGAGTTCTGGGGAAGAGACCACGTCTTGTCTTGAAACGTAGTGTAGCGTAGACCCTGCGGCCAGGCCCTAACCCGGCACCTATTCACTATCAATGCGACAAGCAGTCCTCTATGTAGAGGCTCTCTCAATGCGGAAGAAACGGCCGCCCACGTTGTCCTGGAGTGCGAGGGAGTGGCCACACAACGGACAAGTATCCTCGCGGAACGAGGTCGCCCCTAGAAGCCTGTGAACGCCCCAGGAGGCTTCTGTGCTTCTGGAAGGAGCTAAGCTGGCTCATCTAGTCAGCCTATCTGAACGCATAATGGACGGCCTATGATTCTAGATGCGGAAACAGAGCCCAATACCAATACCCTTCGGCCAGGTGGAGTAACGATCTGCGTTGAAAAACTGGATGAGGAGAGCTGACGATCGAGCTCAGTGGTGTACATTAGGAGAGGCCTTCCTCCAACAGTGGATGGTGAAGGACTGATGATGACGATTATATTAATTGTTAATATTTGAACTCTTTTTTAAATATATCTTAGTAAATTTTTACATATATATGTACAAGAGCCATGTGTTTTGCATTGTTTAGATTAATAAATGATATTATTAACACACACAGAAAAGTATACAGTATTTTTGTCTGTGTGTTGTACGATATTCATTATTGATTTTCACACCCAACATATTTGTCGTATCGCAAATGCAATTTGCATCAGATTTAGCGCCAGTGCATTGTATTGTAAGCGATGGAAAAATTCTGCGAAGTAGCTTCAAATTGCTTGTGTTGTATGCAAAGCTTAGGATATTAAACAGGCGTGGGTACCTAACAATACAAGGCGTTTCAGCCATTGATTGATAATTGCAGTTAGAATGCAAATAATTCTGGCCTGGACCATTAAAAAGAATGTTTCATGCTCTGTACATTTTTAATAATACTCTAACCACCAGTTTATAACTTCTAGAACAAAAACAAGAATAGAATGTTCTTGAGAGCATACTAGTATTTCCAGTTAAAGTTTTTTTTATGGCATCAAAAATAATTATATAATCCCAACCACACGAAATATTTAAAGTATGACAGCGCAGCAAATACTTTACTTTTAGAAGTAGCAAAACATTGTACACTCCTGAGTTGAGAAGATAAGGTGTTGCAAAAGTCAGTATGATACTCATAGCTCCATTAGCAGGTATATTGTAACTAACTGTTAATTGTTGTTTTAATGTTTATGTGCTGAATATTGATAACACTCTCAGTATATGATTATTTATATTATTACTTCGGTATGTATGTAAGTATATATATCTATGTATATTGTATGTATATGTATAAATCTGGGTATATGTTTGTTCTGTTTGTATGGATATAGTTAGTTATGTGTATATTTAAATGTAGTACACCGACAGCTACTACTTACTCCAGTCACTATATCCATCCTAAGATTGTCTGGTAGAGATCGCTTTTAGCGATAAGACCGCCCATTGTACCTTAAACTAACATTAGTATTAAGATCATTTGTATTTCTATGTACAAGGTGTACAATAAAGCATATTCTACGATAGGCTAGGTAGGTGACCGATTACCACCAGGTGTGTAGTTTTCTTATTCGCTACACTAACGGAACACAGAGATATTGGATAAAATAATATACAATGTAAATTTTATTTCAGTAAAGTTTTATAGAGAAAGTAATTAAATTGGTAATAGTTATCGGCAACAACCACGGTGTTTATACTGTCTCTCAATATTCGGAATATGCGAGAATGAAATAGTTATCGGCAACAACCACGGTGTTTATACTGTCTCTCAATATTCCGAATATACGAGTATGAAATAGTTATCGGCAACAAACACGGTGTTTATACTGTCTCTCAATATTCAGAATATGCGAGTATGAAATAGTTATCGGCAACAACCACAGTGTTTATACTGTCTCTCAATATTCCGAATATACGAGTATGAAATAGTTATCGGCAACAACCACGGTGTTTATACTGTCTCTCAATATTCGGAATATGCGAGTATGAAATAGTTATCGGCAACAACCACGGTGTTTATACTGTCTCTCAATATTCCGAATATACGAGTATGAAATAGTTATCGGCAACAACCACGGTGTTTATACTGTCTCTCAATATTCGGAATATACGAGTATGAAATAGTTATCGGCAACAACCACGGTGTTTATACTGTCTCTCAATATTCGGAATATACGAGTATGAAAGTTTGCAGGATACTGATGCAGCCATTACGGTATCAAAATTAAAACGTTCACAGAGACCTATTCTGTTATCATTTCGATTTACCATTCTAACCAATGCAATATTCACTCCTTAGGCTTTCACGCCTTAATTATTTAACAGAAATCTAAATTAGATTTCTGTGTATTTAACCGATTATCATAAATTTTGTTGTAGGAGGTAAAGAAAAGGTTATAGAGTACCTTTTATCTAGAATAAAAGAACTGTTCCCGAGGCATACAGGACAAAATTTACACTAACTTTTAAACTTTCGCGTTCCATGATATAATCTACACTATCTTAAGCGAAGCTGCGGGCAAAATCTAGTTGTTAACTTTTGTTAAGTCAACTAACTTACATGAAAAAAAATTACAATGTAGTGAAGAAGTGATTAAGTCGTAATAATAAGGTTATCTACTTTACTGTTCACTTCCAGAACAAAAAATGTCTGTATTATATCTCCAAAGAGCCATAGAAAAAGTATTTAATACAAATTTCAACTTCATGTCTTTACCTTTTCTAAGAAAAAGTAATTTGACAAAATAAAGATGTTATTGTCAGCCTAATTATACTGTAGGGATCCATCGCTTTGTCTTAACCGAACTATAATTTACTTGTCCTGTTTATTATATTACTTTTGTCAGAGTGATTCAGGTAGTATAACTTTATTAACTTCTAATCTTTATTTGCGCTGTTTTTAATATTATTAAATGACACTTTGTGTCAATGTCACTCACACACTCTGACCTTTATACCTCAAGATAAATTGAACTATAACCTATAACTTGTACCTTCTATAATTATAACCTCCTGTTATAAGTTTAACGTGTGTATCTGTATCTGTGCGTCTCTGTATCTGCGTTTCTGTCCCTGGCATCAAAGCTTCTAAACGGATGGACCGATTTTGATTATGATTTTTTTGTCTGAAAGGCCGCTTGATCGAGATTGTTCTTAGCTGTAATTCAATAAAATCTGTTTAGTTGTTCGATCTCTTTTCAAACCGTTGACTATTTCAGCTCTAATCTATATAATCTATATAATATATATATATATATATAGTAGTGTTTATATATATATATATATACACTTCACACACTACACACTTATTCTTGCTAACCAATCCAGTTAAACTAAATACTTGTGGTATGAGTGGGTTTACGTCGGTAGTGCACTGGGTAGGGAACCGCGAACCCGCTGACTCCATCGCCACCTGAACCATTACTCTACCACCCGTGACGCACCGCTTCAAATATGAAGTAACCCTGGAAGTACGAAATGCTTTGGCAATTTTTTTCTGTTACATCGGTGATAATTTGGCGTTCTCATACTCTACCATTCGAGAATATATCTAGAGATAATCGAATATACCCGACACTCGATGTTAAATTATTAAGCCGAGCGCGAGACGGCTAGTCGTAAATAACAACTTAACAGTCTCAATGTGCTGAGACACCGATTGTTCTAATCGATTGTTTGTTTAAGATTATTGTACGTTTGTTTCCCAACCTCGTTTTGTGAATTTCATTGAGGTTGTGAGTATTGACAGGCTTATTACTCCACACTATACGTAGGTATAGTTTAATTAAGTTTACATATAGACTTTTTTAGTTTTATACCATAAAATTAAATGTAATTCTAAACTTTATTTGAAGGGGTTAAGGTGTATTTCAAGGGATAAATCAAATAGGCACTGTCTGACTCTACGAAAGTTGCCAATAATCGATTACCTCTCAGCAATTTATGGAGTTTAGCACAACACAAGTGCTATCATTTTTGTTTTCAGTTTTTTTTATGCGTTAAAACCATAAACTTAGTATGGTTAAAACACACGGACTGTAAGCGTTTGGTGCAATTGGTGCTAATATATCGTTATGGCTTAGAAAATGTTTTTTGGACTTCATATATTAATTGCATACAGCGCGTGTATTTGTATACCTTTGGTACCATGGTGTTTTAGCAGGGTTCCCTATTTATTCGCATAAAAATTATATGTCAAAATCTTACATGGCATACTTTTTCTTATCCTAATAATAGTTACGCACAGTATTAATTTGGTATGACTGTTAAGGCACAATTTTCTTAAGCATAATTACTATAAGCATAATAATTGTTAAGCATAATATTTATAGGCATAATAATTATACGCCGCATAATTAACTCGTTTGACCAAGTACTTCGTGTATCGTACTATTGTGCATGACATATATTGTAAAACCTTATTATTTTATTTTTGATTATTATGCTATTTACATTTTTAATTTAATTGTATTTTTAATTTTTAAATGTAATGTATTATTATTAATTGTTATGTATCCAAACACAATTAAAATTGTTTCTGATTAAATAAACTAAATTAAACTAGAGGTTTCAAGTTACGAGTGACATGTCATGTCACCTCATAATTGAAGCGAAATTATTGGTGTTAAAATCTCCTGGAAGGGAGCTTCAAAGTAGAGCCAACGAATAAAAAGTTGAGGAACAACCGATTATCGTGGTGTGGACAGGTGGTGCGGATTGATGAGCAAAATGTGGTGAAGAGTATTTTATGTATAGATGTGGAAAGATACAAGAGCAGAAAACGACCATGGAAAAGATGGATGGACTGCGTGAAACAGGATATCGCTGGAAAGGAGTAAGCAGTGAACTGATGAATGATAGAGGAGAATGAAAGAAGAAAGCACATTACACCGAGCCCAAATGAATTTGGGAAAAAGGCAAGAAGACGATGATGATGATGATGTATGTGTCGTATAAGGTGTCTTCTAGATGAAGCACATTTTTTGCTATTTTTTATGGTATAGGGGGCAAACGAGCAGACGGGTCAACTGATGGTAAATGACCGCCCATGGGCACCTGTAACTCAAGAGTCACAAGTGCGTTGCCGCCCTTTAAGGTGGGAGTAGGAGAAGAGGGGGAGAGGGGAAGAGGGTGAGAGAGGAAGGATGGGAATAGGGGAGGGGGAAGGGTTAGGTCCTCCGGTAACCTCACTCATGCGGCAAAATGCCATGCAAGCATTGCTTCACTACCGGTTTTCTGTGAGGCCGTGGGTGGTATCGAGCGGAGTCGAGCTGGCCCATACGTGCCGAAGCATGGCTCTCCCACGTTAAATATATTGTATATTGTCTCTCACTTAAGCAATCATAATTTAATTAATCCGTCACACCTTTTTTTCTGTTGTCTATTCACTTATTTTTGCTCTTTTGTTTCTTAATTTGATAAATTGAAAAAGGGATTTTAAATATTTCTAACTTATCTAATTTACTTCTGATTATTTTATTGCAGATTCCAAAACAATAACATTTCTTGAAACTCGCCAAATATTATGCTGAGTGTTCGTTGGTCCTTATCCTGATTTGCGAAAGTCACAGTAATGAGAACATCGATGGGATAAATATCAATAAGAAGATCTTGTACAGGCATACTATTTATGGACATTAATTAAACTTAACTAAACCACGATACTGTAAACTTCATAAAAATAGACTACGAAGCATATATTCCATAACGTCCATGAAACAGTTATATTTTCAGAATACCAATTAAATTGAAACAAATGTTAGGGTAATTTAGCATATTTATTGGGAGAGAAAACAGAGATTCAAATTAATCACTGCAACACCGAGTCATTAATCGATTTACCAATGTTAGTGGTTCTCATTACTGATATATATTGTAAATAATCAGATTCGTTAGCATCATGACTCATCGATGCCTGACCCATCGAAAAATATAAACAAACAAAATAAACTGTTTTATTATTGAACTCAATTAGGAATAATGTTAAAACACTCACAGCTTTATATACTCGTAGAGTACTCCGACAGTGATGACTATAATATTTTTTATTGAACTGGGTACACCTCTAAAATTGGTTCTACTGGCATAAGATAAAATCTGTTGAAATTTGACATAGACACATACTTCTGATATAGCTACAAAAAAAAAATCAAAACATTTTTCCCCGAATGAAGAAACTGAACCGCGATTACAGCAAATTAATTGAGTACATTAGTATAGACAATTTATTTTGAGAACACATAAATCACACCTTGAGGTCTCATTCACCGCCCCAATGCAGCCGGATTATATTGGGTGTTAACTCACTTCCATATTCCTAGTTTCATCGGTATATACAAAGATACTTTGTGCCATAGGATCTCCGTTTGACTAAGAGAAACACGATGCACTACACTTGAAACAAAGAAAGCCAGATAGAATGACTAACTTAACCGTTAATGGCGGCTAGAATATGTAAATATTTTATCCATTACCGCGTAATATACTGTAGCTCTTGTTTGTGTACTTATGCTCTCTCGGCTTGGAAAAGGATTTATTTGGAAAGTTGAATATTTGTGGGAGGATACAAATGCAATTCTTGTACCTGGAAATAAACTTATGTTAGGGTAAATAGTTTTACAACTTTAATACAATAATACTTTATATCTGCATACGAGCTCAGTCAACTACATGGGTTGACGTAAGGCTTTTTATACAATTTGAATAAAGCTATCATATCACATGCCAGAACGTCATGCATACCGAAGAGGTCGGTATGCTACAATACTTTACCTCAACAGTATTTTTCTGAAGAATAAAAATCGTATTTTAGAATATTTTAAAAGAGATGCAGATCTCTCAAGAACTTAACAATTTGTCAAATTAATCACTTACGATAATCATATCCATTCAGAATGTATGACGGTTAGTTTATTATAATTACTTGTATGATATTATCTGTCATGTTAAAATTATGAAGCAATAAATAAAAAGTTTTAAGTAAACTGACAAATAGCTATCGGTTTTTTTTTATTGAGTGTGCATGTTATTAACGGGCTGATTTCAGTTACCAACCAATCAAAGTATTTCATTCAAAATGAGTTTAAGCTTCAGTTGGTTTAGTATTTCATTATTTAGGTAGTAGTAGTATTTGGTATTTTAGGTAATCTGTTGCACGACCAACCACGATGATGTTTTATTCATAGGTAGTAGAATTACTTTAAGTTTATGTCGAATTATTTATTTAGTTACGTTTTAAATTGAGAACACAAACCTTGTAAAAGCAAAAAGTATATATTAATCTTTACACAACATTGAATGGTTACTAACTATATCTATTTTGTGGCAACTTTACAAAGGCTATAAAAAAAGCTGAAAACCAAAACACGTATCTACATTTTTTTATTTACCATAAAATTTTGTAAAATTGTTGCGCACTATGCGAGGTTTCGCTACAGAAGTCACGCGTGCATACGTGGTCTGAATGAAAGCAATGTTAGCAATAGAAAGGAAGCATACCAAAGGATTTTACTCGTCATTAGGTTTTCGAAATGCTAAAGTGAACATTGGCAAAGAAAAGTATTTGATTTTAGCCACTTAGTCACTAAAAAGAGTGTTATTGTATTCACAACTTAGTTGAGAAACAACCAAAGCTGCCCACGTAATAGTTGGGTGATTAATGGTTCCTATATGTAGAATCCTCAGACACAGAGTCAGAATCAAATAAAATGTGTACGGTATAATAGATAGGTACGGGCGATAATAAAACTCATTTCTGCTACCTATTTAAACACACCGATGTATTTCAAACACGCAAAGGAACACTGTACATGTAAGTCCCTGGAGCTACAGGCGTTCATAGTATACTTTCTACAAATCGCCGACAGATGGCTTGTGTTCCGTTCTGGTGAATATATATATTTTAGAAGGCGCTATAAGCAGAAATGAAATACAATGCGACATATAAAAGCTGGCAAAAAAGTGGTGTCGCTTGTACGTTCTCACCCTTATCCGCACTGACCCTGACTCCTGACCTGAGTCACCAGCAGAAAAAAAAAACAGAAAATTCTAAAAAGAAATTCTAGTTATAGTGGTGTTTCTGTAGGATGAAGATTGTATACCAGTAACCAAATATATCTCGTTTCGTATCCTATGCAAGCTTAATTACATATTAAGCAGCCATTTAATAGAGTGTTATTTTTTTTTTTTGTAATGGAACGGGCTATGATGATGTCTCGGTCCCTAAATCCCTGAGTAAATTAGGTAGGCATGCCGGCCATTGCTGATTGATACTGATTTACTATTTATCTGAAACATTTTTTCAAATGAATTGGTTAAAAAACATCTGGCCTTCCTTATGGTGTAGTTACAGTTGAAAGAATAAATTATTTATCTAGAATACTTTTATCTTTGACCAATTAATTAAGTAATTTGTGCTAACTAATTTTTGATCTAAAACTTTTACGTCATAGATATTTTTAATTGAAAAGTTTTTATTTAGTACTCTTGATCTTGATGCTTAAATATCCTAATCAGTTACAAGTATGTGTTTACTTCTTTCTTATCTTTCCGCATAAAAGTAAAGTATAAAAGAAAACCTATATAATATCAAGACCCCATATTTTAAACTAAGTTCAAGTAACTAATTCATTCTTCTGCTGTTTTGCTGTCATGCTACAACCTCTCTTACATGTTGCGGATGTCCACGTAGTCTATGGAGTATTTTCAGTGCACAACCTTATTGTTAGTGAGCACAATGCTAGTATCGGCTTCCTCACAATACGTATTGTTCACATTGTCAGCGATAGACTTGATAATACAGCATTCAAAGCCTCTGTTAGGAGCGAAAAAAGCAAGATTATGTAAATGTTATAGTAGACGTATTCTTTAGTTCAATAAATGGTATGGTTATAATATGCTCTAATTGCACTTAAATTATTTACTCAATAAAATGAATTTGGTTAATTGGCGTATGTTGCTGGTAAGTAATATATAGATTTTGTAGCTAAATATGCCAGAACCATACTAACTAACCAGTACTAATTTTACAGTGGGAGAGTCATGCTTCGGCACGTATGGGCCGGCTCGACTCCGATCGATGCCACGACCTCACAGAAAACCGGCAGTGAAACAATGTTGCATTGGTTTTCGCCGCGAGTGTGAGGTTACCGGAGGCCCAAACCCTTCCCTCTCCCCTATTCCCCCTCTCCCGTCTTCCCGTTCTTCCCCCCTCTCTCCCTCTTCCCACCTTAAAGGGCGGCAAAGCACTTGTGACTCTTGAGTTACAGGTGCCCATGGGCGGCGATAGTCATTTACCATCAGGTGTCCGTCTGCTCTTTTGCCCCCTATACCATAAAAAAAAAACCAAAATGTTAAAATTTTTCTCTTGCATTCGAAGATAGTTTATTTATTTATTTATTATTTATCTCTTTATTGTACACCTTTAATGTAAAAAAAAAAAAACAAAAACAAAAACAAAACAAACATTCAGGCATATCAATTGGCGGTCTTATCGCTCACGGCGATCTCTTCCAGACAACCTTTGTACGGATATTAACAAATATATTTCAGGGTAGTCTGTGGTGTACTGAGATAGGTTAATATATATTTTAATATATACTTAGAATACTATACTTATATTACCATAAACATACTACATACATACATACATATGTACCTATATATATACATATATAAGATAAATATATATTTATTGCTATAAATTATGTATTTATGATTAAGATGAGATAACCGCTTATAATGACAAGTAATAGTCCTTGACCAGTTTTTTAAATGTCTGCAAGGTTTTGGCTTGTCGAATTGACACAGGTAAGTTATTCCATAGCCTCACCGCTTGCACCGAGAAGGATTTATCTGTAAATTGTGTGGTATGTCTAGGCATTTCTAATTTCAAATTCTCTGATGATCTCAGGTCCCGACAATGTGTGTTGTGTAAGAATTTAAATCGTTCTTTGAGATAAGAGGGCGTGTGTGGATGGAAGAGAGTACTATACAAGAGAGAAAGAATATGAACATACCGGCGAAAGCGTATAGGTAGCCACTTGAGCTTAGAACGGTACTCTGAGACGTGATCATATTTACGTAATCCAAATATGAATCGAATGCAGACGTTTTGGAGCCGCTCAAGTTTGTTCAATTGGTCTTCGGTGAGATCTAAATAGCTGACATCCCCATAGTCAAGGATAGGGAGAAGAAGAGATTGTGCGAGCGCAATTTTCGTGTTGGTGGGTAGGAAGTTCCGGAGCCTTCGCAGAGATCCCGCTGTTGCAAAAAGTTTACGGCTAACTTTTTCTATTTGAGGGCCCCAGGATAAGCACCTGTCCAGATGTATACCCAGGTTTTTAACCATGTCACTGTATGGAATAAGTGAACCGTTGCAGTAAATAGCTGGCATTTGCTGCCAGTTTATTTTGCAGTTCAGCCTAGGACTGCCTACTACAATGACTTGCGTTTTAGATGGATTTACACTAAGCCCATAATCCCTACTCCAGGTACATATTTCCGTTAAATCCCTATTAGTAACATCAACTGCTTCTGATATATTATCCGGAGCAGATCTAGAGTAAATTTGGAGATCATCTGCATAAAGATGGTAGGAAGAAAGTAATCTTTTTGTAATGGAGTTAATAAAGACTGCGAAAAGTAATGGGGATAATACGCCGCCCTGAGGTACGCCCGCAGATGTCGTGCACCAAGAGGAGTAAACGTTTTCAATACAAGCACGTTGCTGGCGTCCATACAGGTAACTACGAAATAATTCAATTGCTGATGGAGATATGTTAAGAGAGCATAATGTACCCAACAAGACATCAAAATCCACGGTGTTGAAAGCATTACTAAAATCCAGTAAAGCAAGGACCGTCAGCTTTCCTTCTTCCATGCCCGACCTGATATCCTCCGTAATATGGACTAGGGCTGTTGTGGTACTATGGCCAGGGCGAAAACCGGACTGGAGAGGATTTAGGAGGCAATTTTTTGATAGGAATGAACTTAACTGAGCGTGGATTAGTCGTTCGAGGACTTTAGAGGGAAAAGGAAGAATAGATATGGGACGGTAATCTGAGAAAGAGGAAGGATTAGGTTTCTTAGGAAGGGGAGTGATTTGTGCCATTTTCCAGGCAGATAGAAAAACATTAGCGGATACAGAATAGTTAAGGATATGGCAAATTACGGGTAGGATTTCATTTAAAATAGGAAGTACCATATTACGGCTGATGTTGTCGCTTCCAACTGCATTGGAAGTTATTGACAGTATGCTCTTCCTAACATCACAAGCAGAAAATTGACTGAAAACTAGTGGAGAACAGTCAGGAGTCGGCAGAGAAGAAAGATAATTCAGCGTTGTAGTTTTAGTTCTCCCTCCGAAATTGGAGGAAGTAGAAAAATATGAATTTAAGGAATTGATATCAACATCTTTTGAAGCAGAGTTCGGACGTGGTTTACCGACCCCTAATGACTTAAGAAATTTCCAGACCTTAACTGGATCACCATTTTCAACGGATTTGTGGATATATCGGCGCTGACCATTCCTACACATCTTATTGCAGTGGTTTCTAATAAGGACAAACTTTTCCCAGTTTGAACTCGTAGGGTGGCTCTTGTACTTTGTATGAGCCCTTGCTTTCTTTTTCTGTACCCTCTTGATTTCTTCAGTTAGCCAAGGTGCGGGCAGATGTCGTACCTTTATTTGACGAACTGGTGCATGCTTTTCATATAAATGCATTATATTGTCAGTGAAGATGGAAATTTTTTCATCAACACTTTGTGAGTTGAATAATGTACTCCAGTCGATGCTGTCGGCGTCTCTGCGAAGATCCTCAAGATTCATATCACGAAAATTACGGTGTAAAAGTATCTTAGGATTGGGTTTAGGAGTACGGTTTCGATATGAAAGAAAGAGGAGATCGTGATAGGAAAACGAATCTGCAGAGCACTGCCCATGTTTAGCTACATGTTCTTCAGAAGAAATAAGGATGAGATCAAGGAGAGATGAATTACAGTTAGGCATATTGTGTGTGGGATTAAGTGGAAGAATGGAGAGATTTTTGGATTCTAGAACAGATCGAAGGGAGGTAGAACGAGAATCGTTTTTAAGTAAACAAGTGTTGAAGTCACCCATGACTATGGTATGACTGTACGAAGGGGTTAAATTTTCTAAGATTACTTCGAGTGAAGAAAAATAGTCTACTCGTAGGGAGGGACTATAATAGACACCGAGAAGTATTTTTGAGTGTTGGAGTAAGACTTCTATGAAAATATGCTCGCCAGCATTTACAGAGGGGGGTTGAGATGACATACTAACAATGGAGAAAGGAATGTGAGTTCGGATATATATGGCGACACCGCCGCCTCGTCCACATAAACGGTCGTTTCGTATCAGCTGAAAGCCTGGTAACGAGTACGACGTGGTAGAAAGGCATGGCTTTAGCCAAGATTCTGATACCAGAATTGCATGGATATTCGTACAGTTAAAACTTGTCAGCATATCAGGGAAATGTGCCGGTATGCTTTGGGCATTTATATGAACGACATTAAAGTTCCTGGGAACATCAGAAAACTGAGCCGAAATTGTTTCTGCTAGTGAAGGAATACTAATAAAGCTATCATTATCGCTGGTTGCTGAAAAATAATCTTCACTATCACTATTAGTGGCGGATGACATAATTAATTATATTAATTAAAATTAAATATAATAATATTATATGCTTTTTAAATTATGGTATAAATTAATAATATTAGATTTGGTATAAAATATATATATATATATGTATAAAATATTCTTTTAAGACTCCTATAAATATTTTATCCGTCTGCCGGTTGTATGTTAACAAAATATAAAAATAATAACAATAGCACAATGTAATTTAAACACGAAGAAGTTAATTTACCAACATTTGTTTAAGATTGTGTTTATTATAGTTATTAGTGTTCTAAAAATTCAAAGAACTACTGTATATATGTAAAGAAATACCTAGATGTATCTAGGATTTCTTTAAGATGTATTGTCTCAGTTGGCTTGATAGATGGCCAGCTACTGAAGAATGTATATTACTTGACTTTTTGGTTATTGTTTTTACTCTATGTAGCTGTCATTTTGAGTGATTGAAATATTGGAAAAATATTTTAATTTGTTATTAGAAACAGATCGACAAATAAACTTAAAATGTCGTTTCTTTGATTTACAGGTAATGTTTGTAACATTACGATAGTGTAATTAGGTATGTAATTAGTTGATTTCCAGAGCAACACATGGTTTAATTTGTCATCATAAACTAAAAAGATAAAAATTTGGCTAAGTGTCTTATATGTATATATGTTTTGGATTAAACTGACTTGTCATCTTTGGACTGAGTATTCTATGATGAGTATAGATGAATTTAGCGTGCTTGTAAATTTTATATCGATATTTGAACATAATATGAATTCATGTTATGGTCTGGTTTGACCGCAATTCAATTTGCCCGACTGCAACACATGTAATTACTCTTGTAAACATTTACATCTGTGTATATAACAGTCCAGACCGCATATGCCTGTATAACTAATCAACTGCCTTGAAATTTGAGTTCGAATGTCATTCCAATACGCCCGTATACAAAGTGAAATGTATTTATTTGAAAAAAAGTATTAACTAGTTTGTTACTATTGAAGAAAACTTTTATTAAGGCGTCGGACTTGCGATCAAGTGGTTGCGGTTTCGAACCCCACCTAGTGCACTACCGACGTGAACCCACTCCTAACATAGCACTTCGCTTAGCTGGACAGGTTATATATATATATATATATATATATATATATATATATATATATATATATATATATATATATATATCTATAGTTGCAACAGTTAAATTTATCTTTTACTGATTTGTAAGTTTTAAAAGGTTAGAGTTTCAAAGTATTAACTATTATCCGACAAATTACACCAAATTCTACTCAGTCTAATTAGTATCCCGTATTTGAAGTGTAAACAATTAATTAACATTTGAATAATTAATTAATTTAAACTTAATCATCCCTTTACGATAACGTTTCGAAATATCTTTGAGTCTTACTCCTACGTAACTATTTTGACTTTTGGCTGAATTTAATTAAATGTTAAGAATCATTTTGTATTGTACCTGTTTCGTTTCAAGGTGAAACTATTATTCAGAGAAGCAAATTTTATACTAAATTAATTTTAAAAACATAAATTGTCAGGATAAAGAAATATAAATAGGGATAAGTACCAAGGAATAGTTATAAACACAATTTTTACCACGTGGCCAACGCTAGGAACATTGATAGATTGATACATTAGTAACAGTGCAAACAGTTTTCTAATTGCTGCGGGGAGAAACTTAAATTCAATAACCACTATACATGCTTACTGTATGCATTTGTAACCATGATTTTAATTCGACAGTACCTATAATTTCATAATTACTTTCTTGTTTATTTTTTTGCTGTGAGCGTATGTAACTCATAGTAATCGCTTGCCATTAACGGAGTCATATGTATTATGCCATCTTGGCTATATACTTAGTTTAGAGTTCATTTGTAAAGGTAAAAGTATTAAAAAATGCAACCAATCATCAACCAATCATCCCTAGATCCATCCGGTTCAAAAAAGCGACTAAATAAATTTAACCAAATAATATTATATCTACCACTATTAAAGCAATGGACAGTCCCGTCTTTAAACCTGAAGCTAAATATAGTTTTACGCTTTTCAACACCTTGTGCATATTTTTAAGAGACGGGACAGTACTAGCCCTCTTCTGATTTATACTATCTTCTGTTTTGTTTCCTATATTTCGTTCAAATTCCTTTTACAGGCTTATGGAACCATGGTTTTTAGTGATGAGCTTCTCATAGCGTTTGCAATACCTAACATAATAAAATATAGGTGTGATAATTCCTACATCTATGTATTGACATCTATGACTTGTGACTGATGACGTTTCTTAACCGCAGCAATTGCTTGATTTGATGCGTTGTCGCAAACGATCACACAAATATTCACAAGCACACAAATCTTCAGTCATCCATATTTTAGAAATCAAAGACAAGCTAAACATTTCTGAAATTTAGTATAACTTGACGAAAATACCCTAATCTGAAAAGTTTCTTTCATTTTCATGAAATTTTCTTTAATTGATGTTGAGTTCGAAGATGAACTAGGGAAAAAAGAAATAAGGTTTACTTATAACTTTCCGCTTACTAAGGTATAGAAGGAGTTTAAAACGAAGATAAAGGTAATCGAGAAACACGCGTATGTTTGTAGCGTATCAAAATATAGGTCGAACGATCTTTCAATCCCCTAAACGTTCCTAATAAAGCCGTAGATGTACGAGTACATATGGATGAAAATTGCTTGCGTTAAAATCTAATTGTCTCATCAAACACAACGGCGAGGCTGATTCGAGCTCAGGCAAAATAACACTTTAGAACGCATAAGCTTGTCCACTACCACATTTTATAGGGTTATGCACCGCAGAGAATAATGCACACTAATGTGTCGCTTGAGGCTTGTGAGTTTTAGGGTTAGGCCTACACACCTACGTACTTTTGTGTGGTTATATTTAATATGTAATTATGGTATAAAAAATATTACTAAGCATATGGTCCATCGGTAAAAATAATATTATATAAATAAATATTAAAAATGTATGCTATCCAGTAACTAAGGTCATCTGAAGATTTGAGACTAAAGGTGTCAATGGATTCGCCTAAACTCTATAATCTGTATGTTTGCGGAATGCGCTGTCAGTTATCATTAGGTGAGCGCAATCAAGAACCATTTAAATAAAAAAATGTTCATGACCGTTTCCACTATTGTTAAGTCATTTTCGTACTTGCCTTCTATTTTTTTTTTAAATGCATCAAGAACAACATATAAATGGTTAACCAGTTTACACAGACAAAAATTGTATATTTGCAATACTGAGATTGCTAGTAAAGTTGATAAAAACTTTACAAAAAAAAATATTTCAAAATATTTGACAACCCTAAATGAACTGTTGTATCAAGCGAACTGTAAGCTCCGAGGACCGTGTATTACTACCCTTATACGAGATCCAATTAAGCCTATGCTACACTATGCAAATACTGGCGTCACTTTCACTGGACGAAGTCGGCTTGTCGATTTTGATTGGAACGTCAAGCAGTGTAAACTCGGGTTAAGAGGACTCTCTAGAGTACTAAAATATATTGCATACCATGGGTTGACTTAGTACCATTATAATAATAATAATTAATTTTTTTTCTCACCACAATATACAGTACGTGTAGTTACAATTTAGTTATATGAAACATCTAAAAATATTGTGGGAGACTGGTCCCTAAATTAGGCTATAGCCTGTATTTCAGGACACCAGGTCTCCACCCCTTCGGAAATATTACGATTGTGTTATTAGGTACATGTACACTTGACAATGCGGTAAGATTATATTATGATAAATTACTGTTGGAAAAGGTGCAGAGCCCACTTGCCTTCTGCTCGAATTAGAATCTCGAAATTTCTTGGTTCTAGACATGGTGATATCCCACTAGAGTATACAACATTTCTATAACCCTTAAGACACAAAGCTATTCAATAACTAGGTTTTACAAACTTCCTTAAAACCATTGTAGAAACAGCAATTACATGAACAACAAAAAAGTAGTTCAAATATCACACGCACAATAACTTTAAAATGTTAACAATTCCCAGTTGTACAATGGAAGTAAAATAGCATAATTGCTGAAACACTGTGTTTTCCGTACCAATACGCCGCAGGTATTATCAAGGAAAGTTTTCCGTTAACGAAATAACTGACATGGGCTATCAAGCGAACATTGAAATACAGCGGCTAGAAGTGGTCCGCTTATGAATGCTTTATAAATTAAAAACAAAATCATTAACAATTTAATATCATAATTGCTTATAGACCTTATAACATTTAAATTAAGTACTGAATAAAAATTAATTCTTAAATAATTCGAACAAATAAATATTTTTTTTTAAAGTGGATGAATTAAGTTATGCAGTCTTCCGTTAGCTTTTAAAGACATAAACAATATTTCACTTATCAATTTCTAGAAAATATAAAATAGAAGATTGGCGGCACCAGTATAACTTTATTTTTAGTTAGTTCCAATACCAGCAAAAATCTCCTGTGGTCAGACGACACACTTAGGTGTGTACAATGAATAAACTATTCGTTTGAAGTTCTCAGATATTGAACATAAAAAATAAAAATTGTACACTCTTTATGTTACTAGAGTTTCCATAAAACTACAAGACAATATTGTTTATATCCTGTGTTCAAAACCCCCATAGTGTAACAAATAATACGTCCAGTAAATTGTTTCTAAAAAATAAAAATACATTATGTGATATTATACAAAATAATAAAAACAACAAACTAAGATACAAAATAATGAAACCTATTGCAAAAACACTTTAAAAAAAAGCTAAACCGACTTCGTAAAGCACTAAGACAACAATACACATGACACTACGGACACGAAGATAGCGGGAGCGAGACGGCGGTGCGGGGAGCGGCGCGGCAACGCTGTACCCGGTCTCGAAGCCAATAGGCAGAAGCCAGAAAATACGAAAAAACTACGAAAAATACAAAAATTGCATTTTTGTACACAAAAGTAAATAGATAGGTATATTTAAAACGTATAGTAGCAAACATTTAGAGTGCATTACATTTTACAATACAGAATGGTATACGTAGTTTATCTGTGTATATGTGAAGCCTCATTTTTAACCGACGAAGAAACGGAGGAGGTTCTCAAGGCAACCCATATATTTGTTATTTTTTTTTTGTATGACCACGCATAACCTGTGTGCCAAGCAGTAGTGTAACGGGCAATAAATGCCTTTTACTGAGTAGTCCGATTTTGATAATTCTTATATTGGACAGGATATACTTCGAAGGTTCTCCCATTCAAATTTCAAACAAAAATTTCAACCCTAAAGGTAGAAAAATAGGGGTAGAATGGATTCACCCATTGCCTTTACACCTGTGAACCGATTTTATTGAAACTTAGCACCCATAATATGTAATTCTTATGACACTACAACATGACGGAGACCTGTATTTGATTTGAAAATGGATACGGAATCCAGTCGAGGGAACTCCTCAACGGTTTCGTGTTTGTGCTTATTAGTGAATCTTAATGAGAACTTTAAACCTAATAAAAGATAATAATAATTCTTTAATAATATCTTACATAATAATTCTTTCGCCAGAATATTTAGGTTGCAATGTTCGGGGAAACTTCGGTTTCCGGGAACTTTTGGTCGCTAGCGAGGGAGAAAAATTTAAAGATTAAGCAAACACAACTGGCGCTATAATCGGACTCAAACTGTTTATACAATAATTATAGATTCAAACACTTCAAATAAAATTAGTATTTGTTCTAATTGTATGTTCCAAGTTACATTATATTCCAATTACCTATTAAAAATTACCGATTTTCTGACCCCTCTAACAATTGCTACCATAAGCTGTAAACAAATTGTATTTAAACAATTTATCAAAAGTAAATCTAGAATTTCAGCGTGAAATTAACACGAAAACAATCAAAGTAATAAGTGAAAATTCTGTTATAAATGATCATAGTCAACATTGCAAAGCCCTTATAATTAATGAACTGACAATCCTTTCTATATTGGACCTTAATGAAGTTAAGATACACACAGATAAAAAAATTGAAAAGCAAATTTGGATAGTCCATCTTATTTATATCCACAATGTATGAAGTTATATCATTTTGGAACTGATATAAGACTGCACCTACAAAATTTTATGCTTTGCTCTTTTAGCTAACCACAATGATATATTACTCAAGTCATTATCCTATAATTATTTAAGATACGTATCATTTAGTAAAACAAATGTCAGTTTTCCAAGTCGGGTATTTTTAAATTAAAAAAACAAAATCAAATCAATATTGTGACAATTTCGACAAATTTTGCCAAGCATGGTAAAGGTAAAACCAATTGAGATATCGTTCAAACTGTTCTGTTTTTTAAGATAAAAATGTAGTGACATTCAACTCTAATATATTTAAGAATTCAAAAAAATATCAATCAAGAACTGCTGGCATAAAACAGTAAAGCAATTCAAACGGGAACGATACCGCTTTTTGAATGACCGGTGAATTAGGTCCGAGTAGAGATCGTCCTCCCGGATCCGTTCAGCAGCCTTCTTCTGCAAGATGAGTCCTCACAGAAGGTAGCTACCGCGGTATTCCTGTGATTCCTGTGAGTTGGTACGCCGTCCCGGTATTCTCGTGGAAGCAAGGTTGCTCCTAGAAGCATGTGAACGCCGCAGGAGGCTAGTGTGCATTTAGAAGGAGTTAGATTGACTGAACTAGCCAGCTTTATTTGAACGGGTAATGTACCACCTGTGATTCTAAATGCGAAAACAGAGCCCTCTACTAGCGGAGAACTCTTAGTTTCTGCTAGTAAGTAGTCACCAAGGCTCGGTTCTAAGATGGTATTGGTAAGGATAAAGTGGTAAAGTACCAATAAAACGCAATGCTTTTAGTGTTTATCGGCACCGATAATGGCTTACAATGGGGATGGCCTTTTTAGTTTTACAAAAAAACCTCCTTTCACAGCAGTTATTTAATCCCTCTAATAGAAAATTGCACAAAAGTAAACTTAGATTTTAGGCTACAACAATAAATTATTCTCAAAAGTTTAATACCATTTTATTATTTATTATTGTTTTGAGTGCCTAGTGCTACCTCGACCATTTCTGGTCTTTTGTAGCGCACTTCTGGTTTACAGTTCACTGCTCAGACTTAGGGCTTCGAGAAACCTCCATATCCTATCAGCAGTGATTGTTTGTGTTTTCTCCGGTTGCATGATGTGCAACCTTAGGTAAATACTTCGGTGCCGCGTTAGTGGGCCACAAGAGCATAAAATATGCATTGCAGTCTCTTCTGTCTCTTGACAGAATCTGCAAATTGTGTTCTCACCTAATTTTAGGTTGAACATATGTTTGTTCAGTTTGCAGTGTCCGGTGAGGACTCTTGTTACTGCACAGGTTTTGTACCTTTTGAGCTCCAGAAGATCTTTAGCTACTTTATTATCATAGCCCTTTATTATGGCTTTCGAGTGTCTTAGACCAGTCGTGGTCTTCCATCTCTTAATAGCCAATGATATATATGATGTATGGCGTTTATGATAGAATACGCTCGCTGTTTGGTGATGCCGCAGAATGGTTCTGGGCCATGCTGTCAGTTGTCTGCACCGGCTCTGGCAAGTTCATCGGCTTTTTCGTTGCCATCGATACCTGAATGGCCTGGTACCCATCTTAATGTAATTTTGTTTGATTGCCCCAGTGTGTTCAGGTTTTTTTTGCAATTTTGTATTAGCTTTGAGCTAGTCTCAAAATTGTCTAGTGCCAATAGCGCCGCTTCGCTGTCTGAGTTGATGTAGATGTGTTGATTTTTTACGTTCCTTTCAAGGTTGATCTCCACGCACATGTTTAATGCAGAAAGATCAGCCTGAAAGACGGAGGCCTATGTTCCCAGGTTTGCGCTCCACCTGACTTTTGGTGATAACAGTTTAATACTAAGAATAACAGCGGAAGCAGTCTGTCTAATATTGTATACTAATATCAATATTAAAGATTATTTTCATCGCTATAATTGTTGCACGTTAAAATTGACCAACATTGTGTTCGCCAAATTAATTTACTACGTGTCAAAGAAGTGTATCTAGCCACTTTAACCGGATTGATTTACGCGGCCTTCTAATTATCTGCAAAGAGATTGAAAGTAATTCAGCGAAACAACATCTTGTCTTAGGGTAAGGAGTAACAAATTGGATAAAATTTATCTCACGATCGTCTTGGCTTGTTTATTAATTACTGTGGTACATTGGCGATAAGATATGGACAAAATATTAGGTTCGATTGGCGGGTGGACAAAAATAAAATACAATACTTCTGTTTAATGATGATGGAGGGGCTCGTGGTTAAGTGGTAACCGAGTAAGTAAGCACATTACAAGGTTAAGTAATAATAGCCAGGTCAGTCGTGGGATGGGTAGCAATCTTAACACATCGAGACGGGTCTGTGCCTCGGAAAGCACGGTAAAGCCATGAATGCTTTGAGAAACAATTGTTTATTAAAATGTCTCTGAATCATATAAACGTGTTTTTTAAATCAATCATTTTGTTTCAGAAACACATAATTTTGTTTCGGTAAACATTACGTGTTTATCGCCATGTAAACAAATCAGTTTCGCAACAAATGCGTACGAGTGTAGACGCGTGTTTCACTTATTTATCAAACATGGAGATAGTGTAGGACAGCGAATTTTTTTTTCAATTAATTTTAAAATTTGATATTGTGGGATTGCTCGTCTAAAAATTACAAAAAGGAAAAAATTAAAAAAAAATTAATACAAACAACGTTGTAAATAACTGATGATGTGGTCGCACAGTTTCCGAAACATTGGTCCTGGTAAACATCTACGTGATATTTCAGAAACTGTGTATCCGAAACATTGTTTCTCAATGAACACATGGTTTAAGCCGTCGGTCCCCGTTGCCATACGACCATCCTGGTCAAACTACAGAACTTCGATATCGCCTAGTACGTGGGTTGTGGAGGTCTGATGGTAGTCACTTCACGTAAAATATCGAAGTTCGGCCGCATCAGACTGAAAGCCGATTCCAACTTAGTTGGGAAAAGACGCGGAAGATGATGACTTCTGTCCAATGATGATTGTGAATGCTCATTAGATAGAAACTTTTAAACAATGTTGTTGAATCATCTCATATATATGAAACCTGTTTAGCTTGCTAAATTTGAACTGATACTTTTATTCTCTGTTTTAAGGATTAAGGAAAATATACTTGGTTCCTGAAAAAAAATGATTAGGAGAATTTGATGGTTTAAGTAAAATGATGAAAGGTTTGAAATCGGTTTATATTCATGGCAAAGTCAATAATCAATTATATGGTTTGAACAGGAAATACGTAAGTATTCGCTATGTGCGAAGTACATGGTGGAGGTATATAAATCAGAGTGACAGAAATCTGCAACAATTCGGGATAGTCTATCACATCAGTCAAACAAAATTACTTTCTTTTCTTACAATTTGTAATTTGAAATAGGTCATAATTGTTGTTGTGCTGTGAACCGCAAAAATTTGTCAAAGTACCTTACCTACGTAATGTAGCCTACATTACGTTTAAAGCATTATGAGAGTACTTTCTTTTAAACTTGTTTTATAGGGTGTTAATGTTACCGATGTTTGACGAATGACGTCGGCTCTTATTAAAGAACTATTGCCATTATTTCGTAGCTCTTCAAAATATCAAAATAATAAAATATTTGTATGTCATTATTTGACATAATCCCGAATAGTTGCAAATGCTAAGTGGCGCTACTGTCGTGCACTATCCCAAACAATCAGCGCAGAAATTTTAAGATTAACGTTACTTCTTCAACCATACCCTCTTTAGACTAAACTGATTTATTTACTACCTTTTACTCTCGGCTTCGCTCGCGTAACAGTACTTTTTTTCTGGATGAAAGGTATCCTAATCACGTGTATGCCATCGTGGTATAATATACCATACCACGATGCATACACGTAATTAGGATACCTTTCATCCAGAGAAAAGTACCCAAAATGTACCCTAATTACGTGTATGCATCGTGGTACAATTTAAATTTAATTGTACATCGGTGCATACACATGATAAGGATACCTTTAATCCAGAACAAAGTACCCTAAAGGTACTTTGTTCTGGATGAAAGGTATCTTATCTCTACACTTCGAAACATAGTTAAATGCATTCCGAACAAATTACACAATATATATAATGCTTTAGTTGAACCACACTTACAATATTCAATAGAAATCTGGAGCAAAAAAGCTAAGACTAAATTAGGTGATGTTGTCGCCACATTAAAAACTCCTATTTATTTTATTAAAAACAGGGACAAACTATAATAGATGATGACACAGTTCACTATTTAATAAAAATAAGTTAATAGACATTATTTTGACTGGTTATGCCGGTAACGCAATACTATTGGTCGATTGATAAATATTAACGAATAGTAGGATTATAAAAGGGTAGAAATAAGATGAAAACTTCACTTGAGTGCGAACAGAGGTACGAACAACTTGGCAGTTACTGTTAGTTAGTGATTTTTATAGTTTATATCAGTGGTTTGGAGACTGTTTCTTACAGAAAGCTGCAAATTATGCAAAATAAACTCTTAAAATAGATTTTTATTTTATTATCCACGCCTTTCACCAACACACACAATTTACGAAGACACCAAAATTATGAACCTTAAACAATTATTTACGTACAATACGTGCATTTTTCATCGAAAAATTATAAACAAAAACTACAATCTACTATATCATTCACCAAGGTAAAACACAACACAACGTAGTACTCACTGAGCTAGTTTGTTAGTTTTACCTAAAACTAGAACAAATTATGGTAAAAAAAATGCTGACATATGAAGTGTCACAGCTATATAATAAACTACCATCGCACATTAAAAATGTACACTCATTTAATGTATTCAAAACTCGATTAGCTGAATATAATGTACGTACATCAGTCAGATAACTTGTCCTCGGGCAAATGAATACATTAGATTAGTACCTACCTACAATTATAATTTATGGAGTTAAATGACGAACTTATTTTAAGTTATTATTTCTCCTCAGTAAGTGACTTTGTTTTCTATTGAGAATAAAGCTTCTTTAACCATAATGCGCTAATCTCTGAAACTATCAGTCAGGTATGAAACTGATTTTGTATAAGATAGAGTATTTATTGAGGAAGCTTATATGCTATGTAACATCACGCTACGACCCTTGGGACAGGAGAAATGATAACGCATAAACGCAGTGACAGATAACGCGGAAAACGGCTGTCTATCAATACCAAAGATAGTTATCGAAGTTAAACCATAAGTCAATACCTGTTTTTTTGTAACATAAATGAACTGTACATTTCCCGTATAAGTTGAACGACCTTTGTGTAAGCTTACTGCACCACATACCTATGTACCTGGACCTGTATAGTTTTTATAACAGTTTTTATAATTTTTTTAAATCATATATTGTTATTAGTAAATCAATAACAATAGATAATGGGTGTAATTTATCTATAATATTTTATGCATGTATTTAGAAATATATAAGTATGTTTATCAGCAGTCTGGTTACAATAGTACAGGCTCTGCCTAGCAGTGTCTGATGTGTGAAGTTATTATTATTATTAATAACATACCGACGTACAACATACATGCGTGACGTGAACATAGCACTTATTTGCACAGAACAGTAGGTACCTTTAATAATTTAATTAACTGCATTATGAATATCTTGCTAGGTTTAATTTAAAAATAAGTTCTTAAATCTAATTAAACAACATTTTTCAACAATTTAAAGTTATATTATAAACTATTACAAATAAACAACTATTTTATAAACGTAAACAAAACAATTAAAACTCAAAGGACTTTGTTCTGCGTCCATACATCATTCGCCCCAGAACCAAAAGCAATGAAAAAATACTTGTTATATTTGAAATCATGTGTGAATAATAATAATAATAAATAAATTTATTTTGGATATTGATCCATAAATGTGTTAGTTACAATGATCTTAGAACTATGTTAGTTCTACAATACAAACAATAACAATCACAAAAATAATCGTGGGGATGTGCTAGCATGCAGCCGCATCCACCTTTGTAGGACTGGAAGGTCCCATCTCTCAGACAATACTCTCAGGATGCCATTGGTGCTGCCTAGCAGTCGAGTAGACATTGACGTGCTCCGCTTTCTTATGATGGCATAAAAGTCATCGCAATGTGCCTCCGCGAACGTATTTGAGGCACTATTCCTAGACATTTTATTTAAAACACAGACTAGCGGGTAAAGCGCAAAATCGCAAAAAATATATCGGATTTTGAGGTTATGTTGGAATCACATATTCATTATTTGTTATATATTTTAACTGCCGTGATTGGATTTCGAGTCTTTAAAATACTTTTTATAGATATGGAGACAATCAATAGCAATTTATAAATATGGTAAGTGTTTATAGATTCTGTCGGTTGTTTACCTTTTGTAGTACAGAACAAAGACACGTTCATCAAAGAAAGATTTGCAGTGCCTCAATCTTAACAGTAAGGGTTACTAACCACGGGACTAACGAGTTCGTCGTATTACCTATACCATTTATGTTAGTATTTCTCTGTGTAGGTATATGAATTTTATAAATAAAACAAAAACAGCAAAAATTTACATTGTTATTAAAAACTATCTAGTAACAATAAATGTAAAACCTCTTAATTCTAATACATATCTTATTTATTCTTAATTACATATCTCTCAGAATCTAAGGTTGTTGTAGTTGAACAAATAAATAAATATGTCGGTTAATGTACCTCCAATGGTGCAAGCCTTTCTATAATCATATTTTTATGCTAAGTTGATGTGGAGTATCCGTTCTTAAGGTAAGTAGTTAATGCAAATGATTATGAGGTTCCAACATCCTATAGCAGAGTTCACAACTTAATACGTAGTTGAAGCGTGAGTAATCTCTTGGGCCAAAGTTCTACATCCAGTGCATATAAAGATCATGAGCTTGCACCTGAAAAAAAAGTAAATTGTTCACTCACAATTATGTAATAATAATAATTTATTTATCTCATAAATGTTATGTAGCCAGACCCCAAATAATATTATGCTTTTTCTGTTATGTTAGGAACGCAAAATATTGATGTACATGATCGAAAACTTCGCTTAGCATAATGTGCTTACCAAATGCGGAGCAGCCCATTGTTGTATACAGAGAAGAATTTGCTCATCTTGTAAAACCAATGAACTACACAGTCCATTTCATACGAAATGGAGCATAAGCATACGCTTAAGGCGTATATCCGTTATCAAAACCAGGTTATCATGAAAATAATACACAAAGTCCAGAAAACACAGCAGATTATGTTGATATTGCAAGTAATCAAAGTCCGTTAGAATAGCCGAGTAATAAAAGAAATATCCAAAATTTCAGAGGGAAACAACAGTACACACCGAAATATTGAAATAACAGCAACTTGAAGTAAGAATTAGGGATGGGAATTGATAATATTGATTGTGACAAAAATCGATTTCGATTTCGTGCAAAAGTCCCAAATAAATGTAAATCGATAATTTAGATTTCGGGAAAAAATAATTTCGATCTTGCCCAATATCATAGATATGGATAATGGAATTGAATCATGGTATTTATTTATTTGTTAGGGAAAAAATAACTATGTTAATCATTAATATTGATTGGTGTGAAAATCGATTCCGAAATTGACCAATGTCGTGACATAACCAATAATCATAATAACATAATATTGAATTGGATTGTAGTGTTTGTTTGTTTTGTACTCCTCTTAAGTAAAACTTTTAGGTATGCACCTAAAGTCTAAAAAAAATTTATTACATTTAAATAGTTTGTTACATTTAAATAAGTTGTCTATTTGATAGTTATTTTCTAACGATGCTATTGTTATTTCGGAATTTTTTTATTAGTTATGTACTTATTTATAAGCAATTTAATTGCTATTCTTAAAACCAGTAGTTATGTGTTAGCTTTAAATATGTAATCAGAACCAAAATTGAATTATAGGTAATAAGACGATTACATTACTTAGTAATCGATTTCTTTCAGTTTGATTTGGATTGAGTAGCGCATCCTTAGTCGGTTGATATTGGTTGAAAATGTAGGCAAATAAAAATCGTTACAGTATTCTTAATTATTAATTTAGAATTCCCGCTAGTCTGCTTGATAAACATATTTGCCTGTAATTCATTAACATAGATAAATAGTTATGGTGTAAGCCACATGTTTGTTGATTCTGGGGCGAGATTCGACAATGTCCTTTGCATACTTATCAAAGCAGGTCTCTTTACTGTTTTATAGTATTGCACTACTCCGGTGACCGACTTAATTCTATTCGCTATTCACCTAGATTTCTACGGGACACTTTATCAAAGTGACATACAATCCATCACCTTTAGGGTAGCAGCCCCTAAGAGCTTCCCCTTTCAATTCATTATGCCGCTTTAAATGATAAAATACGTGCAATTTTTCAAAGATATGACGATAAAAGCTTTAAAATATGAACACTTTACTATTTTTTATTCTTTAGAAAGATCGATACGGGTACCTGTGCAATTATGAGGAAATTTTTTATTCTTTAGAAAGATCGATACGGGTACCTGTGCAATTATGAGGAAATTTTTTATTCTTTAGAAAGATCGATACGGGTACCTGTGCAATTATGAGGAAATTTTTCTTCGCCTTTGAAGTTGCTCATTTATTGGAATTTATATACAATAAATATATAAAAAGAATAAAATTTATATTAGTATCGTAAGTCACACGTTACCAATATTTTTAAAAACCCTTCTAGTGTACTGGGCGGGGTTGGATTTATTACAAAATCTAGTACAATTAATCAAAAGTTATTAACCAACAAATAAAATGAGGAGGTTCTCAATTCAACGCCTATATTTTTGTTTTTTTTTTTTTCTATTACGTGTAACATGTAGTCAGATTTGTTTTTCTTTTGTTTGATACTAGCAACCCGCTCCGGCTTAGCAAGGGTACAAATTATACATCAAAACCTTCCCCATGAATCACTCTGTCTATTAATGAAAACCGCATGAAAATCCGTACGATAGTTTTTCAGTTTATCGCGAACAGACAGACAGACGCGGTGTGGGACTTTGTATTATAATATGTAGTGATAATATACTTCGAGTTCTAGTTTAAATAAAAGAAAGAGATTGAACGATAATGGTCATCCACTGAGTTTTCATCTGTGAACTGATTTGTTTAAGCTTCGGACACATATAATGTGGTTCTAATGGCACTGCAAGATGACGGAGACCTGAGACGATGTGATTGATCTGACAACACGGACGGAAGCCAGTCGAGGGAACTCCCCATCGGTATATAGCAGCTACCTCATTTTTGAGCTTTATGCTTTTTCTCCAATCTTGCAATAGAATACAACACAATATTCTTTATTGTACACCATAAACAATTTACAATATTACAAAAGAAATAAAAACAAGTCATGGTACAAACGATGGTCTTATCGCTAGTTGCGATTTCTTACAATTAATGAGAACTTTTAACCTAATAAAATAGTGTTGTTAATCTATTTATAACAAATAACAATGAATACCTAGGTAAAGTAGATAATTGTATTACATATTAAGTAAGTAAGATATGTATGAGTTTAAGTTCTTACTTGAACCTCTTAGTAGTGAGTTGTAACGTTACTTTTGAGTTATACTACAGAATAACATAAATAGTAATTTAAACTTAAAAATAATCAAATTAAATATATTCGAAATTGCGTCGTCCTCGTCAGGCTACACCATTCAATTTAACATCGCAAACTGCATCAGCTCCACAGAGTACTGTATTATAAACTGAAAATTGTCTTGCATCTAGCAGTTACTGCTAAAACGTGTATTTAAACTAAATAATTTTATATATCCTTATAAAGGTGAGTTCTTATATTGGGTTCTAGGTTTAAAAATAGATACAACTTCAAGCTACAAGCTGAGGTTTCAACCTACGGTTGCAAGTAAGTTTTATCCTACCGTCTCAACCATCGACTCAAGTTGCCGCTTCGACGCCGAAGTTCAAGCTCCTACCAGCTCTCTGTAAAGGCGGTTTTACCAGACGCTTGTCTTCGGCTTATCCACTGCGGACTACATGTAAAAGAAGCTAACTGGGTTAACTCTGTTTTTTTTCAAACCCCCTCCCTATCTGTGGCGGGTAAAGGTTCCCTCGCTTCCCAGAGTAACTATTGAAAAACAAAAATAAAAACTTTTTAACAAAAAAATTTACCGTTGGAATGAACTGAAAAGCAAAAAAGAAACTTGTTAGCCTAACTAAGCAATACTTACTGTAAATACTTAAATATAACCAAACGTATAATGCCTTAAAGACTCTTTTCACTACTTTTCATAAAAATAAACCTCCACAGTTCTAATTCTTTATTTTTGTAATATAGTTTATGTAAACAGGTAATGTAAAATAAGATAGCACAAATGAAGCTGCATAAGATGAAAAGAATTATTGAAGAGAAAATAAACTTACTAGAACGGATATTACCAGGATTCTCACGTGGAAGACATTTTGTATCGCTGCAGTTAGTTCCTGCAACAGATGGCACTTATTTCAGATACATAAAAGATGATTGAGCGTGCGGTAGGTAAGAAAGTTAAACGAAACTGCAGCTTCTATACAGGTCTAAGTTTTGAATTCGTTTTACGCTCAATTGCAACCGACGATAAAGATGATTAAGTTTATAAAATACATTAATTTTACTAATGACATTTAGGGAGAAGAAATGACTGTGTAGTACAAATATAATTTCTTTGTACTTACGTTTTTATCCACAATTGTTGTGTTCTCCATGGAGATCGGTGACACTAATTACCAATTACAACAGGTAAATGTCAGTTTGTCATATCAATATAGCGTTTTTATATTAATAATATTTAATAACTATTTAGGAATCTGTAGATGTTCAATGATTTTATATGTCATTTGTTTTAAAGAAATTGGCAACAATTTAAAAAGTATCTGTCATGCATCGAAATGGATTTGACTAGAGAAAATTTTCACTCAATGATTTATTACGACTTTCGTTGCGGTCAACAACAATGTTTCGATAGACTTCGATTGCCATTTCATTAGGAAGTCCCATCTCGCGCCACTGTTTACAACTGGTTTAATGAGTTTAAACCTGGTCGAAGCAAACTCACTGATGATTCTCGAGAAAAATGTGCGATACGGCGACTACTGAAGATAACGTGAGTGCTGTGTGGCTAAAGATAGAAGCTGATAGAAGGCTGACATATCAATAGATTTGGGCAGCTTTAGGCATTAGTATGAGTCAGGTACAAAAAGTCTTACATAATATTTCTGCGTCAGAAAGCTGTACTAGACTGTGTTGTACTAGATGGACACCTCATAATTTGACGTAAGATCCAAAACGCCGTTGTTTGGATTGGTGCCGCTCAATGCTAGAAAAGTATGCTGGAGGTGACTCGAATGCTGTGTATGACATCGACACAGGTGACAAAAACTGGATATATTGTTATGAACCCGAAACCAAAAGGCAATATGCGCAATTGATGTTTCCATTCGAAGATTTGCTGACAAAAGTAAAGAAGGGCAGAAGTCAAGGTAAAAAGATGATTGCCTCATTCTTTGGACGAACGGGTCATTTCACAACAATCATTCTAGAAGATAAAAGGACTATTACTGCAGATCGTTATGTCAGTCACTGACTACCAGTTGTCTGGCGCTGCTGTCTAAAAATGTTAGACAGCAGCGCCCAAGAAGCAGGATCCTCCTCCACCACAACAATGATCCAGCTCACTCCGTCAGACGGACTATAAAAAATTGGTCTATGGAAGGTGTGGACCTAGTGAGTCATCCTCCTTACAGTCCCGACCTGGCACCTTGTGACTTTTATTTATTCCCAAAAATAAAATATTAACTGAGAGGAATTAGTTTTATGAACATATTGTTTATCTATTTGTCTAATAGAATACTAAGTTGGAACGCCAAAACCGAATTCTATGGTAAACGAGGTACTCGGTCAAACGAGTTAATTATGAGTTTATTATTATGCCTATAAATATTGTGCTTAATTATCATTATCCGTAAAGAAATTAATGCTTTTTGAATAGTGTGCTTAACAATTATTACGCTAATAGTAATTATGCTTGAAAAAATTGTGCCTAAACAGTTATTCCAAATTTATATTGTGCGTAACTACTATTAGGATAAGTTAAAGTATGCCATATAATTGTAAACGAATAAATAGCGAACCCTGCTAAAAACACCGTGGTGCCAAAGGCATACAAACACACGCGCTGCACAATTAATATATGGAGTTCAATAAACATTTTTAATAATAGCCATCGCGAGGTATATAAATGTATCATTGTGAATCCATCAGTTTCAATATATAAATTTCCAGATTTACTGTCGACTCTCCATTCTTCTCCTCTCCTCTCCATTCTTCTCCTCTCATATTATAACACCTTGAATACACTTCATCTCAAGCCAAGCGATCCTTACAATGTGTACTTTATAGATAGGCTAGGGCCACTGAGGCAGCACAGATGTATTCATTCAGATATTTCATTAGAATTGAAATCGTTCTTAATTAAGCTGTTTATATCCCTAAGTTTTACTTATGGCGTTTACATGTGGACAAGATTACCGGAGAACTGGAAACCCTCAAGTATGAAATGGCAAATTCCAGTCTATCAGGATTATAAAACTGTGAAGTTGTATTGTTGAAGTAAGTAACTTTAGGAAATCATTTTATTTAGAGATAGATTTTGTATAGAGAGGGAACGCAGGGCAACAGCTATCGGGGGTAACATGTTGGCTCGTAGGTTTGCTCGTTGCAGTAGGGAAGTCAAAATAACTCTGTTTAAAGCTTACCGTCAAACTTTCTACGTGCGTGTTATGCTAGGTGTTCAATACAACAATGCCTTTAGAATGCTATTAGAGTTGCTCCGTTTTTGTAGTGCTTCTGGCATATTTACGGAAGCAAAACTTGGTGGTTTCCATACCATCATCCGAAAAAGAATTGCTTTTCTGCTAAGACGAGTGTGAGACAGCACAATTAGCATTCTTAAGATCATTGCAGACAAATATGACTTCAAAATTATGAAGGGGTTCATGCGAGTCTTGTTTAATTAGAATGTATGGACTATTGTTTTATTTAAAACTTAAAGTTCATACTACTTTGTCTGAAATTAAATTAGTATTATTATTTTATAGGATCTTTTAAAATCATATGATTTTTAAGGTTGTCATTTTGGTCGTCCAGTGGGTGGAATTTTGATGGGTGAATAGTAAAGATATGTTTTGATAGTCGTACGTAGTCAAAGTATCTATTTTGATCTATAAATTATCACTACATATTATAAAACAAAGTCCCCCGCGGCGTCTGTCCGTCTGTGTATCTGTCTGTCTGTTCGCTATAAATTACAAAACTACTTAATGGATTTTCATGCGGTCTTCACCCATAGATAGAGCGAATGATAAGGAAGATTTAGGTATATAATTGGGGGGGGGGGGGTATTAGGTTGTCAAGATTGCATAATGACTTAGGTCCTATGTTGTCTACATAGCAGAATGCCTAATTAGCTGAAAGACTGCATCGCAAAATGACTAGATATCATTTTGCCTAGGTCTTTGATTGTCCTAATATCAAAATAACTTGATCGCAAAATTACTACTAAGGTATATTCACCACTTCATTCATCACCTGTACATTCGCGTGCAGTAGGCATATTTTAACTTGCTTTTTGCAACTGCAGGTTCTAGTTTGCAAAGTTGATATACATTTTAGTAAAACTCTAAGGAGTTTTTATATCTTAGAAAAAGTGCATAGATACTTATTGGAATGAGGAATGATAATGACTACTTGAAACAAATTAATAAGATTGACAGCAGAAACATAGACGTTCTATTGATTATTTTCCTGTTTGGTTGCAAATTTTCTAAAACTCGCAAAATAATAACGTCTAATATCAACCTAATTTTTCTGAAAAATAATGCAATTGTTTGGTGTGATGGGTATCGCTATAACTTTGTTAGAAAATATGCGAATCTTAACTCTTTTTGGCGTTGTTTGAACAGAAGTGAGTGTAGTGCGTCGATTACTCTCAACGTTGATAAGACTGCAATAATTGTAAGAAATAGAGAATCATTGCATTCCTGTAAGAGAAATACAGACAAAATGTAGTACAGGGAAATGGTAATGGAAACTGCAAAACAAAAAGTATGCGAAAACATGTCCGCGGTCAAGAAAAATTACGAGAAGACTGTAATGAATTTTGTAAGAGAAAACCCCTCTACATTTACACAAATGCAGCCATTCGAAGCCGTTAGAGATACTTTACATAGGACCAGGAAGAAATATTTAGATGTGACCAAAACCGAATACAGTAAATCGATCGATGTCGTCATTCCTGCAATGATAAAAAAAGATTTCCTGGTGAGCGAGTATGAATTAGATGCTGAAAATAAAATTATTATGTTTAGTAGCCCTATCTGTACAACAGTATTAAGGTCTTGTGTTAACAACGGCAAACTGGTTTTAGGGGATGGCACATTTAAAACAGTGCCCTGACCATTTTATCAACTGTTTACTATATTTGTTGATATAAACAGTTGTAATGACACTACTAACGTCAGGCCCATGATTTACGCGTTGATGCCAAACAAGACTGAAAGGACTTATACCGGCATTGTTCACAGTTATACGTGATGTACTACAATTAATAACGATTAATCGACGTTAAATGCTACAAATGTGACTATGAATTAGCACAGATTTCCGCTTGTAGAAATGTTTTCCCAGGAGTAAATATATCGGGTTGTTTTTTTCATTACACCAAGGCAATAGAAAAGAATGCTGAAAAGACAGGATTGACTGCGGTACCGAAAGGTAGACAAATGGTCACATATATAAAAAACTTGCCACTTTTACCCTCCTCTCAAATCCGTGAAGCGTGGGAAGAAATTCTTATTAACAGTCCAAAATGCGAAGAAATTAATAAGTTCAAAGAGTACTTTTTGCGACAGTGGTTAGAAAACCCATCGTTGATTTCCTGCTGCAACGAAAGGCATAGGACCACCAATGCTCTGGAGGCCTTGCACCGACGCATTGGTATCCGACTCCAACAAAGGCCGTCTTTAATAAAGTTTATTTATAAACTTAAAATAGAAGCACGTTTCCAAGACATGCTGGTTCGTGGTACATTCTTTAGAAGACAGAACAGAAAAAAAATGATCAAATTTTTGAGCGGAAATTGAGCCAAGAAGTAAATAAACTTGTGCAAAATGACATAAATGCATTGAAATTTACACAAAATATTTGTAAGATTAAACGCATGCTCGAGTAAGTTATCATCATAAGAGTTAAAAGTAAGTGTATTCGATATAGTTTTTCATAGTTTTTGGACATAATATGCATAAAACATTTTTTAAAAGAAGTGAGAGTTTGAGTTAAAATCTTTTTAATAAACAACTTAATGTAGTTTTATTTGAGTGTACATAACATAAACTAGTCAATATGCGATCAAGTAATTTTGCGATCAAGTTATTTTGATATTAGGACAATCAAAGACCGAGGCAAAATTATGTCTAGTCATTTTGCGATGCAGTCTTTCAGCTAATTAGGCATTCTGCTATGTAGACAACATAGGACCTAAGTCATTATGCTATCTTGACAACCTAAGACCCACCCATATAATTTGCTAAGGTTTTGTGTAAATTGGTTGAAATATAATGGTGATTGTTGAAAACATCTCTGCTACCCGTGCGGCCGGGGCGGATTGCTATTAATGTATATAAAAAATAAAAAAAATAATGATGGAAGGTAACTAAATGCAGGAAGCCTATAGAGGCATATGTTCAAAATCAAAATCATCCATTTCAATTAAACCCATTATAGGTATTTTTGAATTGTCAGGAGTAGTAGTCAGTCAGACTAAGTCAGTCGTGAAGCTAGTCGCCTGTTCCAATAATTAGATCCTGTGGAGAAGAACAGGCAAGAAACTCCAAGGACACTCTTTTTCTACATCTTTTTTACAACTGTTTGGTTACATTGCTTATATGCGCAAATTATATGTGAGGACAATGTAATGGTATTGTTCTAAACTATAAACAGTCGCGCAAACTACTACTATATGTAAGTAATAGCAATTCGGAGATGACCAGCCCGAACCAACGGCACTCGTTCACGAGTATGATGTACGCACCAGCCATCGTCCACTTCAACCATATCAAAGGGAGCTGAACGACCCGACACATACGCCACCATCGGCAGGAAGTCTAGGCGAACAGGATATACTCAGAACTGCCAGGCAATTTAGCAAATTAACTTAATATGTTATTGACTACATAGTTCTCACATGTACAATTAAAAATTTTCGAAATGTAACATAAAAATTGATTTAACATAATGTCAATGATTTGTAAAGTTAACAATGTTAATAATAATGATTAAAATATTAATAAATAACATGTCAGATAAAAACTAGTAAACAACTGATTATTCATATATGCATGTTTCTTAGGACCACCAGTCATCTACGTTGTGGCTGTGGAGCAGGACCAGCATTTTGCCAAGCATTTTTATCAACTAAATAATCTTCTAGTTTATAATATGCTCGTTTACATAGTGTGCGTTTAATGGAAGTTTTAAATTTCTTCTCATTTAGTTGAAGAATATTAGGAGGTATTTTATTTTAAAATTTAATACAATACCCCATGAAAAATGTTTGTACTTTTGTTAGGCTAAATTTTGGTTGTACTAATTTATTTCGTTCTCTAGTAATGTAATTATGTCTTTGACATCGTTGAGTAAAATAGGTGCACGTTTTTCTGACATACATAATGTTTTAATAAATATACTGACAAGGCACCGTTAGGACGTTAATTTCCTTAAATAGTTCCCTAAGGCATTCGCGACTACCTAGAGTATAAATGGCTCTGATAGCTCTTTTCTGCAGAATGAATATAGATTCTATATCTGCAGCACGCCCCCACAACAAAATCCCGTAGGACATGACACTATGGAAATAACTATAGTAAACTAGTCTTGCAGTATCTATGTCTGTTAATTGGCGGACTTTTCTTATAGCATATGCTGCAGAACTTAGCCGTTTTGAAAACGTTCAGCAATAGTGAAGACAGAGTGGTCGAAATAAGTTCAGCTAATGAGCTGAACTTATATAATACTATTAAGTTTAAGTTTCTTTCTCTCTCTCTATTTATATAGTGCTTTTTAGGGTGCCGTTCCTTAACAGAAAAATCGAACCCTTATACGATTACTTTGTTTTCTGTCTCTCTATCTGTCAATATCCTTTTCTTTGGAACGTGTGAAGGTATCGAGTTGAAATTAACATTAAATGCTTATGTCTGCGTTCCTCAACCATTTTGTACATTTCGCAGGTAAATCAAAACCCATAGGGTTTAAAATTCGGGAGTAGGCAAGGTCTCACAGCACATGTAAAGGAAAAAATCCGAAAGTTTTTAATTTATTGTTATATCACGTAAACGATTGCGATTATAAACTTATAATTTGCTGATGAAAGTTTTTTTTTTTTTTAAATTGACTGTGACGTACATTGATGTCGTACATCGATGGAAAGTATTTTTGGAACTGCAAAGTAAAGTTTGTTTTTCGGAAAAGCGGGATTTTTTTTTATGGTATAGGGGGCAAACGAGCAGAAGGGTCATCTGATGGTAAATGACTACCGCTTGCCCATGGGCACCTGTAACTCAAGAGTCACAAGTGCATTGCCGCCTTTTACGGTGGGAGTAGGAGAAGAGGGGGAGGGGGGGAAGAGTGGGAAGCGGGGAGAGGGGAAGAACGGGAATAGGGTAGAGGGAAGGGTTAATGCCTCCGATAACCTAACTCTCGCGGCGAAAAGCAATGTAAACATTGCTTCACTGGTTTTCTATGAGGCCGTGGTATCAAGCGGAGTCGATACGTGCCGAAGCATGGCTCTCTCACGTTAGATAGATGAATTATGTACATATAAGTTTGTTTCCTTATCAGACTCTCGTTGTGCGAGTCAAACTCGCACTCATCCGGTTTTATTATTTATCTGGATATCATTCTTTTGCAGATGTGACTCGGAAAAACTAACATATGAATACCATTTACAGTGTCCTGAGTTAATTTTTTATAGTAACTTTAAAATTAAAGGAGATTTAGGTACCACAAGCTTTGACGGAAGGGGTCTGGGTTCAATTACAATAGGTTGGTAAACAAAGATATTAATTACAAATTTATCATTAATCCGGCTAAAAAATGTTACGAGTATTTCAAAATTTTTTGGTAAGCCATTGCGTGCCGAAAAATTTAAAACACTTTCTATTGTCATTTGCAATTTTATTTCAGATAACTACCTCCTTATATTAAAAGGAACCTACAGCAAATTCATTTCGGAAAAGGACCAAAAGCTTCATATGACCATTAATAATAATAGTCTAGACACTGATCTTAAAGGAAGGTTAAGAGTTGAAAGGAAATACTTAATTAGTGGGGACAAAGTAAAATGTAAGTATTCATCAAAAACTTACTCACTATTTCAAACCATTTTCGTGTTTGAAATAATACCTGGGTGTCAATTGTTAACGGCACCATGGTCGCTGCATGACATTCACGCCGCCCGACAACCGTGTCGTGTTAACACAACACGCGTTGATGACGTAGGATAGCGTTATGCAGTCTTCCGTAGCGGCATATGAGTTGGTTTCACTTCTACGGCCACCCACACATTAGAACGATACGATTTTGTATCCTGCCACGTCTCCAACACAAATTGGTGTTGTGACATAATACGAAATCAAAATCGGACAATAGTCGGTTTGAGGCATGACATGTATATATTTTTTGACAAATTTGTTAACTAAAACTCCTTAAATAAACCAAGCTCAGAAAGCTCTGAAGCAAATTATGCTAAAAATCGTAATAATATTTTTAATTAATATTTTAAAAACTGCACCTGCAATGTGATCAAAGTGCTCATTTGTAGGATACTATTTTAATATTTCATTAACAGATTAGTACTTGTTGTAAAAGAGTTCCTTTAGGGTACTTGCTTAATTAAAAGAAAAAAAGAAACACCTTGACCATGTACATATATAAACATTTGCAGGAAGTCTACAATGATCTAACTTGCGAGTCCTGACGCTACAGGTGAATGTAAATATTTATGTATTAATTAATGTTTTGTATTGCAGCTGATTTAGTCAATGCGTACTTCAATGATAATTACAAGGCAACAGAAAAAATCTTTCGGTCCAATATTCTGGAGAAGGGTCTAGCAATATTTTTAAAGGAAGTCAACACATACCTCAAAACTATTCCTCTAGAAGAGATAATTCCAAGGGATTAGAATAACTATGAATTTTGGAATGAATACCTGAAAGCTCCACTCTGACCTCCAATAGGCCCAACCAACTGAAAGGAACATTTTTACAAATTTGTACAAAACCTATTGACTGCATAATAAATATGTTATAATTTGAGAAATGATATTTAAATATTTAATCAGTTTAATTTATTTATTTATTTATTAAGGAGCATTATTATACATACATTATCATACATATATTCATTAATATACATATGTGTAGGGAAACTACTGTGATGTTCAGTATCTATTTAATACTCTTTCTTAGACTGTATTGTGTTAGTATTTATCCCTTAATATTAAACGTGTGTGAGCTAACATTTATACACACATGGAACAAGCCTTTCGCTTACTAAGTAGTGGACATATTAAAAGTAAATAATGTATACGGAAACTATATTGCGGTCGCTGCTATTCAGGTGACCTAGTATGCTAGTGAAACCAATAAAAATGCTTACAATACTCCCCCCATTGAAAAAAAGTCGAAATTATATAAATAAAATAACAGTAAAGCTATGATAGGTGTATAGAACCAAAAGTTAACAAAATAATTAATAATTAACAGGCAATTAACTAATTGATTGCAACTAGTGCTTAGCTTCAGATCGCACGGTTGGTCAAATTTCACGGCCATATCGTGTGACATGTCGGCGCGTGGCCGTTTCTGCTGATGCACGAGTATCAGATGTGAGCGCCGGTGCGGGTGACGTCATTCTTGTGGGTGACGTATGGTGTACGTTGTTTGTTTCTTCTGTACTGTTAAGGATGAATGCAGGCTTTAGACGATCCACGGATACGACGGCATTCCTGTCCGTGAGTTGAATCGTGTAGCATTTTCCTTCTCGTTCCAGGACCCTGTAAGGACCTTCGTATGGAGCAGTCAGTGACCTTTTTATTGTGTCTCTTCTGAGAAAAACGTAAACGCATGTTTGTAGCGCTTTGTGGACAAAACATTTCCGAGTCATGTTTTGCTTCTCTGGTTCTGTTCGTAAGGCTCGCATAAAATTTGATAATTGCGTGACGTAATCGGCGTCGTTGACTGAAGTTTTGCTATTGTCAGCTAAAAAGTCAGCTGGTAATCGTCATGATGAACCGTACGTCATTTGCGCGGCACTTACTCCGGTTTTTTCACGGACTGTTGTACGAAGTCTGAGCATTACTAAAGGTAATCCAGTTACCCAGTTGGCGCTGTTGCACGTGGCTATGAGGGCTGCTTTCAGGCATCTGTGCCATCTTTCTATTTGCCCGTTAGCTTGTGGATGATACGGAGTCATGTGGATCTTGTTGATTCCTAATCGCCTTGTCAGCTGGTGGAAAAGATCCGACTCGAATTGGCGTCCTTGATCCGTTGTGATTGTAACGGGACAGCCGAATCGCGCAATCCAACCGCTAATAAATGCTGTAGCTACAGTTTTAAGCGGTGATATTTGCCACGGGTATTGCTTCAGGCCATTTTGTTTTCCTCAACTCGCTCAACTGTGAGACGGTATGTCTGTTGATTTTCGACCTTTGACAGTGTATGCATGTTTTGGCCCATGTTCCAACGTCTTTGTTTATTCCTGGCCAAAAGAATCTCTCTATCATTATCTTCCTAGTGCTTTGTAGCCCTGGGTGACTGAGACCGTGTACTGCGTTGAAAGCTTGGTGACGGTACTGCAGTGGTAAATGGGTTGAAATGTGTCTGAGGAAGTCTCGCAAACTATTTGTTGGGCGCAGCCGGGTAGTGTGTACCTCTTGAAGGTCAACTTGCGATTTTTTAATAAGTTTGGGATCTCCTTGCTCTGTGTTTGATCCGCAGACAATTCCTCGTAGTTTATAAAACTAGGGAAGCTAATTTCCTCTATTCTTGAGAGTGCGTCCGCAACTGCGTTGTCTTCACCCGGAATATACTGTATGTCCGAGCAAAATTGCGAGATGATATCGAGTTGTCGAAGTCTTCTCGGAGTGTCGTTGTACTCTGAACAGATACGCACCAGGGCAGAATTTGTGCCAACATACGTTCTGCAAGGTGGTATGCTAAAAAGTCTGGTAACGGGATATCGTGGCGTTCTTTTGGGTAACGAAAGTTATACGCTATTAAGAACTTGGTTGCATTCTATGCGACCATCGAGAAGCTTGTGCATGAAAATGATACCGTGAATATTGCGTCGATGATAAAGAGTATTCAATTTAAAAACTGAATTCTTATGTTGTACTCTGTGATATTCCGGGTGAAAGATATGCCAAGTGTCTAGTGAATGCTCAGTGATTACTTTCGATTATTTGTGAAAGTTTTGAATAACGCATAACATGGGTTCCAAGATCACACAAGCATACTCTAGATGGCTACGTACCAGAGCATTACAGAGAATTTGCTTTATCGGGGTGAGCTCTTTAGAAATCTTGTTAGCAATACCGTTAATATGAGAAGTGAAACTCAACTTATTGTCCAACATAACGCCCAAATCTCTAATTTTATTTACTTCTTGCAGTACTATTCCATTTATGTTGTAAGTTGTTAAAGTGGCAGTACTCTTTTTTGTGAATTTTATGTGAAAACATTTTGCGACATTACAACCAACCTACTCCCCATCCGATTCCGGCTATGGTGACTGCTACTTATTATTAGCAGAGGAGCTAGGATGATCAGCTCTCGCATGTGCCCTTTGATGGCTACAGTATCCAATTCTGTGAGTAAACGTGCGTAAGCATTGACTGCACGTGAGGACACCGTCGACATAGTTATAAAAGATGTCTGCTGGTGGTTTAGCCTTAAGAGCATCGCGTTTCGCATCCAGTTCGGATTTCCTCTGCTCTTCAAAGTCATTAACTTTGTTATTCACCAAGTGCCTATACTCAGGGCGGCAACTGGCCTTTTCCTCCCATTTCTGGGGATCATATTGCACTTCTTCATGTGTCTTATCTGAACATCCTTGAAGCGTAAGAACTGGCCACCTTGTTTCCGGCTGCCGTTCTGGAGTTCAGAGAAGATGCGTTTTGCCACCCTTTCATTATTCATTCGTGAGACGTGTCCACACCATCGGAGCTATCGCCGCATTAGGTATGCTTCTATGTCATAGACGTTCACGCGTTGGAGTACTTCGGTGTTTCTAACCCGATCCGACCATTTGATTTTAAGAATGTCTCGTAAGCACTTAAGCAAATAAAACCTGTCCAATGTCCGTATGTGTTTCCGATAGAGAACCCATGTCTCTGAAGAATATAAAAGATTTGGGAGAACAATGGCCTTGTAAACGGAGATTTTTGTCGAGAGCTTCAAATCGTGTGAGTGTATCACCTTGGCTCGTAATTTACCGAACGCAACTGATGCAGCGCCTATGCGATGATTTATTTCGGCATCAAGGTCGCACTTAGATGTGATTGTGCTGCCCAGGTATTTGAATTTTTCCACCTGCTTCAGCTCATTATCGCCAATGTACACCTTGATAGGTTCCGTAGCTCCATAAGGGTCCATTGCTATAACCTCAGTCTTCTTTACATTGATTTTGAGACCGAAACGGCAACAGACTTCCTGGAGGTCTGGCATCTAAAGCTCTTGTGGAGAGTTAGCTACAAAACACAGATCATCCGCATACAGGATCTCAAAAGTAAAAGGCAAACAGTGTTGGTGCAAGCACAAAACCTCGTTTAACACCACAATTGACAGAAAAGAACCATGACTGATCGCCATTGTAGGTCACACAGTAGATCATTTCGTCATGCAGAAGGTGAGTCATTCGTACAAACTTCCCAGGACAACCTAATTTTGCCAGTAAAGTCCAAAGGGCTACCCGCGGCACACAGTCAAATGCTTTCTCCAAGTCCACAAAGCACACATACAAAGGTAGGCTTTGTTCTCGACTTAGCGACATTAAGAACCATATGATTTGAGTCAAACCAATCTTGTATTTAGTTAAGATCACTCTGAATTAATGAGTTATCTGATTCGGATTCGACCGTCTTATATATTTTTAGATCGTCTGCAAATAGGAATATTTTCGAGTATTTGATTTCATTTGATATATCATTAATAAAAACAGATAAGAGTCTCGGTCCAAGGTGGGATCCCTGCCGCACGCCAAATGCGGTCAGGTATACTCTAGAGTCATATCCTTTTACTGACACAATATGAGGTCTTTCAAAAAGATATGATTGAAACCAATCCAACAGACTCCCATGAATGCCTTGTGTAGCTAATTTTTCCAGTAACAGGTGATGTTTAACTTTGTCAAAAGCACTGGAAAAGTATATATATATATTGCATCAACCTGTTTACCTTCATCGATTTCCAGTGATTTATCTGATACATATGCGACTAAGTTGGTAGGTACGGAACGACCGGCTTTGAACCATGTTGGGTATTCGTGATGGTGTTTCTCATATATCTTGAAATGATAGGACATAGTAGAGACTCACTTTACTTAGAGAAACACGATAGAATGGAGATTGGACGATAACTTTGGACAATGCTCTTCACGCCCTTTTTATGAATCGGTACGATACGGGCTTTTTTCCATTCGTCTGTTGTCGTTGTAAAAACGCTATCTCTAAAAAAGTGATTGATGATAAGAGACACAGGCAATGCAAGAGCTGGGCAACAGCGTTTAATGAATATGGGAGGTATCATATCTGGACCAGCTCCCTTCCGAATATCTAATTGTTTGATTTTTTTAGAACATTTGTTTCATGCTACTTATATTAGAAACGTAAAAGTTTGTGAGGATGTAAGCATGTTTGTTACTCTTTCAGGCAAAAACTACTGAACCGATTGCGATAAAATTGGTATGTAGATATCTGGAGATCTCGATTAACACATATAGGTTACTTTTTATCCAAGTATTCCCACGAGATCGGGACTTACGCGGGTGAAACATAAATACCGGCCAAGTGCGAGTTGGACTCGCACCATAAGAGTTTTTCACAAAATTAAATCGTATCACGCATTCGGATTGCGAGGCGAAGGCAAACGCGAACAATGACTTAAACGATTTTAGTACGTTAGTGCACCCGGAAAAGCGTCTGCTATTATTATAATAGTTTATTAATGTCGTTATCAAAAATGTTACGTTCACATTATCTAGAAAGAAATTGTTTGTTGTCTGATGATATAATATTTAGTGTCAAAAACAGAAAGCACGAAATGTTATCTACGGCAAGAAGACACGGTGAATACGCTAGAGTGTGATAATAGGCTTTTCCATCACCGCCGTGATAAAATCTTCCACGGGAAACTCTTCATTTAAATTAATATGCGACATAATGACAATACTCTGCACTATCCGCCATTTAAAATCAAAAGACGCGCCCTTGACGAGCAGATCCGCGAACATGAACGTTTTACGTGAGAGAGCCATGCTTTGGCACGTATGGGCCGACTTGACTCCGCTCGATGCCACGGCCTAACAAAAAACCGGCAGTGAACATTGCATTGCTTTTCGCCGCGTGAGTGAGGTTACCGGAGGCCCTTACCCTTCTTTCTCCCTTATTCCCGTCCTTCCCCTCTTCCCCCTTTCCTCCCCTCTAATCCCAATATTCCGTCTTCCCGCTCTTCCCCCCCTCCCTCTCTTCCCCTATTCCTACTTTAGTCCATAGCCGGTGGTAGTCATTTATCATCAGGTGACTCGTCTGCTCGTTTGCCCCCTATACCATAAAAACAAAACAACCCGCTTTCTCTCCGGATGGGTTCAAACAACTGAAGTATTTACTAACTTTGAAACTTTCGCGTTCCATGATATAATATTATCTACGTATTAACGGGAATTAACGCGATCACGAAAAGGTATTACATACCTCTGAATTGCCTGACGTTTCGACCAGGTTGCACTGGCCGTGGTCACAGGCTGAAGTGCGAAAAGGTATTACATACCTCAGAATTGCCTTTCAGCCTGTGACCACGGCCTGTGCAACCTGGTCGAAACGTCAGGCAATTCAGAGGTATGTAATACCTTATCGTGATTGCGTTAATTCCCGTTAATACGTAGATAAAATTGAAGTATTTGTTTCATGCGCCACGGATTACGCGTGCGCGGTGCGCCATCACTCAGGACGCACACTTACGGTACATAAGATACAGCCCAGACACCTAAAGAGTCACATTTTTTGTACGGAGGTCCCTTTAAATTATTTTTTATTATTTGTTGTTATGGAGGTAAAAGAAACACATACGGCGTGAAAATTTTAACTGTCTACCTATTACGCATGAGATACAGCCGCTGCACAGTGTGGTATTTGGTATCAAAACGTGGCCAAAAATCGTTTTTCTTTTTATTAGTTACTGGTATTGTATTGTCATTCCTTAATAAGTTAAGTTCTTAATGCAACAAAAGCCGCAAAGTGCACAGAGCTCGTCGCTCGTCGCTACATAATCATTCGGAAGTTACCGTTCGCTCTAAGTGGTCGTGTGATTAGTCGAAACTCTCGCATTTTATTGTTTTAAAAACTCTTGTGGTTTTATGAAAATTCAATTTAGTGGTTATGTTTGTGATGGATACTTCTATGGCAGGTATGTTCTTTACATATTAAATATTTTTATTAAAATTCAAGGCAATAATTATCTATAGATCGAAACACTTAGGTGTAAATATTTGTTACCAAAATAATAAAAAAATATGTTTATAAAGGGTTTTGTTATATTTCTAAACATTTCTAAGTTACGAAAACTATTGTGTAGTGTAATATACTTAGCATAGAATTAAAATCTTAAAAGAATTGGCTCCCCAAACCGCCCCTTTTTTTTTACTATTTTTTTTTGTTTAATACCATATTCTTACAAATTATTTACTCTTATTCAGTTGTTGTTTATTTTATTGTTAGGACCTTCTGGAACCAGATTGATGACTCGAAATGAGCTATATAACATAATACAGCACTCAAATAAGTTAACATTTGATGGAAAGCTAGAAGCTAGAATATTTGGAACATGAATTGATAAGCTATTATTCTGAAGATGACACAAGGATAGCTGATATGAAACAAAAGCTCTCTGTCATCAAATACCAATTTAAACAGAAATGGTTAGCTGCTCATAAAACAAAATCAAGATTCGAGAAAGACAATGCTGAGTGGCTTAACGGCACTATATCGATTCCCAGTGTAGGTACGTGAGACACAATAGATGCAAACCCTTTATTCTTATTATTATTTTTATTTTTGCGTGTCGGTGTCGTACAAAGACTCTTTAGAAATCTAAGGAGTCTTTGAACAACACCGCACGACCGAGTATTTAAAAAAAAAATTACTTGTTGTTGTTACAGGAGTCAGCCCTGGTCGTCCTCAGAAATATTTCTTAGAATCAAGTGAAAGAAGCAAAAGACGGAAAACCACAGACTTGCGATCAAAAAATGAGGAAGAATTGACGTATGCTACACAAATGAAACTGCGTAAGTCAGGCAAAGTTCATGCTTCGAAAGTTGTAAAAGACCTTACAAAAAGTCCACGAAGAGCAAAAAAATATGTAACAGTAATGAAGAATATAATAAAAAAAAGTGAGCAACCTCAAAAATTATCGCCTGTACAGGCTTTGTCAATGTACACCGAAGCAAGGCTTACTAAAGCCCAATACGAAAGAATTCGAGAAACGAATAAAACCTTTTTCCCGTGTTATTCTATTCTTCAAAAATTAAAAAAGGAATGCTATCCTGAAATTCACCGCGTAACCGAGACCTGTGCTGAAGTGCAAGTGCAAAAGCTGGGCATCATACGGCAACACGACTGATTTTACATCTTGGAGAAGCTGTAAACCATTTGAGTGATAACGAAAAACGATCTTTAGTTTTAGTAAGTAAGTGGGGTTGTGATGGATCTCAGCAGATGCAGTTTAAAATGAAGTTTGAAAATGAAGCTGATTCTGATGCCAATATTTTTCAAAGTTCTTTAGTTCCGCTTCTATTAGTTTACGTGAACGAACAAAAAATTCTCTGGCAAAACCCAACACCATCATCACCTCGCTACTGCCGCCCAATAACAATAACATTCATCAAGGAGACAAATGACGTAACAACTGAGGAAATTGATTATATAAAATCGCAAATTATTGCACTTTCCAACACAGAATTTGACAATAATATATCGATAAAACATAAATTGTTATTTACCATGGTAGATGGCAAAATATGCAATGCGACGATGAGGTGTTACATATGTGATGCCTTCAACAGAATTTAACGATTTATCTAAGAAAAGAGTGTGTAAGAAAGAAAATTTAAGTTTCGGTTTTTCTTTACTGCATGCTCGCATAAGATTTTTTGAGAGTATTTTACATGTAGCGTATAAACTGCCTGTAAAAATATGGAATGTAAGGCTTACTGCTGAGGAGAAACAAGTAACAGATAATAAAAAAAAAGAAATTCAGGATAAATTCAAACAAAAACTCGGATTTTTAGTGGACATACCTAAAGCCAATATTGGAAATACAAATGATGGAAATACTAGTAGAAGATTTTTCGAAGAATATGAAACATCAGCGGCGATAACAGGAGTAGATAAACATTTAATATACAGATTAATTTATTATTATTATTTTAGATGCATTGTGTTGCGGTTTTAAAATCAACATAAAAGAATTTGAAAAATATTGCCAAGAAACGGCTGAGTTATACGTCTCGCACTATGGTTTCTACCCCATGTCTCCTACAATGCACAAGGTGCTACAACATGGAGCCGATGTCGTAAGTGAAGCTATTCTTCCAATAGGTCAACTATATGAGGAAGGAGCAGACGCACGAAATAAACACATTAGATTATTTAGATTAAATTATACCAGAAAGTTTTTGCGCGTAGCTTGCAACATGGATGTACTCAACAGGCTTCTTTTAACTTCTGACCCTTTAATAACGGGTATAAGATGCATCTCCTACAAGAAAAGAAAGCCCTTGTTTTCAGATGTTTTAAATTTATTGTTAGAAAGTGATATAACAAATGTTAGTTATTTTGCAGATAGCGAAAGTGATGATTAAATGCTTTAAAATATAAAAAAGTCTTTGTTTTACCATTCTGTAATTTACAATGGATAAAGAACGTAGTTTTATAGCTTTAAGATGTATAAAACATTTTTGACCAGCTTTTGAGACTAAATACCACACTGTGCGCTGGCAGACAGACGGACAGTGGAGGCTAATAGGGTGTTATTGGTACTCTTTGTGTACGGAACCCTAAAAAAGTATTAGAAAGATAATAAATACCGTTCTGCTATTCTTGCTCTATGCTACTATGAGTGATCAATATGTAAATTGTGAACAAATAGGAATTTGTAAATGAATATATACATACTAGCTGACCCGACAGACGTTGTCCTGTCATTCAATTCAAACTGGAATACTTCACTAGTAATTATTATTGTTAAGGTGCCAAGTTAATCTTTAAATAATAAATTTTTGTCATCCTATTAGACACTAGATGGCGGGCTTTGATTTAAATTCAAGATATGGTTTCGTTACAAAGGGGTGTTTATAAGGAAAGGTTTTTTTAAATTAAACATCATTCTCGGATATACCTGTGTTTTAATTATTGGCAGTGGTGAATAGTGATATCCTTGGATTTACCCTGGAAGCGGGTACATTTTGGTCCTTCAGAGCCGGATTGTGGAGATTGGCTAGAAGTTGACCTTACTGGCGGGCGGCGGATCGTCGTTGAGAGACTTCAGAGGGCAACTTGGGCGATCAGACCCAAGTGACGACACGGCGTGCATCACGGGCAAGACCGGCGGCGCGGATTCAACGTCATCGCACGGGCAACAAGTGTAGTAAGCAGTGTTGTGTTATGTGAACGTGTAAACCGGACAACTGTGAGTACTTTACTTCGTTATTATCAGAGTAGGGACTTAGTAAATTTTCAAGTAAACATCATTGACTTAGAAATATTTCATAGTGGTAGATTAGGACTTAGAATAATTTGTAAAAAAGTGGAACTACGGGGAACCTATGCCCGATTTCAATTAGACTGACAAGTGCAAAACAATTAGAAAATTTCGCATAAAATTTTATGGACTTAGAAATTTTTGTGTTAAAAATAGAACAGTACTAAATCACTATGGAACTAATATCAGTGCAAGAAAACTTATACCAACAGTTACAGAAAACAAAGATTAATTGTAAGAAATGTTCTAAGTCAAGAATTACTAGAACCTATCTAGAAAATAGAATTGAAAATGTCAAAGCTAAATGGAAAGAATTTACTCTTAATCATTCAAACATTCTTAAGTGCACAGAAGCAAAGAATTCAGAATATATAAATAATGATTTGTATAACGGAGTCGAAGAATTTTATTTGGATTTGTTATCAGAATTGATGGAACTTATACCACAAGAACCTTCAGATAATTTTAAAGCTGCTGATGTTTCTGATAGAGATCAGAAATCTTATAAGGCTTCAGTCAAGCTACCTAAAATTACTATCCCAACATTTTCCGGTCGCTACACAGAGTGGACTACATTTAAGGATTTATTTGTATCCCTTATACATAATAACAATAACATAGATGGTGTACAAAAATTAAACTATTTAAAGGGACACTTGTCAGGCGAAGCGGAGCAGTTGCTGCGACACATCCCCATAACAAATGACAATTATCAACAGTGTTGGGACTTATTAGAAACTAGATACAATAATAAACAGTATTTAGCAAACAATATATTTCAACGATTTTTTGCACAACGCGATATCGTGGGGGAATCGGCAGCCAGCATCAAGCAACTGTTAGATAACACCATGGACACGTTAAAAGGGCTGCAAGCCTTAGGGATAGACACACAATCTTGGGACTCAATTGTAATTTATATTGTATCACAGAGATTGGATACTGAAACGAGGAAGCAGTGGGAGTGTAAGGTTAGTGAAACAACTTTCACTAGTAATGTATTGCCGAGTTTCAAACAATTTCAAATTTTTTTGGAGAATAGGTTTCATTCGTTGGAATTCTTAGAAACTAAACCGGTAGCGGGACATAAAGAAAAGCAAATTTTCAAGCCTCGTTTCAGTAACAATTTTCATGTATCTCAAATATATTGTACATATTGTAAGGGCAATCATAAAATAAGTTCATGTAAAGATTTTATTAAATTAGATATCGACACCAAACGTACTTATGTAAAGGAAAATAACTTATGTTACAACTGTTTAGCCAATAACCACAGTGTTAAATATTGTCGTCTCACAACTTCTTGTCAGATATGTAAAAGGCGACATCACTCACTATTACACTCCAAGGATCCGGTTGAAACTAAGATGCCACTGCAACCAGCATCACACCAGGTATTAGAAGAGGTCACCAAGGGTAGTTCACACATCTCCAGAGGGTTGGAACAAATTTCTTTGTTGCCAACTGCAATCGTTTATGTTCATTCGAGTAGAGGTGTTATACCTCTACGGGTATTAATAGACCAGGGTTCTCATATTTCGTTCATCACACACGCAGCTGTTCAGTTGCTAGGCTTGAAGGGTTCTGCAGTCACTGGTTCTTTTTCGGGATTGGGCAATGAAATCAAAGTGGTTTCAAAGGCAAGGACAAACGTATGTCTTCATTCATTGCACAATCCAGACTGCACACTTCATGTAACAGCTTATATTTTAGATAAATTGACCGGGTTGCTACCGCCTAGGGAAATTGTGGTAGTTCCTTGGTCAGTGCTAAATGATATCAAGTTAGCTGATCCAAGCTATCATTCACCAAACCAGGTTGACATGTTACTAGGGTCTGATGTTTATGGTAATTTATTACGCGACGGCTTCCATAAATGTCCATCTGGATCGCTGCTAGCTCAGGAAACTATCTTCGGGTGGATTCTATCTGGAAGTAATAATAATCACAATCATTCAGTTAATATCATCAGTATGCATGTCCAAGCGGATGATATGTTAAAGGCATTCTGGGAAATGGAAAGCGAGCCACATATAGGAGAAAAAATCATGTCGGAGGAAGAGCAACGCTGTGAAGAAATATATGCATCTACCACAACGCGCGATGAAACTGGGCGTTATATTGTTAGGTTACCTTTTAGAAATAAGCCACCTTGTTTAGGTCAGTCACGGGAAATAGCGCTGAAAAGATTTCTGTCGCTGGAACGCAAATTGACAACCAATGAACAATTAAGTAATGAATTTAAGCTAACATTCAATGAATATTTAGCTCTAAATCATATGCGTCCGCTTACTAGCAAAGATAACAAGGAAGGTATTTACTTACCATACCATGCTGTAGTCAGAGAGGATAAGACTACTACCAAGGTGCGTGTGGTCTTCGATGCGTCCTGCAAGGATAAAACTGGTGTGTCATTAAACGATAACTTGATGGTCGGACCAACGTTGCAATCCGAACTTCGTCATATTATCATGCGTTGGAGAAGATATAAAATCTGTCTTTCAGCTGACATCATCAAGATGTATCGACAAATTATAGTACATGAAGACGACGCAGATTATCAACGCATTTTGTGGCGGGGATCGTCTGAAAACAGAATTACAGAATATAAGTTGCAAAGAGTTACATTTGGCACGTCTTCAGCTCCGTACTTAGCAGTAAGAACATTAATGCAGTTAGCTACCGATGAAGGAAGCAATTACCCACACGTAGCTGATAGAATTAAGAGAGATTTCTACATGGATGATTTTATGTCTGGATGTGACACAGTAAATGAGGCCTGTAAAATATATATCCAACTAAATGAATTGTTGGGTAAAGGTGGGTTTATTTTACAAAAGTGGAAAAGTAACAGTGATATTTTTATGAATAAGGTAAAAAACAAAGGGGATAACACTGGAAAGGTAGAAGAAGGTAAGAGGTTAGAAGAAAGGTTAGAAGGTAATAAAATACTTGGACTTACCTGGAACCAAAGTGAAGATCGATTTGAATACGCTGTTGCATTACCTATGATGTCAGCACCTGTAACAAAGAGAAAAATTATCTCTGATATTTCTCGTTTGTATGATCCGCTGGGATGGTTAGCACCGAGTATAATATGTGCAAAAATCTTTATTCAAAAATTATGGTTATCTGGATTAGGTTGGGACGAAGAATTGCCACCAAAGCTAGTTGAAGAATGGATTACTTATCGAGAAGACTTGAATGAACTAAATAACTTCCAATTAAACAGATGGATGAAATGTACTAGTAGTGACCAGTTAGCGGAGCTCCACGGATACTGTGATGCGTCTAATGCAGCCTACAGCGCTGTGGTATACCTACGTGTGGTCAATCAAGGAGGAGACATCAACGTTAGTTTAGTATCAGCCAAGACAAGAGTAGCTCCAATCAAACAAGTGTCTATACCAAGATTGGAGCTATGTGGAGCAGTTCTTTTATCGAAACTTCTTGATTCAGAGGTGGTGTTAGCGTGGTTGAGTAGTCACCCCTCTAAATGGAAAACGTTTATTGGAAATAGAGTGGCAACAATTAGTTCACATTTAGATAGAAATCAATGGTCATATATAAAGTCTGAATGTAATCCAGCTGATGTCGCCTCGCGTGGCATTAAACCAGTGGATATTTGTAATCATCATTTGTGGTTAAACGGACCTCAAAGTCTGAATAATGAGGAAATTATATATAAGTGTCCAAAATATTCAAATACTCACCTAGAAGAAAGGAGTCCATCAGTTCACGTTGCGGTTGAAGAAGAAACTGATATATGGACCAAGTTTTCGTCGTTGACTAGATTGCTACGTGTAGTAGCTTATTGTAGACGGTTCCTGAAAAAAGAAAAAGATATAAAACCAAGGCATACTTACCTTCTGAAAGAAGAAATACATGAAGCATTAGATATAATGATAAAACGAAGTCAGAATACATCTTTTAAACAAGAAATACAAGATATTAGCAATGGTAAAAACGTAAAAAACAAATCTAAACTTACGTCTCTAAATCCGTATTTGGATTCTGGTATACTTCGGGTTGGAGGACGGTTGCAACATGCACAGATCGATGAAAATACCAAGCATCCTATATTAATTGCTCATGAATCGCATTTGGCGAAACTTTTAGTAGCAGACGCTCACGTGAAAACATTACACGGTGGTCCACAGCTGATGCTTAGTTATATAAGGTCTAAATATTGGATAGTGGGAGCTAAAAAATTAGTAAAACTCCACTACAGAAAGTGTGTAACATGCGCTCGTTATCGAGTTCAACATAAAAATCAATTGATGGGGCAATTGCCATCTGAAAGAATCACTGCAACTAGAGCTTTCTTATTTAGTGGGGTTGACTATGCTGGCCCGATCAATATAAGGGTTTCTAAAGGTCGGGGAAACAAATCATACAAAGGGTATATTTGTCTCTTTGTTTGCATGTCAACACGAGCTATTCACTTGGAGGCCGTTAGTGACCTGTCCTCTCAAGGGTTTTTAGCAGCATTCAAGAGATTTGTAGCACGGCGGGGTCACTGTAGCAATTTGTACAGTGACAACGGGAGCAATTTTGTAGGAGCAGCTCGAGAGTTAAAAGAGTTGTTCAACGAGGAAAAGTCTAATTTTCTTCCAGAAATATCGGATTGGCTTGCAACCAATGGAACGCAGTGGCATTTTATTCCCCCTCTAGCTCCTAATTTTGGGGGGCTGTGGGAGGCGGGAGTAAAATCTACAAAGCATCACCTAAGGCGAATAGTTGGTAATTCCACCCTTACTTACGAGGAACTCTCTACTGTATTGGCTCAAATTGAGGGGTGTCTCAATTCGAGACCAATATCATATGTACAGGATCAGGACGAAACCATACCGTTGACACCAGGGCATTTTTTAGTGGGAGAACCTCTGATTTTGCCTCCTGAGCGTAACTATGAACAAGTTACACTCAGTTCTTTAAGGAGATGGCAACTTTGCCAACGTATGGTTCAACATTTTTGGAGAAGATGGTCTCAAGAATACCTATCAGGTTTGTTGCAAAGGTATAAGTGGAACAAATTAACACCGGAACCAGTAGTGGGTGATGTTGTCTTGGTTAAGGAGCCTGATTTACCGCCCGCCAGATGGTTAATGGGGAGAATAGTTAAAACGCATCCTGGCGCGGATCATGTTACTAGAGTTGTAACAATTCAATATAAAAACTCATTTATTAAGAGACCTGTATCTAAAATTTGTGTTTTACCTGTTAGTAATAAGGATATTTGAAATTGATTTTGTTGTTTCTTGCTACTACTACTAGTATAGTATTATATTATCTGTGCTACTACTTATTGCGAACTTATAAAATTAGATTATATATTTTTACATTCAACGGTTAATTTTAAGGGTTCATGTTTTGTGTGGGGATAGGAGATCAAACGCGAATTTTGGGTATTGATGTTTATTACATAGATTTAAGACTATCTAGTATTTTTTAGTCTAGTTTAAGGACTGTTGTCCTTAGGGGGCCGGAATGTTAAGGTGCCAAGTTAATCTTTAAATAATAAATTTTTGTCATCCTATTAGACACTAGATGGCGGGCTTTGATTTAAATTCAAGATATGGTTTCGTTACAAAGGGGTGTTTATAAGGAAAGGTTTTTTTAAATTAAACATGACTCTCGGATATACCTGTGTTTTAATTATTGGCAGTGGTGAATAGTGATATCCTTGGATTTACCCTGGAAGCGGGTACAATTATTTCTATTGTTCTATTGTTCTATTGTTTTGATATTGTATGTTTGTAATTTTTTTTTATCTCTATAACATTTTGTTTGTTGTAATACTTGTTGATACACAATATTGTTAGTTTTGTTTCCTGGCGCGTAAATTTATAATGCTGATGGTTTTCGGACACGGGAACAGTTGGCCATGTGAAAACATGAATTTTCAAGATTATTGCCACAAACACTTAAAGACTGCCCTTGCCATTATTTTATTGACATTGCAAATGCAAGCCGCACTGGAAATTGTAACCGTTTAAAGTTGAATGGCATGCCATTCGGAATCAGAGGGATGCGTGGAATCAATCTCATCATCATCTCAGTCTTCGCCTTTATACTTCCCTTTTAAAATTGCGGCTTCGATGACGTTGTTAATTAATTTCTTCACCGCAAGCCGGGTGCCATTACAAAGACGTGATTTGCTGTGAACTGTAATCGATTGCTACGTTATAATTGAATGCAGCTCGATATGGATCAAATGCAACATTTATATTTTCTTGATATTGATTCCCTTCAACTTCATTTCGAGCTTTGCGTGGCTCATCAGTTTGACTTGCTCTTAAATATCTTTGATTTACGGGATTGCGAGTTCTGCGACCTATGTTTGTACGTCTACTTTTTGGCATTTTTAATATCAAAATTTCAACTGAAAATTATAAATGAACAAACTTAAAACTCCACAATGTTTTCGATTCAATCGACTGTGCAGTGTGTACTAAGAAATGAAAACCATCATTCATTAACAATATGCAAAATCAAAGCAAAATGGTTTAATTTTACCTCGTCGAAGATATCATATCATTCCAACCAGGGAGCTGGATAAGGGTTATAATTCGTTCTTAATGCCAACCATGGATTTCCATGATGAAGTCTTTGATGCCGAACGATACAACTAATGAATTCAAAGAGAATATAACGCTACGCTAGAATCATGCGATCTTTGTAAACGATATTGGCGGTGTGCGATGTCTCTTACTGTCAAACAACTGACAGTTATTTCAAACGTGCTTAGCAAAGAGTATATGACGCTGGGGCTAAAGTTACATTAAAAAGTTTATAGTAAAGGTAGTCGTTAAGTTTTCTTACATTTTCAAAGTTTTTGGGCAATTTTCTTATTTTTTTTTTAATGTTACACACAACATTTAAAAAAAAGATGAATGAAATCGGTAAAGCCGCTCTCAAGTTATAGCGTGACCAGTAGAAATAGAAGTTCATTTTTATATATATAGATAATTACTATCTAAACAATTGTGTGATGAGCATGATAATTTGTTCTGTGTCTGGGTGTAATTTATCTATAATATGTATTTATTTAGATATATATAAGTATGTTTATTAGCAGTCTGGTTACCATAGTACAGGCTCTGCCTAGTTTGGGATCAGACGGCCGTGTGTGAGATGTGTGAAGTTATTATTATTATTATTATACTAAAGGCGTTTGAAAGGGTATTAAAGTACATTAAACACTTTAAACCTTGTATTCGATAGAAAGTCTACCACTGGCTCGGTTATTAAAGTATTTAACTCTGTTATTACATGGTGTTGTAAGAAACAACTATGTGTGTCTCTATCGTCTGCAGGGACAGAATATTTGGCCTTGAGTGTAGCGATAACAGAAAAAATTGTTATGTGACTTTCTTTTGGTCCATATTAAAATTAAAAATCATGACAATAATCAGTCCATATTAAATCTAACTCTTAATAGAGAGAATAATAAAAGGTTAAAACATTTGGAAATTAGGTATCATTTTACTATGGATAAAATCAAAGAAGCAAATATACCTTTTTTGAAGTGAAACTTTTTTAGAATCGTTGTGATTTGAAATTTGATGAAACAGAAGCATCACAAAAAAGTTCCTACGATAAAGTTCCTATAATCTTTGTCCTTGCGCCTGCGTACTACTAATCTTTGTCTTTGCGCCTGCGTACTATATGTCATATATATCGTGTCATATATATATCGTGATGTACACCCACTCAATGTATACTCATCGACTTGTGTCGATGGTATTGGTATGTTTCTTGGTGAATGTAACCCCTGAACATTTTGAAGGATTGAGGTCAAGCTTATTAATTTTGCAATACTCGTTGAAGTTGCATTCGTACACGAATGCATTGCGACTGCATAAAGTTTTAATAAATAAATAAATAAGTAAAGATGGCCGGCCGATCATAAAACGGCATTGTAGCGGACAACTAATTTGTGAGTTCTTAGTAAATTCTTACTAACCAATATTCCGTCCAAACTAGGTATTCTTGTCATATTTTGCTTTCCGCATCCTCAGTATTACCTACGCTAAGATGGAGTAATTAAAATAATATACCTTAATAAATGAACATACAATGATAGTAATTAATTTCATGGTTCCACATTTAGCAACAAACTTAATTTTATATACGTTACTACATGTGTATGGTCAACTGCAGAGCAATGAATTTTATACGTCGCCCTAGAGACCATTCCGTTCTCTGTATAGTCAACATACAATGCTGCTAGTCATTGTTCAATTATTCAACAACAAAATTTAAAAATACTGATATTATTCAGAGTTGTTGTATTTCAACTTGGTTTTTTTAATCGAATATTCCGTATTTTTTTATGATTATAAAATATGTAAAATTCTCACATTAAACACTCTTTGTGACAGCTCTAAGTATGTATATGCTTAAATGTTTTGAGGTTTGTACAATATAAATGAATGCCTAAATTTTGCGACTATTGGTATTGGGTTCTGTTTCCGCATTTAAACTCATAGATGGTCCATTATGCGTTCAGATAAGGCTGATTAGTTGAGCCAGCCTAGCTTCTTCCAGAAGCACAGAAGCCTCATGTCACGTTTACGGTTTTTTAGTCACCTCGCCGTTTCCTCCGCTTTGAAGGTCGCATTCTAAGAACTGACCCTAACTTGAACAAAGTCAAAACAGACATTAGAGATATTTAACACTTGACATGTACTACTGACAGCCTTTTCTGGACGCATAATGGACCGTTTTTGAGTCTAAGTGCGGAAACGCAGCCCTGTACCAATACCAATACTTTAAAGAACGAGATTTAGATTTAGACAACCATACACGGTACTATTGAAATGTAAGTAAAATAATACAAAATCATTTGTAGAAAAATGAACGTTCTGCCAATAATTTTAGAGAGTGCCATTTTATGAGTGGGTCTATAAAAATCGATGTTCTAACATTAGGTTTCAGTAATAGCAATTTAAGTAATGGTGTAATAGAATTATGGTAACAATTCCACTCATAAAGAAGTAACGGTTGGTATTTTAGAACTGAATTGTGCTTCTTGGAATCGCTTAGGAATGGATTTGGAATGAAAGAACGGATTATAATATTTTCAGACAGGGCCATATAAAGGAGGTCTCAGGGCTCTTGCAAGTTTGTATAAAGTCCTTGGCTTTACTAGACAGCCCAAATTTCGCAGGAAGGTAGTTAACAGGTAGGACACGTGAGCTTAGAACGGCGACGACGAAGTGGTTTAAAGAAGTCTAATGGCTTTCATGGCTTTGTGTGAAAATGTGTGTTCTTAGTTTTTGCTACTAGAGACGTTTAATGATTCCGTTTGTAATGGTTTTGTTGTGTGTTTATACATTAACAATTAGTTTTATCACAATCGGTTCACTCTATCCATACATATAAGAATTTAAATCTTTCAAGGAAAATAGTATCATTATCACTATTTTAATTTTTTTTTATTAATATTAACGTTCTCACATTAAACAATAGAATACAATATTCTTTATAGTACACTAACAAAAAACAAACGACGGTCTTATCGCTAGTTGTGACTACTTACAAACAATATACAGATGTATTGGGTTTGTGTATGTATAGGGCAGTTAACAGTGTGTACGAACACAACTAATTTGATATGTTAATTTTTTCCTTTATTTGCCTATGTCTTTTAGCACTGCCATTATAAAAAGATTTGCATACTAACGAACTCACGTGAAACAATAGCGTTAATAAATGAGTGTTAATTATACTTGAATTTAAAGGGCATATAGACTTTTTTATAAATTTTTATATATTTTATGGTTTCACTCTAACGGGTGACACGGTTATATTGGACTCGATGCTACCAACACCACTCCCGGTTTACGTCACTTCGTCAGACGGTGTCGAATAGTATGCTGGAGGCCTTGGCCCCTCTGACTTATAAAAACGTGCGGCATAAGCAGGACTGGAACCGTGGTGTGACGCATGTCCACGGTTCCAGTCCTGCTTATGCCGCCAAATCCTCAGCTCTCTTGTCAGGCTCATGAAGGCTGGAGTTTTCTGCAGGATGGAAGAGTGGTAATTATCTCCCGTTCTCTTTCCGCCACCTCTTTGGTGCGCATCACCTCCCATGGATTCTCGCGCAGACCATGGTGTACAACAAGAGGCTACCACACTGATTACCGTTACAAGGTCACAACGTTAATTCATCCATGCTGAGCACTTCACCAAATTGTGAAATGTTGTGTTCTCGTGAAAACCCCCGCAATGGTGGCACACGGGCGTTGCTTTCGGCCTATGCGACACGAGGCTCACTGCTTACACAAGCATGTACTTTCCGATCAGCTATGCCCCGAAAGCACCTGCATCAGTCTGTAAGAGAGGCAGCCATCGCTGCTCAAGTCAATTCAAAGGTCTGGTCCGTATGCCACTCTTTTGTGTGTAGTCATTACCAGCTATCGTTTTGTGTACACTCTAAGATGCTTTTTGTAGTACCTATATTAGAGAATTCATCGCTAATATACTACAAAGAAAATTTTTAGGCTTAGAATCCGAGACGTGAATTACGCCTTTTATTAAGTTACTGTTGTTTTGAAAATAACTAGTTTGACATAATTTGTTTGTGGTAACTAAAATGCTGTACGCGATAAGTACGAAGAGGGACGAATACCTACTTTATTCAAGTCGAACGAGTAGAATTATTTATTAACTAGCAACGCCCCGCGATTTTACCCGCGTAAGTTCCGATCCCGTCTGAATGTCGGGATAAAAAGTAGCCTATATGTTAATCCAGGTCTCCAACTATCTACATACCAAGTTTCATCGTAATCGGTTCAGTAGTTTTGGCGTGAAAGAGTAACAAACATCCACCCATCCATCCATCCAAACTTACATATTTATAATATTAGTGGGATTTATAATATTAGTGGGATTTATCCCAAGAACAATCTTGACATTGTAATTCAAGAGCATGTCTCCCAGACATTCCTACTTCTACTTTACATTTGCAGTTGGAGTGTCTGGGAGAACGTGCTTGTTCGTCGGCACAATCTTGTGAGATTTACCATGTTATCTTCAGACTGTGGACTTCTTATAGGTTTACCTGTAAACTACAAGCAAAGAAGAGTTTTGAATAAATTTTTCAAAATTTTAAGTTCAGTCCTTTGGGAAATAAAGAGGGAGGGCAGAAATTGCCAATTATCACATATTTTCTTAATAACTGTAAAAGTACTGATCTTAAAATACTAAAAATTTATATATTTAAGACCCTCACAAAAATTCCTTTTATTCTATGTGTCAAGGTACAGTTTGCAATGATTTTTTATTGTCTAATCTGACCTTCTATAAGTGACTGCTATGTTCAGAATGTATTTATTTACTTCGCACGTATGTGTTGGGGTCACAGGACTTTATGACAGACAGACGCACGAGTGATCCTATAAGGGTTCCGATTTTTTCATTCGGCCTTACGAAACCCTGAAAAAACGAAATGGGTCTTCGATAACGGCATATGGAGCAGATGAGATTCCTATAAAATTAATTGAATGGGGTTCGTATAAAATTGAATTTAGAAATGTTAAATGGCAATGAGGGAACTATAGAGAAGAAATACGTACCTATATAATATATTCTTACCTTTGCAAGAGTATGTTAATCCAGCCAGCCCCAGTCTGAGATTTGGTAACTGTATTTGACCAAAAAAGTCGGAACCCTCTTAAAGTAATGAAAGAGATACAGAATATATAGATAATAGATATATAATAATACATGTAAATACTCGTATTGGAATCGAACTGACTAAAACCCCACGTGTGCCATCCTGCGCGCCTAAGACGATTTTGACATCTGGACATCCCCGCGCCTGCCCCTCACGGCGCGGGCACCAACTTCGGGTAAAGAATTCGCGATCACGATTCGTGATCGCGTTAATTCAAGTAAAAATACATGATTATATCACGAATACATGGTATACTTCGAAAGAAAACCATCTAAATGAAACTTACGTACTCGAAGACTGTTAATAATGTTCTCGAACATTTCTAAAGGGTGGTAACCCACCCTAAGTTAAAGTGGACCATCTTAGTTAGTCTACTAACTACTCTCAAACTGAGAGAATTACTATACTCAGCAGTAGACATTTTACAAACAAGCTTAATATCAATATTGATATTAAGAAACAAAAACAGGTTACAACAACAAGATATTATAATTTCAGTCTTCAAATACCTAGACGCCAGTCATAGAATGTAAAAACCCCTATAACACGTCATTGAAACAGGTCAAACGAACAGTTATATAAAGTTGAAAAAAGAACAGTAGGGACGAACACAATGACAAAATAACAGGTCACAGAGACAGCGTAACTATTATAAATCACAGTGCAGACGTGCCGTAACTGGGTATCTACGGATGCGATACGTGAAATATTGTAGTCAAGTAGATTGTGTGCATCGAAACGAAAGTTTTTTTTCTGTAATACAACATGGTGTTGACCGTTCTGGGTATAGTGAAAGAAACAAGACTGCTTTGTTAAAAGTTTAATGAAGCTGTACTTTGTAATTCACCGTCTACCTTCATGCAATCAGTCTACAATCATGCATCATTTTTTTCAGGAAAAACTTAAGCGCTAGTAATACAATTATATTTTCACGCGGCGCCAAGACGCAAAATAAGTTCAAGATCTTTCCGTAATCAAAACTATGGGTTTTTCCTTGTACTCACGTGTCCACAAAGTCATTGCCGCTTAACAGGATGCGCTTCTGAGCACTTCATCATCAACACCAAACCAGACCGATTTCTAAATGCAAAAAAGAGTTTTTTTGTTTGTTACGCTTTCAAGCTTTAACTACTCAACCAATTATTCTTAAATTTTGCATACACGTTGTCAGGGGTACAGAAAAAACATAGGTACTGTTCATCCAGAAAAAAGAACTGTTATCGAGGTAAAAATCCTCCTCCTCCGCGTCTTTTCCCCACGAATTTGGGGTCGGCTTTCAGTCTAACTACGATAAGGCCGTACTTCGAAATTTTACGTGAAGCAACTGCCATCAGACCTCCACAACCCAAGTACTAGGCGACATCGTAGTTCTGTAGTTAGACCAGGTTGTCAGACTTTTTAACTACCTATAACAAATGCCACAGATATTCGTATGGCAACCGGGACCGACGGCTTAACGTGCTTAGTGTGTTAAGAATGGTCACCCATCCTAAGACTGATCTGGCTAGTGTTACTTATCCTTGCAATGTACTAAGCTACTACTCAATTACCACTTAGACACGAGCCCCAATAACAGTCAAAATATGATTTCTAATATAAGATATCGGAAATTTAGAAATGTAAATTTGATAGTGCTATTCTATGAGAATGAAAAAAATATATGTTACGAGTACGTGTACCCGAGGCCCAAGGTCCACATGATAAGAGAAGGTTAATTCACCAATATGACAACATTTTACAGGAAATAAAAGACTCTGAAAAAAGGGTTGAATACCAATCCTAGAGCTGGCAGTTGTGATTTCCAGAGACCAGGACACATAAGGCCACCCATGAATAGAGATAGCTAATAGAGTGTACTACCTAATTTATTATTGTTGATTTGTCTCACTATATTCATGGTCGTGCTGCAACCAAGAGGCTATAGTCCATTAAAAATAAATGCAGGAATACTTTTGTCTCGTGTCTTGTTATCTTGAATAATAGAAACAATTGCTGGATTTAATATAACAATTATATTTTCACAGGTCCAAAACAATAGCAAAAGTAAGCCAAACGAGATTAAGATAAAGTTTGATTTATTTTGATATATGTATCTATTTTTATTTGCCGTTTCATGTGTTGTCCGCATAATAGCAAAGTCTATATCCACATCACATTTTTTGCCGTAATTTTAAGTAGGTATAATTACATATTTAAAATCTAAAACACTAAAAAAAAAATCATTCATCGATTAGAAAAGAGTTGATGACCTTAGAACGGTTGAACAGATTATCTTGAATTATATCTAAGAACACTTGCGATCAAGCCACCTTCCAAACAAAAAAAAAGGAATTAAATCGGTCCATTCGATTGGGAGCTACGATGATACAGACAGACATACAGACACGTCAAACTTGTAATACCCCCTTTTTGCGTCGGGGATTCAAAATAGAACCAATGAATTTTTTATTTTGTTATTTACAGCCTTAACAATTGCAGAAGACGCACGTGGTAATAGACGTCACGAACTACCAACATCGCTTGATTTTATCATTTTTAATTACATCAAATTATGCTGAATAAATATCATTAAAGTGTAATACATTTAACGGATGTATCCACAATGTATAATGTATATAAAATTTACATATACTTTAGGTACGTTCATTGATGATAATAAAGAAACATTAATGAAACTCAAGATCTACAAATTGATGGTTAACTGAACGGAGCCAAAATATCTGTGTGATATGTATATTTTTTTTTTGTATAAGCTAGTTTTGCAATATATATTTTTACAAATATGCCTTAAAGCATTTCTGACGCTTATTTTTTTTGTCACCTGAAACTAAAAAAAGTCAATTCCTATTGTCACGGCATTGAGTCCAATTCTGACCGTTTAACCGTTATATATATATATATATATATATATATGTAGATGTATTATGAAGTAATAGGAAAATACTCACCTCACTATCTTTCTATTCATTTAAAAATATTTTTTTAAACTAATGTTCTATTTTACACGTCCATTGATCACTGAACCAAAAAGTTGCAATCCAACATATTCTCTAAAACGAAACCGAAAAAAATTAAGAGGATAACGCCCTCACTTCCCCTGAACAGATTCTTCATGCACTGTTCTGAGGGTCCTTGAGCCGGGTCTAAGTACCTACCTCATTGTTCTATGACATAATAGGGAACCATTTTATGTAGCAGTCGTGTCGGAGCGTTTTTGCAACGTAATACAGTTTTTATGGCTAGTTCCTTTCATAATGCTCATGAATGATGTATTATGGTTTGGCTACTATATAGAGGTTTTTTGGTAATAAAATTGTGTTATATTTCAACGACGTTTTTGTTACTTTATTTATTAGACTGTTTAATGGTTGTACAGTGGTAATTAATTAAGTTAAGTAGTTTTTATGGTACATTTCAGTTCATTATATTGTTAACATTTTCGGAATGAAACCTTGTATTTTGAATGTGTAATTGTTTTAATTAATACACATCCATTCCCATTCAAAATTCAAGGTTTAATTCCATTACCATTAAGCTTTAACGTTGGCATGATTTGCATAGAATAGATGACTATACCATCACTTGGATGTATATGATATCCAAAGATATTTTTACACACGGTGGTGGTGGAGGTGAGTACACACATTACTAGTATTCTTGTTGACTTCTCCAAGTAAGCTTTATTGTTGTGTTAGGAGTGGGTTCACTTTGATAGTGTACTGGGTGGTATTCGAGCCCCGATGACTTGTTCACAACCACCGTTTTACTAACTAATATTTTTAGCATTATTTAGTTCAATAATTGTGAAACAGGTATCTACAAGTATATAGAAAAAAGGTAAAGACAAAACAGCTAAGTACTCTTTTCTCCGGTTTGTAAACCAATTATTTTTTATTCGGAAGGTATTAACAAACTTTAGTGTTATTAATTTAAACAAAATATATAATTTTTAAACTTTCGCGGCTATTGTACATATTAGATGTGTAACTCGAGAGGTTTCGATTTAATTGCACCGATCGTGGTCACCGTGTAACCACGATCAGTGCAATTCGATCGAAAGGTCGAGAAGCCAAAAACGGTATTATATAACGTTATAAATATTATCGCGATTAAGTCCCGAGACACATCTATTAATTGAAAACGTTGTTTTTTTTTTCTTTTTTAATTATAGGCTTTATTGGTTATCAATAAAATTTAACGATTCCTGGTCGGATTTTAACCTCTGGGCTGCCACTAGTTAGAACAAATTATGTAGATTCGTATTAATATGAATATGATAATATAATAAAATAAGAATACCAAAGAATAATAAAATGATGGATGTTAGCTAACCACTGAAGACTTAGTTAGCTATTACTTTATAAGTAAATAACTCACGTTCGTTTCAACTCTCAGCTAATCTCAATCAACTCCTGTTCCACGCCGCGATCACCTTTTTTATTGAAGTAACTATTGCTGTTTGTATCGACAAATTTTAGTTATAACGTTTGTAATGTCGTCTTTATGGTTTATTTTTGAAATAGATAGAGAAATTGAATTTGGTTATTTAAACTACTCTGCTCGATATGAAGATCTTCAAAACGATATCATCGTCTGAAGACGCGATTAAGAGGACTTATATCGTCTCGACGAGTATTGCAAGATCAATATCATTAATCCTTCAAAATGTTCAAGAATCAAAATCAAAATCATTTATTTCAATTAAACCACTATGGGTATTTTTAAACTGACAGACTAAGTCAGTCGTGAAGCTAGTTGCCTGTTCCAATTCGTAGATCCAGTGGAGAAGAACAGGCAAAAAACTCCAAGGACACTCTTTTTCAAAATGTTTTTTACAAATCTCTGGTTACCTTGCTTATATGCGCAAGTTAAATGCGAGGACAATGTAACGTATTGTTCTAAACTATAAACTATTACTATATGTAAGTAATAGCAGTTCGGAAATGACCAGCCCCAACCAACCATATGACACACGCGCCAGCCATCGTCCACTACAACCATATGATATCAATTGATATCAAAGGGAGCCGAAGGACCCGACACGTACGCGACCATCGGCAGGACGTCTAAGCGATCATGGCATACTCAGAACTGCCAGGCAACATAGCAAATTAACTTAACTTAGTTCTAGTTAGTTCCGTGGTTACATTCACCAGGAAACATACCATACAAGTGGATGACTATACATTGAGTGGAACAATCTTGCCTAGACTCTAGACAAAATACTATCCGCGACTTGGGTGTACATCACGACAGCAAATTGATCTTTGACGTACATATCGAGAACATCGTTAAGAAGGCTTCTAAGGCACTCGGATTTATCATGCGCCTATCCAAATCTTTTACCGAAGCTAAGACTCTTAAAATTTTATATTGCGCGTTTGTCAGAAGCCGCCTTGAATATGCCTCGCTTAAATGGAGCCCACGCTATCAGGTGTATATTATATATATAGAAAATATACAAAAACGTTCTATCAAATACCGGTGTTACCACCAAAAGTTTCTACATCACTCTAATAATTATCTACAACTTTGTAGAAAGTTTCACATATTACCGCTCTCTCACCGACGTGAAATAGCTGCCTATTTGTTCCTTTTAAAACTATTAAATAATGATATAGATTTCCCAGAGCTTTTAGCCAAAATGTATTTTAATATTCCATGCAAATCAACTCGTTTCATTACACCCCTAAGTGTATATAGAACTACATCTTATTATAGGCATAATAGTTATATTGTAATGCAATCAAGCGACAACATAACCTGCACAAACAAGCTGGTTTTTATTTTAGCTAGCAGCACCGAGGTTGGCCGTGGCAGGACTCAGGGTATTTTTTTTAAACTGTTATAAGGCATTACAATAATACATTACTGTTATTTTACACATTAGGATCTCGAATAATTAAAAAGGTAGATCACTACTAATGAAAGGTACTACAAAACTAACAATAACAACATAATAAGATTGTATTTCCTCTCATTCATATTTTATTACCACACCAAAATTTACGTTTGCAAAGATTTTCTTTTCTTTAAGAATAGAATATAATTATAATTGATTATTGTGATACCTACTATTCGCAGTCGGAGTTTGTTTGTTTAAATTTATATTTGAACTTTAAACTTTTTACTAAATTTTATAATTATCCAAATATTATAATTTTAGTACAATAACTTGTTCGAGTTAAATTTTGTTTTTCTTTTTCCGCCTAAAGGGCTACAAAGCTAATGGTTGGTAGCCTTTTGCAATACTAGCGACATTTTCTGAAAAAACATTAACAAAGAGGATTAGGATGTAACGTAATGCAATTTCTGACTAAAATGAAAAGAGACACAGAACAGAAAACCGGAGGAGACTTATAAGTTACGACGCACTATTTTCTTTATATTTTAAACTAGCAACCCGCCCCGGCTTCCCACGAGTACAAATTATACACATAAACCTTCCTCAAGAATCAATCTGTCTATTAGGGAAAACCGCATGAAAATCCATTCAGTAGTTTTTAAGTTTATCGCGATAAAATATGTAGTGATTTGTCCTTCAACCTTCAAATGATTTATCACAACGTTATCAACCAAAATAAGGACTAACTTAAAAGCACAATAATATACACATCTGTCAATAATAGTTCATCCGAGTATTATTAATATTAAAATGTTCAATATTAACGTAACCCAATTTACAAAGTGCTTCAATTAAATGGTAGACGTGCAAAAATAACCTGAACTTTTCAAATATGATCCACGGAAATACCCTCAAGGTTGTTACTAGAACGTGGGTTCCCAGTTTTATCTGACGGTCATTTTGTCCCACCTGATCGTAAAAAATAATTGAATGACACAGGAAATGCCCGTAATGCCATAACCTGCTATGAAGGTTATAGTTAGGTTCAGAAATGGGTCCACTGTTTCAATTAAATTCGGTGGTAACTGAATCAGTATAGGAAAGCAAAATATGTTACCGTACATGTGTTTTGTTCTTTGAAAATCTAATAGTTTTTATTTTAAGTTGAGGCATTTGTAACCATTGTTTGCAAGTAAAAATAATTTTTTTTTATAGTGTTGCTTTGAGACGCCATGTATGAATAACATGTTATTTGTAAATCAAATGCTTCTCTAATAATAAACCTGCAGAGTCTGTTTTTTGCTGAAACGAGCTAATTTCTGGTACTAGAAATCGGATTTGTAAAATTATTGTTGCATTTGATAGTCTTATCCTAGATTCGTCGTTCGTCGAATCTGACGATTCTTAAGAGTGAATGAAACTACGGAGAGAGGTAACGTTTATTTTTTTTGGCTTTTTAGTAAGCTAAAACAAAATCAAATCAATGAATACTTCATACGCAGCTAGAAGTTTTTGTCAATCTTAAACACCAACAGAACTTATATCTACACTGTGTAAAAGTTAAAACTATTACTTTTTACAGTGTTTTGTTATCATTAATTTTGCTGCCATGTGCAGACTGCAGATACTAAAGCAATGCTCTCTATTGGGTCTAAAAGACGCAAGTATTTTTGTTGCTTAAAGTTCGTAGACGATGTTACACCCTGTATCGTTATGTAGATTATTTTAATTGTTATACTGCTTTTAATCGAAACGTGGACTAAGGCCGATTCAAAAAACAATTTTTTAACAAAATTTTAAATATTTTATTCAGGTGCGCGTCTCATTTTATAATACAAGTTCTTTTAAAACAGATAACATTACCGACTACTCAGTACCGAGTGGCGCCTACACAACGTTAAACGACGTCACGGCAGGCCCAGAAAGAGATGGCGGGAGGAACTGGATGCTCATGCAATATCTCAATTCAAGGTATGTTCATAATTCAAACTTTGAACTTGAGATAATAACCGCCTTGAATTTAATTTACGAGGGCGGTACTGAAAATTTCGGGATTCAAGGAAGTGACACAACATTACTATTTAAAAATGTATTTATTGCTTTTCGAAGTATTCTCCGCGAAATTTGACACATTTTTCCATACGATGGAACCAATCATTGAAGCCACCATTCCATTCGGAAGTTGGGGTCTCCAAAATGGCCGTTTTGTAGGCGTCCACATCTTCTTCAGGTGATGAAAATCTCTGACCACGCAATTTATTCTTTATTTTAGGGAAAGTATAGAAATCATTAGGGCTTAGGTCGGAGCTGTATGGCGGATGGTCTAATAATTCTATGTTTTCTTGCTTTAAAAACTCTTTTGTTCTGTGCGCGGTGTGAGAACTCGCATTGTCGTGATGGAGGATGATGCGGCGGTTGCAGTTCTCTTTACGGAGTTCAGAAACGACCTGTGGCAAACAAATGCTAGCATACCATTCTGCATTAACCGTTCATTGTAACTCAAGAGAAATAGTCGTAACCTGGCCGGTTTTGGAGACAAACGTGGCAACCATTTTTTTTGCCACACTCCGTGAACGAACAATTTTTGTTGGCTTTAACTCATTTTCGAACACCCAAACTCGTGACTGGTTTTTTGTTTCGGGTTTGTACGCGTATATCCAGGATTCGCCACCTGATACAGTAATTAATTAATGTATACAGCATTTGAGGATCCTGCGTGGAATCTTTCGAGAGTTCTGACGCACCAAGTAACGCGAGCCGCTTTTTGCTCTTCACAGAGCGAATGCGGTATCCATCGGGAAAACAACTTTTTTTCACCTAATTGTTCATGCAAGATTATTTATATTTGACTCATACCAATGTCTAAAGTTGCCTGAATTTCGCGGTATGTCACATGTCGATCTTCCTCAATCAGCTTACGCACAGCATCAACGTTTTCTTGGGTGACTGCAATTTTTGGACGACCTTGATGGGCATCATCACTGAGCTTGACACGTCCACGTTGAAATTCAGCAAACCAGCGATAAATTGTGGTTTTGGATGGAGCTTCATCACCAAATGCAGAAATCATCCGGTCAACTCACTGTTTTTGCGTTAAACCACTTCGAAAGTCATAATAAATCATCGCTCTTGAATTTTCTCGAGTAAATTCCATTTTCTCAATGACTAAATAAGTTTGACAAAACCTTGTGATAAGACCGAGAATCTTTTTTTAAATAAATAAATGGTTCGATTTTTAAAACCAAGGAGTTTTCAATTAAAAAGATTTTAATATGACAGGAACAGTGAAAATATTCCATTCCCGATACATTTGGTGCAGCCTATGTATTATTAATACTTCAAATTAACATCAATATGACATGTGTATGTAATTGTAGTATAAAAAAATTCTGATTGTATTACATACTTTACGCAAACAATAGATTAAATTGATGTGAGATAAGTTTAAAATATAAAAATGGGTATAAATAAGTTAAACAATCGTAGGAGCCCAAACAGTGCCGTGGTAGGTCTCATACCAAACATGACTCGTATTCAGTTTTTGTTGGTGGTGTCATTAGTTCTGTTACTTTCAGTTCTGAGTAAGTCGACAAAATATTTAATTTACAGCTTTTTTTAACTTTGAGATTTTTAGGAGAAAACTCAAATCTTTAGGAGATACACTACAGATGTCTTGTAAACCATTTTAATCTTTTTTTGTGAACTCCCCTGACTAATCTAAATGCTTATGTATTATCATTATTTCATGTAAGGAGGATCACGTCTCATTAGGGTACTGGGTGGGATTTGAAACAGCAACCACTGGACCTTAAGTGCGAAACCCTCAGCCATTACACTAACATCGCTTTCTACCATATTATATACAATTTTTTTTTAAATACTAATTTATTGTTTAGTTCAAGGTAAACAGATATGTGATTTGAAGGATGCAAAGTGTCTAACCAAGGGAGTCAAAACTGCTTATAAGTCATTCGTAGCTGGAACCAAAGCTAAGTCCATCGATCCATTACATATGGACAAGATTACCGGAGAACTAGCAACCCTCAAGTATGAAGTAGCAAATTCCACTCTATCAGGATTAAAAAACTGTGAAGTTCTATTGTTGAAGTAAGTAACTTTACGAAACCATTTTATTTAGAGATAGATATTGTATAGAGAGGGAACGCAGGGCAACAGCTATCGGGGGTAACATGTTGGCTCGTAGGTTTGCTCGTTGCAGTAGGGAAGTCAAAATAACTCTTTAAAGCTTACCGTCAAACTTTCTACGTGCGTGTTATGCTGCGTGTTCATTACAATAATGCATTTAGAATGCCATTAGAGTTGCCCCGTTTTTGAATGCTTTGACATATTTTCGGAAGCAAGAGTTGACCGTTTCCATGTCAACGTCCGAAAAAGAGTTGCTTCAACTATGAACTAACTCCAAAATTTTATAAAGGGGTTCATGCGAGTCTTGTTAAATTACAATGCATGTACTATTGTCTTATATAAAACTTAAAGCCCAAACTTTACAGTGGTTTTAAACCCCTGTAAAGTATGACCTTTGTCTGAAAATAAATTAGTACCTATTAATATTTTTTTTTTGGATCTTTTATAATTACATGACTTTGAAGGTCGTCATTTTGGTCGTCTAGTAGGTGGAATTTTGATGGGTGATTCGTAAAAAACATATTTTGATAGTCATACGTAGTCAACGTATCTATGTTTATCTATACATTATACGAATAAGGAAACCAAATGCAGGGAGCCACTAGAGAGAGAGGCATATGTTCAGCAATGAGCTAAACTTATATAATATTATTAAATTCTTTCTCTCTCTATTTATATAGCGCTTTTTAGGGTGCCGGTAAAAGGAACCCTTATACGATTACTTTGTTGTATCTCTCTCTCTATCTATCAATACCGTTTTTCTTTGAAACCCGTGAAGGTATCACGTTGAAATTAACATCAAATGCATTTGATGTTTAAACGATTGCGATTACAAACTTATAATTTGAGGTTGGAAAATTGACTGTGACGTACAATGATGTCTGCAAAAGTTTTTTTTTTTTTATGGTATAGGGGGGAAACGAGCAGACAGGTCACCTGATGGTAAATGACTACCGCCGCCCATGGGCACCTGTAACTCAAGAGTCACAAGTGCGTTGCCGCCCTTTAAGGTGGGAATAGGGGAAGAGGGGAGAGGGGGGAAGAGTGGGAAGACGGGAGAGGGGCATTAGAGGGGAGGAGAGGGGAAGAGGGGACGTACGGGAATAGGGGAGAGGGAAGGGTTAGGTTAGGGCCTCCGGTCACCTCACTCACGCGGCGAAAAGCAATGCAACCATTGTTTCACTGCCGGTTTTCTGTGAGGCCGTGGTATATGGAAAGTATTTTTAGAACTGCAAAGTAAAGTTTGTTTTTCAGAAAACCGGGTAAAAATCTTTCAGGTTCGATTCCAAGGATGGCTGAACTATCTACATGTGACTTTGTTTCTTTATGGGACCCTCGTTGTGCGAGTCAAACTCGCACTCGTCCGGTTTTATTATTTATATGGATATCATTCTATTGCAGATGTGACTCGGAAAAACTAACATATGAATATCATTTACAATGTCCTGAGTTAATTTTTGATAGTTACTTTAAAATTAAAGGAGATTTGGGTAACACAAGCCTTGACGGAAGAGGTCTGTGTTCAATTACAATAGGTTGGTAAACAAAAATATTAATTGCAATTTTATCATTATTCTGCCTAAAAAATGTATTTCGACATTTCAAAATATATTGTTAAGCCATTGCGTACCCAAAAATTAAAATATTTAATTGCTTTTATTTGCTTTTTCTATTGTCATATACAAGCAGTTAAAACTGTTTGCAAATAACAATATCAATTATATTTTAATTCCAGATGACTACCTCTTAATATGGAAAGGAAGCTTCAGCATATTCATTTCGGAAAAGGACCAAAAGCTTCACATGACCATTAATATTAATAATCTTGACACTGATCTTAAAGGAAGGTTAACAGTTGAAAGTAAATACTTAATTAGTGGAGACAAAGTAAAATGTAAGTTTTCATCAAAAACTTACCTACTGTTTCAAAACCATTTTCGTGAATAAAATCATCATTATTTCATCTGGGTGTCAATTGTTAACGGCACCATAGTCGTTGCAACCGCAATCATTCACGCCGTTCGAAAACCGTGTCGTCTGAACACAAAACGCGTTGATGACGTACGGTAGTGTTATGCAGTCTGCCGTATAGACATGTGTAGCTCCGGAGCGTAATAGTTCCTGGAACTATGTCCGCAGTCGGAACTGTTTAGTTCTTTCCGACTTGCTCAACCTAATAGTTCCTACACGCGGATTGGAGGAGCGGCCGGAGCGGTATTGAATGGTGGAACGAATAACGAATAGACCGCGCGCTCCAGGCCCTCCACCACTACTTCATTTCTGTTCCGTTCCGTGTATTTTGAAAAGCAGGATTTACTTTAACAGACAGAAGGCAACGATTGAAGGCATCAAAGGTGCCTAAGCTGCTTTTTACGTTAGCAATTATAAATAAATACCTACATATATAGTATATTTTGTATTATGATGTATAATTAATGTACCTAAATATTACTTAATTATGTATTTATACTATGTATTGATTTTTGAAGACCCAGTCAATACAATAATTTTAAATATTTTAAGTCTAGTTAGGTACGCTATTTTATTATTTGTACATTATTGTATGTCCGAGGAACTGTCTGAACCGAAATAAAACTGAACTTCAATGTCCGGATAAAAGTAAGGAACTAGATAGTTCCTCGGACATGTTTCCTGGAACTAGTTCCGACAAGGAAAGGAACCGTTCCAGGTTCAATCCCATGTCGGACATGGTTTGCGCATGTCTACTGCCGTAACTTTACTCCTAAGGCCGCCAACACATCAGAACGATACGATTTCGTATCCTGCCACGACTCCGACACATATTTGTATCGTGACATGATACGAAATTGATCGGACCGTTATCGGTTTGCGGCATGACATGATGATTTATTTTTTGAAGAATTTGTTAAAATAGACCAAACTCAAAAAGTTCTGAAGCAAATTATGATAAAAATCGTCATAATATTTTAAAAACCTATTTTACTAACAGATTAGTATTTGTTGTAAAAGACTTCTTTAGGGTCTAATACTGTACTTGCTTTAGTATAAGAAAAAAGAAACACCTTGACCATGTACAATTATAAACATTTGCAGGAAGTAGATCTAACTTGCGAGTCCTGATGCTACAAAATGTATGTATTAATTAATGTTTTGTTTTGCAGCTGATTTAGCCAATGCATACTTCAATGATAACTACAAGGTAACAGAAAAAGTCTTTCGGTCCAATATTCTGGAGAAGTATGTAGCAATATTTGTAAATAAAGTCAACATGTACCTCAAAACTATTCCTCTAGAAGAGGTAATTCCAAGGGATTAGAATAACTATGAATTTTAGCAAGAATATTTCAAAGCTCCATTCTGGCCTCCAATAGGCCCAACCAACTGAAAGGAACATTTATACAAATTTGTACGAAACTCGTTGACTACATAATAAATTTGTTTTAATTTAAGAAATGATTTTTAAATATTCCATTACTTTAAATCCTACTAATATTATAAACGTGAAAGTTTGTGAGTATGTATGGATGTTTGTTACTCTTTTACGTAAATATTATGTAGATATCGAGAGACCTGGATTAACACATAGGTTACTTTTTATAAACACGTCGAATTATAGGCCAAATATTTTTATTTTATGTGTAACCATTTCAATTGTAAAACCCAATTTTTAACCATTTTGTCATGCAAAAATGGATTCAGTCCAAGGAATCAAAGTATTAAAAGCTAACGGCTAGGAAGCAATTCCTATGATTTTTGTGGCAGATAGGTCCTACAAATATAGAATTATATAAACACCTTATTTTATCCATAGTAATATACCCTCTTCATTCGCGCATCCAACAGTTGTTAACCGACGAAAAAAAAAAGGAGGTTCTCAATTCGACCGTATAATATTTTTTTTTTTTTTAACATACCGAATAGCGTGTGATTGTGAGTACACTCAATATAATGCAATACGGTAACAGTTGTACACATACACGATATTTTTCATAATGACCTCAAACACTTTTAATTAAAGAATGTAAGTGTTAGAAACCGTCTCACAACCACTGCTTTAAACTATGAAAATTACTAACTAACAGTAACTGCCATGTTGTTCGTACCTCTCTCCGCACTCAAATGATTGTTATTAACTTATAATACATTCCTACCCTTTTATAACCCCACTATCTATACTTATAATAAATCTGTAGCGGGATGAATTCTGTACATTGAATATATTAAATAAAAATCGACTGAAGGGTATTAAGATATCGATACGGATGCCGAATATGCGATTCAAACAATTTTTGTCTGTCTGTCTGTCTGTCTGTCTTTCTGTCTGTCTGTTTGTATGTTCACGATAAACTCAGAAGTTACTAAAGGAATATGCTTGAAACTTAGTATGATAATAGTTTGAGTGCCTGAGCAGGTTATAGGGTACTTTTTATCCCGGGTTAAGCTTTGGTTCCCACAGGAAAATCAATGAAAGCTGTAATAACATTGTAGCGTTAATAGAATGTATATACTTATTTCGATCCACATTACAGCGAGCGTATAGCTAATCTGGTGTAGAGTACGATTTCTACTAGGTTGGGTGCCGAATCAAATCCCTCTTTGACACTTTTTCTTTCTTTGCACTTTTTTTAATATATAAACTAATTTACTTTTTAAAATTAGGTATCGTTTTTAACCGACGAAAAAAAGGAGGTTCTCAATTCGACCGTTTATATGCATATTTCTTTTTTTTTATGTATGTTCAGCCGTCTCCGTTATTTATGCACCGATTTTGATTATTCTTTTTTGTTAGATAGGGTATACCTCAAGGGTGGTCCCATGTCAAGGAAGTCAGTATCTGATGATGGAATTCTGATAAAATTGAGAGAAACCCTCGAAAATTGTAGAAACGAATAGTGTTTCTGTTTACTTTTCATTACTTTATGAGGTATTTGCGTTTAGAAATCATCACATCATGTAGCCGAGCTGATGATGAAAAAAAATTCATAAATAATAATCTTTTTAACAAAAATTTAAACCGAAGAAAAAACTAAAAAGCAAAAAACAAATAAACCTTTTAAAAAAGCTAAATACTTAAGACTTAAAAGGTTTATTTATTTTTTGCTTTTTAGTTTTTGGTTCTTTTCGTTAGTTTATTTTTTTTAATATTTTTTATAAAATACACTCAATTTAATTAACTAATAAATATAAAGAGTACAAAGAATCGATTTTTACCTGTGATTTAAAGAAATATTATTAGTTACATTAGATTTTACCTGCTAACAGTTGCAGGTAAGGCTGTTTGAAGGATTTCGTGTGAATGTATATTTTCAATCGTAGGATATCATCGTGCTTTTCTGTGGTGATTGTTGAAGCAGCAGGAATTTTTTTTTCTTTGTTTGGTGATCCCAGAGTAATCGACAGCTGGTCTTGACTATGCCAACGAGCTATTTTGCCACTCGCAGACATTAAATTCATAAATAAGTTTCAGGGCATTAATAATAATAAAAACTTCACACACCTCATACACGGCCGTCTGATCCAACACTAGGCAGAGCTTGTACTATGGTAACCAGACTGCTGATAAACACACATATATTTCTAAATAGATACATATTATAAATAAATTACACCCAGACAGAGAATGATTTGTCCTGAGTGGAAATCGAACCCATGACCTCTGGCTCAGCAGTCAAGGTCACTAACCACTAGACCATCAGGCCAGTCCAGTAAATATACATATATTTTTAAATAGAGTTACAAAAAAAGAAGATCCAAACTTTTAAACTTTTGCGTTCCATGATAATATAATTATGTTGACGGTAATTCACTCGATCACGTATTTAAAAAGTATTACAGTACCTACAGGTCTGTGATCACGGCCACGACCACTGCAAAGCAAATGTTTGTCATACCTTTTAAACACGTGATCGCGTTGATTCCCGTCAACATGATTATATTAGAATAGAATAGAATTTTTATTTAAAGCATCTATGACTTAAAAAAAAGTTGTTAGTTTAACTTAACACTTTGTTACTATTACAGTATTTTGCTGTATTAAATGCATGGCAGACACTGGCCCCAATTCTGTTACTTCACTCGCTAAATTAAAATTCACTAAATTTTCTTCATATAAGAAGTAAACCTTGTACACTTAGAAACAAGGTCTTATTTCAAATTGAAACAAGTAGGTAACATATGTCGCTATCGAAATAAGCAATTTATTTGTCGACTAAAGTCTGAAACGCTTAAATAAACTTTAATACCACGTAGCAAGAGCCGCTATCCGTTGAATTCCATCTCTTTTGCTCTGTGTTTGTAGGTGTAGATTAAAAACACGTCATCCTTGTTCGTTTTGAACAAGTTTTTATACGGCAATTATACAGCGTTTGAATAAATGGAGACTCTTGCTGCGTGGAAATAAAGTTGAGTATACGTTGACAGGTTTTAGTGTAATTTAGCGTCGCTGAGAAATAGATGCTAGTAACAAATAGATCTTATTAAGAAGAACACTAGGTTGATTTCATATGAATAAATTAAGTCAGGTTTTAGTTTAGTCGAGTGTACAATAGAATCGGCACCAGTGTACTACTTAAGCCTAACGCTCGTTGAGTTGTCGCTCGAAATAAGCATATTCCTACATACTTACGTTAAAATGTTGTTACAGCATTTATCAGTTTTCCTGTGGGAACCAACTTTTATACCGGGTTAAAAAGAACCCTATAACCTGCGCAGGCACTCAAACTGTTATCACACTAAGTTTCAAGCATATCTCTTCAGTAGCTTTTGAGTTTATCGTGAACATACAAACAGACAGACAGATAAACAAAAAAATTTTGAGTCGCAAATTTGCCATAAGTATCGATTTTAATATCAGTCAGCCAATTTTTTTTTAATATATTCAATGTCAAGAATTCATCCCGCTACAGATTTATTATAAGTATAGATTTCTAGATACCTACAACTCCTCCTGTTTCACCTGCGCAAGTCCCGATCTCGTAAGAATACCTGGATAAAAAGGAGCCTATTTGTTAATCCAGGTCTCCAGATATCTACATACCAAGTTTCATCGCAATCGGTTCAGTAGTTTTTGCATGAAAGAGTAACAAACATCCATACAACCATACATCTTCACAAACTTTTACGTTTATAATATTAGTAGGATTTAAACTGGTGGAATATTTAAATATCATTTCTTAAATTAAAACATATTTATTATGCAGTGAATGAGTTTCGTACAAATTTGTATAAATGTTCCTTGCATTTGGTTGGGCCTATTGGAGGTCAGAGTGAAGCTTAGAGATATTCTTGCCAAAATTCATAGTTATTCTACTCCCTTGGAAATATCTCTTCTAGAGGAGTAGTTTTGAAGTACGTGTTGACTTCCTTTAAAAATATCGCTAGAGACTTCTTCAGGGTATTGGACCGAAAGAGTTTTTCTGTTGCCTTGTAGTTATCATTGAAGTACGCTTTGATAAATTCAGCTGCAATGCAAAACATTAATTAATACATACATTTTGTAGCATCAGGATTCGCAAGTTAGATTTACTTCCTGCAAATGTTTTTCTAAGTACATGGTCAAGGTGTTTCTTTTTTTCTTATACTAAAGCAAGTAGTACAGTATTAGACCCTAAAGTATCTATTTTACAATAAATACTAATCTGATATTAAAATATGAAAAAGTATGCGAGAAATAAGCACCTGCAGGTGTAGTTTTTAAAATATTATTACGTTTTTTTATCATAATTTGCTTCAGAGCGTTTTGAGTTTGGATTATTTCGGGAGTATATGACCACGTCCGATTTCGACTTCGTATCGTGGCAGGATACGAAATCGTATCGTTCTGAAGTGTGGGCGGCCTTAGGAGTAAAACCAACTCATATGCCGTTACGGAAGACTGCATAACGCTATCCTACATCATCAACGCGTCGCGTCGAAACCTTTTCTCGAAACCGTTTCTTCTAAACACAACAGTGTTCAGACGACATGGTTTTGAGACACGGTTGTCGGGCGGCGTGAATGTCACGCAGCGACCGTGGTGCCGTTAACAATTGACACCGAGATATGATGATATTTGAAAACCATTTTCGTGTTTGAAATACAAACACGAAAATGATTTTCAAATAGTGAGTATGTTTTTGATGAGTACGTACATTTTACTTTGTCTCCACCGATTAAGTATTTACTTTCAAGTCTTAACCTTCCTTTAAGATCAGTGTCTAGACTATTATTATTAATAGTCAAACGAAGCTTTTGGTCCTTTTCTGCAATGAATTTGCTGTAGCTTCCTTTTAAGATTAAGAGGTAGTCATCTGGAATTAAAATATAATTGATATTGTTATTTGCAAGCAGTTTTGAAATACTTCCAAATGACAATAGAAAAAGCAAATGAAGGCAAATAAATATTTAAATTTTTAGGTACGCAATGGCTTAACAATAAACTTTTAGGTACGCAATGGCTTAACAATAAATTTTGCAATACTCGTAACATTATTTAGCCAGAATAATGATAAAATTGTAATTAATATCTTTGTTTACCAACCTATTGTAATTGAACCCAGACCTCTTCCATCAAGGTTTGTGGTACCCAAATCTCCTTTAATTACAAAGTAGCTATTAAGAATTAACTCGGGACATTGTAAATGGTATTCATATGTTAGTTTTTCCGAGTCACATCTGCAATAAAATGATATCCAGATAAATAATAAAACCGGACGAGTCCGAGTTTGACTCGCACAACGAGGATCCTATGAAGAAACAAACTTACATGTAGATAGTTGAGCCATCTTTGGAATCGAACCTCAAAGAATTTTGCCCGATTTTCCGAAAAACAAACTTTACTTTGCAGTTCCAAAAATACTTTCGCATTATAAGTTTATAATCGCAATCGTTTATGTGATATAACAGCAAATTAAAAACAATAAAAAAATCCGAACATTTTTCCCTTTACATGTGCTGCCGCATTTTAAACCCTGTAGGTTTTTATTTACCCGCGAAATGTTTAAATTGGTTGAAAACCGCAGCCATAAGTATTTGATGTTAATTTCAACTTGATGCCTCCACGGGTTTCAAAGAAAAACGGTAGTGATAAATAGAGAGAGAGAGATACAACAAAGTAATCATATAAGGGTTCCTTTTTTTGTATTAAGGAACGGCACCCTAAAAAGCGCTATATAAATAGAGAGAGAAGGAACTTAATTATATAAGTTCAGCTCATTGCTGAACATATGCCTCTCTCTCCAGTGGCTCCCTGCATTTGGTTTCCTTACATCATTTATTTATACATTATAATGCATAGATAAACATAGATACGTTGACTACGTACGACTATGAAAACGTGTCTTTACCCTACAAAATTCCACCTACTGAACGACCAAAATGACAACCTTAAAATTCATTATTATAAAAGATCCTACAAAATAATAATAATAATAATTTTCATAATTTGCAGTGGTTTGAAATCACTGTAAAGTATGGACTTCAAGTTTTATATAAAACAATAGTACATACGCAAATCTACGAACCAACATGTTACCCGGATAGCACAACTATTGCCCTGCGTTCCCTCTCTATATCTAATCTATCTCTAAATAAAATGGGTTCGTAAAGTTACTTACTTCAACAATAGAACTTCACAGTTTTTAAATCCCGATAGAGTGGAATTTGTTAGTTCATACTTGAGGGTTGCTACTTCTCCGGTAATCTTGTCCACATGTAATGGATCGATGGACTTAGCTTTGGTTCCAGCTACGATTGACTCATAAAGATTTTTGGCTCCCCTGGTTAGACACTCTACGTCTTTCAAATCGCATGTCTGTTTACCTTGAATTAAACAATAAATGAGTATTTTAAACAAAATTGTATAAAATATGGTAGAAAGCGACGGTAGTGTAATGGCTGAGGCTTCAGACTTAAGGTCCAGTGGTTGCTGTTTCGAATCCACCCAGTACATGACATAATGAGAATACATAAGCGTTTAGATTAGTCGGTTGAGTTCACAATAAAGATTAAAATAGTTTGCAAGACTTCTTTAGTGTATCTCCTATAGATTTGAATTTTCTCCTAAACATCTTACAGTTTAAAAACATCTGTAAATTTAATATTTTGTCGACTTACCCAGAACTGAAGGTAACAGAACTAATGACACCACCAACATCAAAGTCTGAATACGAGTCATGTTTTGTATGAGACCTACCACGGCACTCTTTGGGCTCCTACTATTGTTTTACGTATATATACCCATTTTTATATTTTAAACTTAGCTCACATCAACAATCTATTGTTTAAAGTATGTAATACAATCAGATTTTATATTTTATTTAAAAAAACACATGTTTATGTTAATCTGAAGTGTTTATCACTACATATTATAAAACAAGGTCTCCCGCCGCATCTGTCTGTCTGGTCGCGATAAACTGAAAAGTTTAAATTATGAACATACCTTGAAATGAGAAACTACATCATCAATAGACTTTCGGTTTTTTGGAACTTATTGTTATAAGCAGTTCGAAACGAACAGAAAAGAAACGCGTCACGACATAATTCACATAATTTGAATAAAAATGTAATTTTATCATAATATTTCACTGCTTTTAGTTTTAGTATAGACTAGCAGCGCCTCGCGGTTTAACCTGCGTAAGTCCCGAACCCGCTGGAATATCGGGATAAATAGTAGCCTATGCGTTAATCCAGGTCTTCAGCTATCTACGTACTAAGTTTCATCGCAATCGGTAGAGTAGTTTTGTGTGAAAACATTACAAACATATACACAAATGTTTCCTCTTTATAATACTAGTTTAGATAATAATAATAATAACTCCACACATCTCACACACGGCCGTCTGATCCCAAACTAGGCAGAGCCTGTACTATGGTAACCAGACTGCTGATAAACATACTTATATATTTCTAAATACATACATACTATAGATAAATTACACCCAGACACAGAACAAATTATCGTGCTCATCACACAATTATGTGTCCTGGGGAGGATCGAACCCACGACCTCTGGCTTAGCAGTCAGGGTCACTAACCACTTATCGCGTTCTGCGATCTCTTCCAGGCAACCATTGGATGGAAAGAGAGTTTATGAATGGCAAGAGGAGTTGCAGTGTATAATTGATTAATATTATCATATTATATATTACAAATATGTTTCACATATATAAATGTAAATCTACATATATACAAATAACACCATACATATATACACACATAAATAAACATATGTGCACACATATGAGTGCACGGGTATCATGAACTTAACCACTCAACAACTAAGGTAGTGCTCAATTACTAGTTTTTTTTAATTTGTTAAAGTGTTTTGCGAGCGTGGTGGGCAGTTGCAATGCATTCCACAGACGAATGGCCTGAACCGAAAAAGATTTGTCCATGAAATTCGTAGAATGCGTTGGCATTTTCAAAGTCAAGTTCTCTGAAGACCTAAGGACCCTTGAATGTGTGTTGTGCAAGAATTTAAATCGTTTTTTGAGATAAGGAGGAGTGTTAGGATTGAAAAGTGTACTATATAATAGTGAAAGGATATGAATGTTCCGGCGAAGGTAAATAGGTAATCAGTTGAGTTTATTTTGATATTCAGAAACGTGGTCAAATTTGCGTAAATCATAGATGAACCGTATACAAATGTTTTGAAGTTTGAAGTTTGTTTAATTGGTTCTCGGTGAGATCAGGATAGTTGGCATCTGCGTAATCGAGAATGGAAAGAAGAAGGGATTCTTCAAGCGCAATTTCGGTGGTAACCTGTAGGAATTTATGTTATCTTCTCAATGACCCTGCAGACGCAAACATTTTTCTACCTACCTCTTACAGCTGCGGACCTTAGGACAAAATTTTATCAATATGTGTTCCCAGATTTTTAATTTTATTTGCTATGGGAATGGAGGCACCATCACATAACATTTGGGGTAGCTGTGTCTAATCAATTTTAGATGTTGTCCTGGAGCTACCCACAACAGTAGCTTGAGTTTTAAACAGATTTACGTTTAATCCATTGTGCTTACTCGATACACAAAATTGTTCTATATCCTTATTAATCGTTTCTAAAAACGTTAACGCCCTAACGAAAACGATAGTGGATTGGTAGGCAAGTGTACTTTAATTTAGCGGACGCTGATTCTATTCAACCTTTCTCTTAAAAGCAGATTGTTGTCTATGGTTTGTTTCACAAACATCAAGTGTTTAGCGCGTATTATTTAAGAGGGCGTCCATTAATTACGCGAGGCTTTAGAGGGGCAGAGGATCGATCCAAATCTCAGCAAACCTCATATTTTATCATGAAACCTTAAAAAGTAACTCTTGGGACCCTTCATGACTCCCTGTGGATTATAATAATTATTCTTTTTTTGCTATTTACGTATTTATTTGTTCAATTTCCCTACTGTGATTCTAGACTACGTTAGGTCTAAATACTATTGTTCACTAGTCTTGAATAAAACTAACTAAGCTATTTTTTTATAGTAAATGTAACGCAATCCAGCAAATTACTTTTTTACACAAAATACATGCAGTTTAAAAAATCTCACGTGAGATTAGTGGGGGGGGAGGAGTAAATCGAGCTAAATCGACACATCTGACATGTCATCAAAGGGAAGGAGGTTGAAAAATTATATATCACTTCGCGTGCGTGCGCATTTTGCATTTTACAAAAATTTTAACTGTTGTTTCTACGTCAATTATCAGCTGATTGTAAAAATCGCCTTTGTGTTTCGTTTTCTACAAATTGTTGACGTTCGCTCGGTAGCGATCGCTTCGTACCGAAAGCGTTTGTAAAAAGTGTCACTTGTTTACCGTTTCAAAGTTCTTCACGCTTAGTCACGTGATATTTCTTTGACTTATTTCAATCCCATACATTCACTTTTCTATTCTACTGTCGTTATAGAAAATGAATAGCCACTTGTCTAGGCCTGCTGTACCGTTATTCACGTGCATGTGTATTGTGCATGTATGTTCTTCGATTTTTAACAAGTCAAGAAACGAGAATGATTGACTATTTTGGCTTTACCAGGAAAATAAAAAACCGGTTCTAGGGGGGGGGGGGGGGCTTAATTGCGTTTTTATTGCAACACTAAATATAGTCATATCTTTAATACCACAGTTAATCATAAGAAATTCAAACCAGAACATTTATCTTTTTTGACGTATTTAATGAAGGTTTATTCTTATAAACTTACATACCTACAAGCATGTAATGTGTCAGAATAATAAATATCCATTTCTCCAAGATAAAACAGGCATTCCAATCGAGGAAATAAAACCATTAAAGCTAATATGATGTTTAAATGTTTAATCGTGAAAATCAAAATCTAAATTTCCTACTTGATTTGACATTTTCATTTCTACTATGCATCAATGGTTAGATATTAAAAACATCAGACTCATTGTCACTGTCATTAGTTGATGCATAACCACCGCAACCAAAATGAATAATATTCTTTACGATTTGCAGTTCAAAAATAGGGCCTCTGCTTCTATAATTTTCTTCCATTGTGTCGTTTACAGCAGCGGTTTCATTTTTTGTAAAATTTTCATCATTCAGTAATAAAAAAAACCGGGCTCGCAGCAAGCCCGCAGAGGTAGATTTCGTGTTTTTTTTTAATTTTTATCTCCAATAATATAAGTCGCATTAAAAACTTTAAATGTCTACATTGTAGAGTAAAATAAAAAAAATAGATTTCAGTTAAAAATATTACCGATTATAAAAAGGTTTACAGTTTCGGAGTCATGAATTTTTTTTCAACAAATTTTGGTTTTCCCCTCCCCTCCCCAAGTTAATTTAGGGTTCATATTAAAAATGTTCGTATTTACTATGGGCATGCTATTAATGTTAAACGGTTCAAAAAAATTCCATAGGAAAAAAGTTATTCAAGAATTTAACCTTCACTTTTGCCCATTTGATTTGTCGTCCAAGTTTGAAAGCAATCGGTGCATAATTGCGACCTCTAAATTAATTCTCTCGGTACCCGGTCTAAAGGTTTTTCTAGGTCGATGAATATCAAGTGCAAGTCTGTTTTGTTGTCTCTGTACTTTTCCAGTAGTATTCTGACCGAATGTATGGCATCAGTTGTGGATCTACCGGCGACGAATCCGCATTGGTTTTCAGTGATGCTAGTTATTTCAAGAAATCTTTTGTTGATGACTCTTTCCCATATTTTGAAGGAATGTGAGATTAGCTTTATAGCTTTGTAGTTGCCGCAGAGTGTTATATTACCTTTATTTTTATATGGGGAATTCCATCAGCCAGGAACTTGGTAAAGAGTTTCGTCGGGAACAGTACGCCGATATCTCCTATACGCTTCCAGAATTCAGCAGGGATATCGTCAAGGCCAGAGGCTTTGTTATTTGCCATTCATTTGATTGCTAGAGTTATGTCTTAAGGTCCTATACAAGGAATAGGGCCTTCTGTAGCAGGGATATCTTGTAGTGCCTCACTAGCCCTGGAGTCGTCGCGCGGATTACAATAATAATCCACCGTTGCAAAATTAAGTATTTTAGAAAAACTACGCATAGGTATTATTTGCCGTGCCGTGTACTTTATATTGGATAGTTGATGCATATGCTCAATGCAGCGCATGCACCGATCGTGTGTGGTTGTCTGACAGCAGTCTCGTAAAGTTTTTGGATTACTATTGTAATCCGCGCGACCTGGTATTGGTATTGGTATTGGTATAGGGCTCTGTTTCCGCATTTAGACTCATAAGCGGTCCTGCATAGAGGACTGTTTGTCACATTGATGGCGAATAGGTGTCGATTTAGGGCCAAGTGGCCCGTAATAGTTCCTATCACTATTCTGATGTCAGGTCGGTTGAGACTGAGCAATCTGCAAGTCAAACGAGGTGAGACCTTCGTCAGCACCAGTTTGGATTGTCTACAGCCGGGTGTGTCGGCCCAGCGGTTGTTGTGTGTTTCCCGAGTCCGTTGTCTTACCCATGAGCGAAGTTGACTAAAGGGAAGTGGCAACAGTATAGTTGGACCTGCTACTGTCGTTGCAGATCCCCTCCTTGCCAGCTCATCGGCGACATCGTTCCCGAGTGAGTCACTATGCCCCTTGATCCATTGGAGGATTAGCCCGTTGTCGGAGGCTAGACGTTCCAGTGTCTGGTGGCATTCGTATATAAGACCGGAGTTCATGGTGTTGCCCTCCAGGGCTTTTAGAACGGCCATACTGTCTGACAGTATGCGGATGTTATACTCCTTTATACATCTTGACATGACCGCAGTAGCGGCGTAGATTATCGCAACCCACTCGCATTGAAATATGGAACTGTGCTGCCCTAACGCCAGTGATATTGTTATGTTCAGGTCTTGTGAGAAAATTCCGGCTCCAGTCCCTGTCCCCATCTTAGAACCGTCCGTGTATATACGGACTTCATTTATGCCAGATTGATCTCGGTCGTTTTCATATAGCTGTATTCGGTATCTCCTCGGTTTCTCCTAAGATGTGTTGTTTGGGGATCCTATCGCATGGGGCAGCTATCAGTGGTTGGTAATCCACTAATTCATTCCATAGTTTGGAATGGACCCTCTCGGTTGTACCACAGACCCAGGTGTTTGAGTCTGATGGCTGCCACAGCTGCTTCCTGCTGTATAAATAGGTCTAGTGGTGCTAGGTCTAGAGCTACTTCCAGGGCAGCTGTGGGAGTCGTGCGCATGCATCCAGTAGCGGCCACCGACATCGACATCCTCTGGCCACCACCCCTCTCGTTGTATTATTCACAGTAAATTGTATGGCCCAATTGTGGGATCGACCCCATGTCTTGACAGAGCCTGGCTGATGCTGGTGAAGTTAGTTTTGTCGAAGGCACCCTCGATATCGATGAAGGTTCCTAAGGTAGACAACTTGTTTTTTAGATTGCCCTCTATGTATGAAACTACTTGATGAAGGGCAGATTCTGTTGATTTGCCCATTGAATAAGCATGTTGGTTGGGGTTCAGAGGGTAGTTGACTAGTGCAGTACTCCTGATTTCCCTGTCTATTAGTCTCTCCAGTACTTTAAGTAGGAATGATGTGAGACTGATGGGTCTAAATGATTTCGGTTGTGTGTAATCTCCTTTGCCGGGTTTGGGGATGAAGACTACTTTGACCTCTCTCCATTTTTGGGGGACATAGCGATGTGCCAGGCAGCCTTCGTAGATGATCCGAAGATGATCTATGAGTGCCCCATCACACCATTTTAGCAGGCCTGGGAAGATACCATCTAGTCCTGCCGCTTTGTATGGAAGAAAGCTGTTGATCGCCCAATGCACTTTAGCATGATTAACGATTTTGCGGGCAGTTAACCAGTCAGAATCGGCTGGTGTATTACCCTCGTTAACCTCCCATGTGTCTTCCATATTTGATATGCGACATCCTGGGAAGTGAGTTGTCATTAACAGTTCTGAAGTCTCTGAATCTGTTTTTGTGTAAGTCCCATCTGGTTTTTTCAAGAAGCCAAGATTGTGCTCTCATTCACCACACATGATGTTTTTGACTCTGTTTGCCTTATCGTTATTCTCTATGTTAGTACAGAAGCTTCTCCAGCATTCAGTTTTACTGATTCTGATCCGCTTCTTGTAGTGATTTAGGGCCTGCTTATATGCTTCCCAATGATGGTCTAGTCGGGAATTTTTTGCTTTATTGAACCACTTTCTAACCTTGCGCCTTTGTTTCTCCAGTTCCGGTCCCCACCAGTGTTGTTTACTGCGTGGTCCAGTTCTGGGTACCGAAAGTGGGCATGTCTGTTCGAAGCAGGTAATTAGGGTGGTTGTAAGGTTATCTACATGTTTATCAATATCCGCTGTGGTCCCATGAGCAGTCGGCATATCGGTATTTTCCAACCTTTCCGCAGTGACTAGCCCATACTTACGGACGTCTATCTTACGAGGATTCCGTCGGGGTTCAGGCGGTATGAGAGTCATCTTCAGGTCAAATTTGATCCACCGGTGATCCGAGCACGACGCCTCATCCGAAACATGCCAGTCCGAGATATGTGTCGACGCGTGCTCACTGGCTAATGTTAGATCTATGATTGTTTGGGCTCTCGATGTGACGAATGTCGGTTCGGAGCCAGTGTTAATTACGTTTAGCTTAGTAGTGAGTAGAAAAGAAACAAGTTCCTTACCTCGTTGGTTATTGTTCTTATTACCCCATAGCACATGGTGCGCGTTGGTGTCAGCGGCGACGATCAGCTCTAGTCTCTCTCGCTCGCAGTAGCTTGCAAGTGTGGCCAGTTCCGGGGTGGGGATGTCTGCGTCGCCCGGCAGGTATGCCGACGCCATCACCACTTCTGGTAGGCCTGAAGAGGGTTCTTTGAGTCTGATGGTAGTCAAGTCTCTGGAACAGAACTCGGTCATTAAGGTGGAGTTCGCGTGTTTCGGTGTAAAAATACATGTACGCGGTTTATCAATGGTCGTGTTGAGAAGTAGTTTACCTCCAATGTTGTTTAGACCGCAAATCCTGCCCTTCCTAATCCACGGCTCCTGGATTAGGGCTACGGTCGTGGTGTTGACCTCCAGCATTCTGCGAAGGCTAGCCGTTGCAGTTTGGCTGTGCTGGAGGTTGATTTGTATGGCTTTGAGGTTAGGGGGAGCTGGCAGCGCCATCGTCGCTATCCAGCATCGTCTCGTCCAGATCGCTGTCAGCCTCTCCGGAGAGGCATTTCTCAGGCGAGACTGCTTTCGCCGGGCTGATCTGGACGCCTGACCCCTTGCTGGGGTCAGGTTGAGCTTCCCCTTGAGTTTCGCTGCTTGGGTCTCCGTAGACCTCCTGGGACGCAGCTTCTAAGTTCGTCGGCGGTGGTTGAGGACGGTCGTCAAGGAAACGGATGTAGAGATTTCCAAGTCCGTAGTGGACCCTACGCTCGCTCTCCCTGAGCCTAGACACGTCCTCTTCTGGGATGCCCAGCAACCGGAAAGAGAGCCTTTTTCTCTTCTTGGGGCTCGGCATGGTAGAGTGCCCAGTTGGACACCTTGTAGTCACAATTTTGACACGTTAGCTGCCTACGGATGTGGTGTAACGTGTCCTCAGGGCCTTCCTGTGGCACCAGGAGTCCCGCCTTGATCCGTTTGGGAATCTCAGATTGGCGTTTGACTACCAGTCTGGTTCCCAAACATGGTGCTTCAATGCAAAGTCATCGCGGCATCACATCTTAAGGACCCCTTCGCTATGGAAGGGCTTTCCCTTAAAACGCGGCGCCACGAAGGGGACGCAGGACGTGCTGGGCGCAAAAATTTCAGTGTCCAACACGCCCCCCAGCCGAACCTCAATGTCCTGCGCCTGCTCCTTGGTCAGGTCGTGGTAAGGCTCCTGCATTACTGCGACGCAGTAGTCATTCGACTTTAAAGCGTCGGAGTAGCTCGTGGAGCCAGTGGTGGGGATTTAGGGCGCTTACCGCCGCCCTGTGGAGTCAAAGACTCATCCGGCCGGTTTCTTTTTTGCGGGTTTAGACGGGCCCGAGGGTCTGCCCGCCTGCTTCGCAGTCCCCGCTTTATTGCCCCGTCTAGTGTGACCCTGCTGTGGGGTCGCTTTCACAGCAGCAGGCCCCTTGGCGTCTAGTGGTGTCCCCATAGGAGCTGCTGTTCCCTCGGCTAGACTATTGTCTTTGCCGTGGGTTGGCGCATCGCTAATAGGGACGACGTGAGTCTTTGCAGACCCTTCAGCAGCGTCACGCTGCTTACTTTCACCTGACGCCAGAGGTCGCGCTTGTTCAGCTTCCGCCCGGGCTTTCGCCCTTTTGGTCCTACGGTTCACCCTGGTCGGTTTTTGTCCCCTCTTCTTCTTTATACCCACCAGGTTCCCAACAGGGTTCAACCTGGCTGGAGCCTGCGGGCATAGGCATTGCTGCCTTCAGAGAAGAAAGGTCGATATTCGACTGTGGCGCATCACTCTGGTTATGCACCTGAGGAGCTGCCGGTGTCTTAGGTGGCGCTACACTCGGGTTATCCACCAGAGGACCTGCTAGTAGTTTAGGTGGCGCTCCTCTCGGGTTATCCATTCGAGGAGCTGCCAGCTTGGGGGACGACGCTGCACTCGGGTTGTTCACCCGAGGAGCTGTCGATTTGGGGGGTGTCGCTGCACTCGGGTTATCCACCCGAGGAGCTGTTGGTGTATTGCACAGGGCGCCGCCTGGGTTATTCACCCGGGGTGCCGCCTGTGCAGGTTTCCTGAAAGGAGAAAAGTTTTTATTCAGTTTAGAACCCATAAGTGTTAGTTATTGAATTCATCCCTCTGTTCTTCCACCCTCCTTGGAGCCCTAAAGTGGGGACGTCGCGGCAAAAGGCACGCAGACGCCAGAAGTAACAGAGGGATATAGAGCTCCTACCCTGGCAGAGAACAGGCCGGACTAGGCAGAAAGACACAGTCGTCCCGCCCGTCGTCTGCCCCCACCAGGAAAGAGTTCTCGCCTGACAGCCCTCTGACGGGTCGTCACAGCCGATTGACAGAGGGTGGCTAGCCTCCTGCCTCCCGTGTCAGGAGAAATCAGGGCCAAAGCAGTGTGTTGCCTTTCGGCTCAACTACCAGAACACCTTCATCCCCCCATACGGGTCCCCGCACACGGCACAAACATGCGGGTGGTTGACCCGCCCCCCCCTCACCATCAGTCATAGTTGATGATGAGTCCGCAAGTATCAACCACGTACTACCCGCAGTAGGTTTTTGGGAAGGAAAAGTGGGATAGGTGCGATAGGTAAGGGATAGAATTGCGACTGGATGTTTCTGTTATCTCTGTTTCGTAGGGAACCAGATCAAAAACAGGCGGCAACCACGGGAAGGATAACTCTCCAGACTTGACATGGGGATCTACACGACCTGCGTTCGCTCCCATGGCCGTTAGCCGTGCACATCCTCAGGACAGGAGGGCATGCCAGGGCTGTATCTGTTCCAGGCGATCGAGGCCTCTTGGAACAAACCCAACCCCGCCCTATTACGTAAGTATTTTTGTCAAGTTATTATTTAAGTTTTTTTAATATTTTATCGTTATGTCAAAATGTATTTGTTTATGTACCATTTTTTTACTGTAGACCACGATGTACATAAATTTAAGCTCAAAAAGTACTGGCCTAATTCATATTTTATATAAATATAGTTTATTTTAGAACAGCCATGACAAGAAAGGCGTGTTGATCAAATCAAAACTTGGCTTAATGAAGATGATGAGGATAGGGAAATTTCAGAAGGTGGTTTTAGCTCAGATGATAAAGAACACTTTGTTGGGAAGCAGAACCACGAGTCTGAACCTGAGCAGGAGGCAAACATCTCAAATGAGATGTTGGAAAATAATTCTATATCAGTCGATGACCAATATTTTGTGTGTGTAGAACTGTAGACAGTACTCAGTCGCAGGCATAACATGCTATGCGTGTATACAGTGAACAGAAATTTGCAAAAAAAATACTCTCTACTAGTTTCTTCACTCTTTCACTCTCCATGACATGGATGAACCCTTGCCTCACCGGAGGATACAACGGAAATCAATACCATGGAATCTAGTTTTTAAAATAAAAGACAGTTGATAGGTCGCTGTCATGACTGCGAGAGGTCACGGAATAAAAGCACTCGCTGATCATGTAGTTCTTGTCACAAATTCATTTGCCGGACCATTCCAAATATATATATTCTTCTAGGTTGGAAAAAAAATATTAGCTTTATTATTTCATATAATTTAAGTGTTTCATCTCAATTTGAAACAAAAGTGCCATTTTTATATTCAAATAAGCAGAAGTTTTTAATTTTTTTTTACAAGTACTTAAAGTGAATATTTTATGTTGTGTTCATTTAAATAATTAACAAAATTCTGTATGTTACTTCGTATATAAGCATAATAAACTAAATTGATTAATAAATTCAAGTTTTATTCGTATTTTTAAATGGATTACACATGTAAACCACGCGACTACTTACGTTACTTTTCCATGCGCGACGACTGTAGGGCTAGGGAATACCTTATTTAGCAATTCTGTGTAGTATTCTTTCCAGGCGGTCCCTAATGTCTTCGTTTAATGTTAGTAGTTTTCCTCGTTCATTTTTGATAAATTTGTTTGTGGCAGTATTCCTACAACTTTGGTGTTTGCGTTTTGCCAACTTAAAGATTTCTTTACCGTTTGAAACAGTTTCAAGTTTAGCATAGAAATCATCCCTTGCGGTTGCCTTGGCCTGTGCGACGGCTCGCTTTGCGATTTTCTTATCAATTTTATAAGCCTGGCGGTCAGCATCGTCTTTTGTCTCTTGCCATAGTTTGAAGAGTGTTTTCTTAGTTTCCAATTTTTCTCTCACTTTTTCATTCCACCAGCTAGTATCCTTGTTTTTATTGATAACACCTTTAGATACTCCTAAATATTGTTTTGCTTTTCCATTGCAATATAGTTGAAAATTGCATCAGCGGTATCGTCCTGCTGCTCCTGAAGGTGTTGTGCGAAGTCTATGCATAGTCTGAGACCTTCCTCACCCTAGAATTTATGCCACCGTGTTCTTATGATTTTTTTCTTCTTGACTTTGTATGTATTTGGTATTTTAAACTCTGCCACTAGTATTCTATGCTGTGAGGTAAGAGGTTCCCCGGGTATGACTTTGCAGTCTTTGCAGTCTTTGCACGTCTTTAGTTGTTTTCTATCAGTTAGAATGTAGTCTATCTGAGTGCATGCTCCGCCGCTCTTATAGGTCACTAGATGTTCCACAGGTTTTGTGAAGAAAATATTAATAATAGCAAGGTCGTGTGCCAGTGCCATTTGAAGGATGCTCTCTTCCTACGAATTGATTTTACCATGTCCGAAGTTGCCATGTATTCTCTGGTAAGTGGTAGTTTTCTCACCAACGTGACCATTCAAGTCGCTGCCGATGAACTTCGGTTCACAGTTAGGTATAGACTGCAGCAGATCACTAATTTCTTCCCAGAAAGATTCCTTTTCCGAACATGGGGTTCAGGACTGGGGGGGCGTATGTGCATATGATATTGACATTAGTCTTTCGCTTACTCTGTTTACTTCAACTACGCGATCTTGAAAGTGTTTGTCTACTACAATGCCGACTCCATTCTGCGCCCTTGTTCCATGATAAATCAGCTTGTAGTTATACCCGATATTACGTGCTTTGGACCCCTTCCACTTTGTCTCCTGGATGCAACAATAATACTTCGCTAAGTTTTAAGCTGCTTCCTGTCGTCGAGCCCACGTTCCAACTCAATGCCAAAACAATGCCCATATTAAAAACGAACATTTTTTTAATATGAACCCTAAATGATTCCATCCTTAACTTGGGGAGGGGAGGGGGAAAACCAAAATTTGTTGGGAAAAAATTCATAGCTCCGTAACTGTAAACCTTTTTACAATCGGTAATATTTTTAAATGAAAGCTATTTTTTTATTTAACTCTACAATGTAGACATTTAAAGTTTTTAATGCGACTTATATTTTTGGAGATAAAAATAAAAAAAACACGAAATCTATCTCTGTGAGCCTGCTGCGGGCCCGTTTTTTTTTAATAACATAGTTTTAGGAAGGTAGGTAACATTATTGAGACCAACTTTATTTGGGCAACAAGTAAAAGCTAGTTTTGCAACATTTATTTTTACAATTATACCTTAAAGCATTTCTGACGCTTATTTTTTTGTCACCAGAGTACAACGTTATGAAATAATACGAAAAAACCTCCCTATCTTTCTACTAATTTAAAAAGATTTTTTGTAACAAATGTTCTATTATATTTACACGTCCATTGATCACTTAACCAAAAAATCGCAATCTACCATATTCTCTAAAACGAAACCGAAAAAGATTACAAGGATAACGCCCTCACTTCCCCTGAACAGATTCTTCATGCACTGTTCTGAGGGTCTTTGAGCAGGCTAAGTACGTACCTACCTTATTGTTCTATGACATAATAGGGAACCATTTTATGTAGCAGTCATGCCGGAGCGTTTTTGCGACGTAATATAGTTTTTATGGCTAGTTTCTTTTATAATGCGCATGAATGATGTATTATGGTTTGGCTACTACATAGAAGTTTTTGGTAATAAAACTGTGTTATATTTCAACAACGTTTTTGTTACTTTATTTATTAGACTATTTAAATACTCCGGAGACTTTCAGTATTTAAATTAGATGTAGATACATCTAATTTAAATACTGAAAGTCTACTACCACTATATATAAACTATCAGTGTGAACCACGTATTGATAGATATCAATACGTGGTTCACACTGATAGTTTTTAGAATAGGCCAGTAAGAAAAGCAGCCGATGAAAAATTTATTTAAATTTCGAATTAGGAACTCTTTGGGAATCTGCATATGTTTCATGATTTCATATGTCATTTGATTTTACAAATTGGTGGCAATTTAAAAAGTGTCTGTCGTACATCAAAATGGATTTGACTAGAGAAAATTTTTGATCAATGATTTATTACGACTTTCGATGCGGTCTTACTCAACAACAATGTTACTATAGACTTTGATTGGCATTTCATTACGAAGCCCCATCTCGTGCCACTGTTTAACACTGGTTTAATGAGTTTAATCGTGGTCGAAGCAAACTCACTAATGATTCTCGAGAAAAAGGTCTTTCTACGGCGACTACTGAAGATAACATGCTGTGCGGCTAATGAAAAAACCCACAAAAGTAAAGAGGGGCAGAAGTCAAAAGAAAAACATGATTGCTTCATTCTTTGGACGGATGGGTCATTTCGCAACAATCATTATAGAAGGTAAAAGGATTGTTACCTAAGATTGATATGTCAGTCATTGTCTACCAGTTGTTTGCGAAAATTTTAGACAGCTGCTCCGGGACGATGAGAGGCGACAATGCTTCAGCTCACTCTGCCAGACGAACTATCAAATATTTGCCTATCAAAGGTGTCAAACTATTGAGTCGTCCTCCTTACAGCCTCGTCCTGGCACCTTGTGACTTTAATATATTTCCAATAATAAAAGATAAACATAGAGGAATTCGTTTCATGAACCCTGAAGATGCCGTGGCTGCGTTTGAAAAAGGCGTGGGAGAGATCCCTAAAGAAGAGATGGCTTACGTTTTACAATACTATATATATATACACAATTAACACATTGATCTTTCATAGTAGTACAAAGCAAGAATTGCACAAAGGTACATCTTTCTAATACCTTTTTTGAATTTTATGTACCGTAATAGGTAAACAGTTGAAATGTACACAGAACGTGTATTTAATGAATTAATGTATGTTTTATATTAGTATGCATAAGTAGACTAAATATACAGGATATCTGTATATTTTCATATTGATTTAGTTAAGGTAATTATAGTTTTTCATAAAAAAAATTAAATGCACCTCCAACTACAATTGTCTCTCCGAAACACATTGATCCATCCTAAGGTTGCCTGGAAGAGATTGTATTTTGCAATAAGGCCGCCCTTTGTACATTATCTGTATAACTTAGTAGCCTTTTACGGGCATTGCAAATTTGAAAGCAAGCTTTATAGAAAATTACATTAATGAATCAATAATATAATATATGCAGTATGATTATTAAAAAAGTATTAAATCATGCAAAAATACCATTAACTTAGTATACCAGCGTAGTGTTCTAAGTTTATGCAAAATACAAAGACATATTTATAAGACATTTTTCATCGACATAAATATATTCTCATCAAAACAGTGTATTTATTTTTATGTATTTTTGTTAGCTTAATAATAATATGATAATAACAATAATCTGGCAACACTAAGAGGCAGTCTTGTTTTATAAGCGTATTTCCAATATTTATATTTTTTACCATAATTTTCCATTGAATCTATATAATATCAAAATCTATAGACAAAAATGCATTTCCGAAATAAAATCAAAGTAAAAACAAATAAAAAATTACAAAACTAAGCTATAAACGAAATACTAAGACATGACATTTAATGTCATGTCATGTCACACAAGAAAAAATTGATTTATTGAAAGAAATACAATTATGAAGAAGATTATTAGATGCTGACAAGATCCAGGGCAAAAGCACAAATACCATCTCCGGACTCGTCGCTCAGCTCCGCCCCGCGGCCCCCGGAAACCACATCAAGTGTACCGGCCGCTGCTGAGGCGTCGAGCTCAACATCGAGTGACGAGTTTTTCTCTCCGCCGACGTCGCCAACACCTGTGCGTCGGCAGGGGAGAGGCCGGCCACCGTCCTGCTTAGGACCCCGAGGACCACTGACCTTGAATAGGGCCCCCGCTGCCGGTGGTGATGTGCGCCGCATGAAATGGACTTATTCAATGAATGAAAACGTCATGCGGGCATATTATCGGGCTACAGAGTTGGGAACTAACCTTACTGCGTACCGTGTTCGATTAGTGTCTCTGTTTCAGGAGCTTGAACCAGCTGTCAACGTATCCGCACAACGACTGTCGGATCAAGTGCGGGCTATACAGCGCTGTCACCTGCTGGATGATGCCGTACTTGAGAGGCTACGCTCTGACGTACGGAACAGCTTTGTTATCCCTTCTTCATCTCACGTTGTGGGTCTGGTGACCAATCACACACCGCAATTGGCACCACAGTTACATGTTGATGAAATTGTGGATAGTGAAGCTATATCTGTAAGTACCCAATGCAACGAAAGATTAAGGAGCGCCTTGGAGGATGCGATTCTGGAATACCGGTTTGTGAACCACATTAATAGACCCCATTTATCCCGTTTGCCTATTCATAGACGAAATATAGCGCTGGTGTGTGCCCTGGATTCGTTATTGTCTGACTATTTAGACAATAGCGAAGATCTTAGTGATACGCACTCTATTCTCTACTGTGCGGCTGTCGCAGCATGTCGAGTAGCAGGAGTACATTTCTCTGTAAATGCCGCTACTACTCGACCCATGCCTGATGTGCCAGCCTGGCAGTGTAGAATCGAGCGTCGTATTGCTGAGGCCAGGACACTCATTGGTAAGCTAATCTGCTTTAGATCGGGTAACACGCGGCCGAGAGTGATGCGCTTTGTGAAACAGGCATTCTTGGGGACTGACATTAGTCCTCAACAATATATGTCATGTGTCACAGAGCGCATAGACTTTCTAAAGCAGAAAGTTTATGCATGGGCAAATAGGATTCGAAGATACAAAAAACGAACAGATCGGTATAATCAGAATCGTATGTTCCAAAGAAATGAGAGGTGGGTTTACCGAAAACGGGAACAATCGGATCCCTATGTGAGTGACGGGCATTTCCCAGATGATGATGCTACAAATACATTTTGGCGTAACATCTGGTCGGTGCCTGTCACTCATTCAGAAGGTGATTGGATACGAGATGTCGGGCGCTCATGCGAGTCTATACAAGTAATGGAACCAATTTCCATAGCCACAGGTGACGTAAGTTGTGCAGTCCAGTCATTATCAAACTGGAAATCGGCTGGACCAGACGGACTGCACAACTTTTGGCTGAAATGGTTCCGAAGCTCGCATGCTCGTTTGGCATCTCAGTTCCAAGCAGCATTGGATTCCGGTTCATTCCCCCAATTTTTGACAACTGGCGTAACCCACTTACTCTATAAATCTGGTAGTGCCATGGATCCCAAAAATTATAGACCAATTACATGCCTTCCAACTATGTATAAGCTTCTAACATCTATTCTGAGACTCAAAATTACTACACATTTAAATAAAAATTCGATCATATCTATTTCTCAGAATGGATGTAGAAGCGGGACCCGTGGCACTAAAGAGCTCCTCATCATGGATATGGCCATTAGCCAACAGGTACGTCGTCACCGTAAGAATCTGGCGACATGTTGGATAGACTATAAGAAGGCCTTTGATTCGGTCCCACATACATGGCTTCTGAGAGTGCTAGAGTTGTATAAAATTGATACAACTCTTTGCACTTTTTTGAAGTCATGTATGGGGCAGTGGAAAACGGCACTTCGCTATCCAGGATGTCGGCAGATTGCGGCAAACGATGTACTAATAAAGATCGAGCGGGGTATATTTCAAGGTGATAGTTTGAGTCCCTTGTGGTTCTGCCTAGCTTTGAATCCTCTCAGTACGCTGTTAGAGGGTTCAGGGCTAGGCTATAGGTTGCAGAAAGACGATCGAGTTATATCTCACCTTCTGTACATGGACGATTTGAAACTTATTGCCCCCACTAATTTGCAATTGACAGCGTTACTGAAGGTGACTGAAAACTTTAGTAACTCTATCAAGATGGAATTTGGTGTGGACAAATGTGCAGTCATGCATGTAAAGAAAGGCGTGATAGTAGAATCTGAAGGAGTCGAACTTTCAGATTCAACAAAACTCAGATCTCTGTCTGCCACTGAAAGCTACAAGTATCTAGGTATATCACAGTTATTGGGAATACCTGAATCTCATATGAAACAAGCGCTGCAGGAGCGTTTCTTTGGCCGCCTGAAAAAAGTACTTAAAAGTCTTTTATCAGGGGGTAACAAAATGTGTGCCTGCAACGGTTGGGTCATGCCGGTTCTGATGTATTCCTTTGGTATACTTAGATGGACTCAAACCGAATTGGATGCTCTAGATAGGAGAGTCCGTACACTGCTGACTGCATTCCGAATGCACCGCCCACGTTCGTCGGTAATGAGGTTGTATATCCCGCGAAAGTTTGGGGGTCGTGGACTCTTAAGCATTAAGACCCTACACAATCGCGAGATATACAACCTTAGAGAATATTTTCTTCATACTGACGTGGGAGTGCATCGTAGTGTGGTCGCAGTGGACAACGGACTCACTCCGCTCGCTCTGGCTAAAGAGAACTGGCGCAAGCCTGTAGTACTTAGTACTAATGATCGCAGGGAGGTATGGAAGGGCAAAGAACTTCATGGTCGTTTTTATCGGGCCCTAAATGGTCCTGATATAGACTTTAAAGCGTCTACGAGTACATCTTGGCTACGGTTTGGTGATCTTTTTGGAGAAACCGAAGGTTTTGTCTTTGCAATTATGGACTAAGTTGTTATGACGAATAACTATCGGAAATATATCGTGAAAGATGGTACGGTGGACATCAGTCGGGCATGCCACCGTCCCGGTGAATCTATCAGGAATATTATTTCTGGTTGTTCTCGTCTTGCCAACGGTGAATATTTGCACCGACACAACCAAGTGGCCAGGATTGTGCATCAACAACTTGCCCTTAGATACAATCTTGTGCATTCAGAGGTGCCATATTACAGGTATTCGCCGACCCAGTTCTCGAAAATGGTCGTGCCACATTGTATTAGGATCGATCTATCATCACTGACAGAACTATTGTTGCCAATAAACCTGACATTGTGGTGATAGATCGATTAGAGCGCCGCGCAATGATTATCGATATTGCTGTTCCTCATGACGACAACCTCGTGAAAGTTGAAAAAGAAAAACAAATCAAATATTTGGATTTGTCTCACGAGATTGTCGATATGTGGAATGTCGATTCGGCGATCATTGTTCCGATTGTCGTATCTGCTCATGGATTGATAGCCAAAAGCCTTTTTTTTTTTTTTGTGCGTGTGGAAACCCCCTCGGGCCGTCACCCCACCGGGGTTTTCGGTGGGGCGGTGTGTCGGAATCGAACCGACTAAAACCACACGGTGTGCCGTACTGCAACCTAAGTAGGAGGGATCCGGGAACAGCTTTTATTAAGACATCCGGACCCCCCCTAGCGCCTGCCCGCAAAAGCGCGGGCACCACCTTCGGGTAAAAACCTCTCAATTAGGCGACGTCCAGGCACACGCGGACGCCGCCTCCTCGCGGGGGGCCACTATAGCGGGTGAAGGGGAAAAACCCGTCCCGTCCACCCGCGGCCACACTCAGGGCGGCATGAGGCGCTGGTAAGCGCGCCTCCGCCGCCCGGTTCGCCGGCAGCGAATTAGGTCCGAGTGGAGATCGTCCTCCCGGACCCTTTCCGCCGCCTCCTTCTGCGAGATGACGTCCTCACAGAAGGTCGCGACCGCGGTAAAATTCCTGTCGCTACCGGCCATGGAGCGTATGACGGCCGGTAGCGAGAGATCCCCTCCGATGACTGCAGTGAGGGCCCGACGCTGCGTCGCCCAGGCGGAGCAAACCGCCAGCGTGTGCTGAGCCGAGTCCTCACTACAGTCGCAGTGATGACAGGCGGGACTCAGTTCCCTCCTAGCGACCGAGTGCAGGTACTTCCCGAAGCAGCCGTGCCCGGAAAGAACCTGCGTCAGTCGGAAGGAAAGGGTCCCGTGCTGCCGCCCTGCCCACTCGACGATGACCGGCTGGAGCGCCTCCACGGCGGCAAAGCCAGCACGTGGAGCCTCCAGCCGGGACGACCAACGAGCCATGGTGGCTCGGCGAGCGGCCTCACGCCATTCGCGTACCTCTTCGGGCGGGGGCCGACTGCCGCTTCCCGCCCGGAACTCAGCCGTTCGCCGATATACTTCGGTGAGCACTTCCGCCTCCAAATCCCACGGGGGAGTCCCGGCCAACGCGCACGCCGCCTCCGTCGACACGGTGCGGTATCCGCGTATGGCTCTAACCGCCATAACCCTCTGAGGGCGCCAGAGGCGCGCCCTATTCTGGGCGGTCAGAGCTCCCGCCCACACCGGTGCACCGTACAGTGCCATTGACCGGACAACCCCCGTGTACAACCGTCTTGTAGCGACGCTGGGTCCGCCCAAATTGGGCAAGAGTCGCCCAAGGGCGAAGTCGCCTCGAAGGGCCCAGTCGTACCCCATGTTCCACAGGAGTGGTCCAAGGACAGACCCCTGCGGAACACCGCACGACATGGGCCGACTACTCAAAACACCATCTCGGTCCTCGTACATGACGGTACGCTCTTCTAGATAGTCTGCCACTAGCCGCCTCAGGTACCCTGGCACTCCGTGATAGTGGAGTGCTTCCCTGATGCAGCTGAATGGCAGACTATTGAACGCGTTGGCGATATCCAACGACACCGCCAACAGCACGCCGCCACAGCTCACTACCTCTTCGGTCACGGCCCTCAGGCGCAACACAGCGCCGACCGTCGAACGCCCCGCTCGAAAACCGAATTGGGTGTCCGACAAATCGGGGCCGACCTCGCCAAGGTGCCGGACGATGCGGGCAGAGAGGACCCTCTCAAACAATTTACCCGCCTCGTCCAGCAACACGATGGGCCTGTAGGCTGCGACCGAGTCGGTAGGCCGTCCCGGCTTCGTTAAAAGCACCAGCTTCCCGCTCTTCCAGCAGTCAGGGAAGCATCCGGACGCCAGGCTAGCGTCGAACACTTCCCTGAGGCGGTCCGACATGTGGTCGAGGGCGAGGGCCAAAGCTCGGGCAGGGATCCCGTCTGGCCCGGGGGCGGTGTTCTTGGAACGGATCCGTAGAACAGCCGCCCCTACCTCCGCCTCTGTGACGGGCGGAACGTCCTCACTTTCGACCTCCCCGTCGTGTCCGGCCAACAGGGCCATCGACGGGGGTGTGTGTCCCACCCGTTGCGGGAAAAGGCCCTCAACCACATCCTGCAGGAAGCTGGGCTGGAGAGTCTCCGTAAGGGGGGGGCCCGACGCGCGGAGCCTTTGTTGTGCCGCGCGATATGGGCGACCCCAGGGGTCACGATCGAGACCCTCCAGCATCTCCTTTCTCCTCTCCTCTTTGGCGCGGCTAATGGCCAGCTTCAGAGTTTTCCGCGCCTCTCGGTACTCCTCATGAAGCTGGTCCTCCTCGCCCTCGCGGTGACGACGCCGGCTGCGGGTGTAGGACCTCCGGGCACGAGTACAGGCCGCACGGAGGTCCGCCAACTCCTGGGACCACCAGTAGACCTCCTTCCTTGGAGGCCGACGACCTCGGACGCGGGGCATGGCCGCATCGCAAATCTGCGTAATCGCATCGCGAAAGCGGCCTGCCCCCACATCTACCTCCTCAGCCAGAAGCTGCGGAGACAGCCATGAGTAAATAATAGCTGCCTCCTCTAGTAGGTCCCTATCCATCTTCGTAACAGCCCACCGCGGGAAGCGAGAAGAACGCCGCGCCGTGTGACCCCTTCTGGGGTCCTGGGTCCGGGAGAGCTCAAATCGGATATACAGGTGATCCGAGAGCGTCTCAACCTCTACCAAGACACGCCAGTTCCTTACTCGTGCAGCGAGAGCAGGGGTAGCGAACGAAAGGTCCACTATCGACCCCCCCTGCTGTCGCACACACGTATTGGTGGAGCCTCTGTTTAGGAGACAGAGGCCCACCGATGCCGCCCACTCCTCTACGGCATCACCCCGTGCGTCCGTCCTGGGGGAACCCCACGCAACAGACTTGGCGTTGAAGTCCCCCAGCACTAGGACGTGCCCAGACGCTAGTCGCCGGATCGAGGTCTCCAGGTTATTGAGGAAGACCTCGAAGTCGCTCAGACTCCGGTTGGGGGAGAAGTAGACACCATATATGGTGATCCCCCCCCATGCGGCAGCAACATATCCAGTACCCTTGTCTCTTAGCGACAAGGGCGGGGAATGAGCCGCCGTGGAGCTGACGACTGCCACGGAGCCGTCCCAGTCACCCAGCCAATTTGGACGGGGAGGAACGTAATAGGGCTCCGCGGCTACGGCGACACCTATCGACCACTCCGCCATGGTTTGCAGGAAAAGATCCTGCGCACCGGCAGAGTGGTTCAGGTTCGTCTGGACAAGGAGGTTGGAGACTTGGTCCATTACTGGACTGTCTCTACAACCTCCTCCATGGGCGACGACGACGACGCAGGATTGACAACGGAGGCAGCCTGGGTCGATTGGCTAGCCCCCGAAGTTTGTCGAGAAGTGCGGGGCGGCTTGCAGCCACCCTGCCCCATCTGATGGTTGGCGGGAAGATTTCCCGCCGCGCACACAGGGCAGTGAGGGGCGGCGGAGCATTCCGCCGCCTTGTGCCCCGGTCGACCGCAGCGGAAACATAGTCCGCTGCAGTCAAAGCAGCTGGCGCACTTGACGCGGGTGTGTCCCGTGAAGAGGCATTTAAAGCACCTCATCGGTCTCGCCGCCAGGAGCGTGACTCTGGCGTTCACGAAACCGATGAGGACTCTTCCGGCGTCGCTCAAAATCTTGGCCGACGCCATGGGACAACTGGCCCACACCGCGCCAAGGCCCCCCGGACCGGGGCGGATGGTGCCGACCCTGATGTTATCCGCGCTGCAACCCGTCTTCTCCCGAATTACAACGCGGACATCCTCGACCGTCACTGAATCGTCCAGGCCCGAAATGCGCAGTTCCGCGCACTTGGTGGGCCTGGCGATCTTTACACCATCCGTGGCTGCGAATATCTCCCGCATCTTATCGGCAAAGGTGTCCGCCGTCTTTGCGCCTTCAGCCCCAGGGAACTCGAGGACTCGAGCTCCCGTTTAGGCGAGGCGCATCCTCACACCCACGGCCCCAAATTCATCGGCCAGACTATCCCGAGCCTTCTTAAAGACAGCCGCGTAGGATAGCCCGCCGTCCCCCACCGCCGGCGACAGGGTTACGACCACAGCCGCCGTTTTGGGTGACACCAGTTTCCGGAGCTTTTTTAAGGCAGTCACTGCCACGGATGGTGCCTGCGGCGGAGACGGTGCACTCTTGGCAGCCTTCTTATTGCGGTTGCGGGACCGCTTATTCCCTCCCCCGACCTTCTGCCACCCGTCACTGGAAGCGGCAGACGTGGAGGGGGCAGATGCGGACGGACCAGGCACAAGCTCAGCACCGGCGACAACAGCTGTCGCATTCATCCCCTTCGGTGCTGGAGTGGGAAGCGGAGGGAATTGTGCTGTCACCTTTTCGACGGCCTTCGGCGGTTGGCCGGCCTTTGGTGCAACTGCTTTTGACGCAGCCTTGGCCGGTCGACCAGCCTTCGGTGCGGCTGCAGGCGCCGGTGCCGACGTCGCCGCGGCATACGTCACTGTCACGCGGCCACCCGAGACGGGAAGAGGTGTCGGGACCGTTGTCGCATTAGCCCTGGCCGCGGCGAGTGGCGGCCGCACAATAGGTGCCGGAGGAAGCCTTGCCTCCAGGCCCGCGAGGCGCCCGTCCATCATGCGCCACACTGCGTCAATAACCTGACGCAAGTGGGAATCCGGAACGGGGGATGGGGAGGGGGCAGGTTGCCGGGCAACCGGGTTTGGCTGCTCAGGGCAATTCGCCTGTGCCCGAAATTGGGCGAACTGAGCGCTGAGCTCGGTGACCTGCCCCGTCAATAAATCGTTTGCGGCCTGGAGGCGCGCCACGTCCCCAATGAGGGTCTCGACGACCCCGGAGATGGCGGAAGAGGAGTCCTTAAGGGCCCTAACAAAGGAACCCTTAAGGTTCGTGGACTTGGTGGCCACTTTGTGGATAATGGCCACCGCCGCGTTCGCTCTCTCCTGCATGGTCGATGGTGTTTGGGGGACAGAACCCCCTACCACCGGCTCTTGTATTTTTAGCAGGAGATCCGCAATCTCCTCCTCCGCTACACCTTCGCCCTCCGCTCTAGCTCGGACATAGGCTTCCCTCCCAGAGAAGGCGGAGCCCGACGGAGCCGAGATCGGCGTGCGCGACCTCCCTCTATGGCTACTAGCCACTTTGGGAGGAAGCATCTCTTGGGACGTGTCGCTGTCCTGATGTGAGGAGCGTCCGCGTTTACGACTGTCATTGCCGCGGACCTCAACCTCCATCGCCTCTTGGTTGTCCGTCGTCGTACCGGAATTTGCGTCCGACGACACGACAGATCTGGAACGCAGGCGTTCCGAGTACCTTCTGCTCCCAGAAGTCAAATTGACTTCTGGGAGCTCTTCCGAGATAGGCGTCGCCAGTAAAACCTCTTCTTCATAAGATGAGGTGCCCACCTTCTTTTCGTTCTTCTCCTTCTGCATCTTATTATCTACCTTCTCCTTTCTTTCTTCGGTTGATTTGTTTATAATTTTATTGATTGAATCCATAATTTAACCCACGAGATGGGGAGAACTAAAGGTCCACCCGGGCAGAGATCCCCAATACCCGGGCAAGCGAAGGTTTATACCCAACCGAGGGGTCCGCAGGTGCCCCGGCTGGGAGTGCGCTCACGACTGAACTACCCATCAGCCATGCATCCCCTGGTCACGCACCAGAACACGGGATTCGGGGTGATTTTTTAGAGAGGTTTTCTTCCTCGCAGTCCGGGCGGCTAAGCCAAGACCCTCGTCCCCGATCGGAGTCGCAAAACATGACCACGACTCCTTTCGGGATTACGATATGCCGACGGTGGCAAGGAAACTAAATCTTCCCATGCCTGCTCGGTGGCAGTGTGAGTGCACGCCGAGCCCGCCCTCTTTCTCCACTGACGACAGCGAAGAAACTACGACCCATGGAAGGGTCCCTCCTTCGTGATTTTTTACCGAGGTTTTCATCCTCTTAGCTCCGAAGAGCGAAGAGCCAACAGAGGTATCGACAGACACGCCCGCTCTGTTGGGCCAAGCCTCAACCAAGTGGCCGAAGAAAGATGGCCTCCTCTTCATACTAGAATATTAGCCGTTGGCGATGACGCTGTCCTCAAAAACTGAGGAACAAAAGGCAGCGTCATCGCCAACGTTTCCAGGGTGCACCACGTGGAGGTTTTCTAGACGGCACCCCGATAGCCAAAAGCCTAGACCAACACCTTAAGAGGCTCGCGTTAGACGGCTGGATCAAGGGACTGATGCAGAAGGCAGTTCTTCTCGACACGGCCCGTATAGTGAGGAGGTTCCTGTCTTTGGAGCCCTAACCACCGGTGTCTTGGTCCCTGTACCCGATGTCGGTGGTATACTATTTTTTATATTTTTAAATATATATTTTGTTTTGTACGTACGTATTTAAAAATGTAATTAATAAGTTTTATGTTGAATAAAGAGAATAATAATAAAAAATAATATTAATAAAATAATATCTGGCAACACTAAGCGGCAGTCTTGTTTTATAAGCGTATTTCCAATATTTATATTTTTTACCATAATTTTCCATTGAATCTATATAATATCGAAATCTATAGACAAAAATGCATTTCCGAAATAAAATCAAAGTAAAAACAAATAAAAAATCACAAAACTAAGCTATAAACGAAATACTAAGACATGACATTTAATGTCATGTCATGTCACACAAGAAAAAATTGATTTATTGAAAGAAATACGATTATGAAGAAGATTATTAGATGCTGACAAGATCCAGGGCAAAAGCACAAATACCATCTCCGGACTCGTCGCTCAGCTCCGCCCCGCGGCCCCCGGAAACCACATCAAGTGTACCGGCCGCTGCTGAGGCGTCGAGCTCGACATCGAGTGACGAGTTTTTCTCTCCGCCGACGTCGCCAACACCTGTGCGTCGGCAGGGGAGAGGCCGGCCACCGTCCTGCTTAGGACCCCGAGGACCACTGACCTCGAATAGGGCCCCCGCTGCCGGTGGTGATGTGCACCGCATGAAATGGACTTATTCAATGAATGAAAACGTCATGCTACATGCTACGTCGGGCTACAGAGTTGGGAACTAACCTTACTGCGTACCGTGTTCGATTAGTGTCTCTGTTTCAGGAGCTTCAACCAGCTGTCAACGTATCCGCACAACGACTGTCGGATCAAGTGCGGGCTATACAGCGCTGTCACCTGCTGGATGATGTCGTACTTGAGAGGCTACGCTCTGACGTACGGAACAGCTTTGTTATCCCTTCTTCATCTCACGTTGTTGGTCTGGTGACCAATCACACACCGCAATTGGCCCCACAGTTACATGTTGATGAAATTGTGGATAGTGAAGCTACATCTGTAAGTACCCAATGCAACGAAAGGTTAAGGAGCGCCTTGGAGGATGCGATTCTGGAATACCGGTTTGTGAACCACATTAATAGACCCCATTTATCCCGTTTGCCTATTCATAGACAAAATATAGCGCTGGTGTGTGCCCTGGATTCGTTATTGTCTGACTATTTAGACAATAGCGAAGATCTTAGTGATACGCACTCTATTCTCTACTGTGCGGCTGTCGCAGCATGTCGAGTAGCAGGAGTACATTTCTCTGTTAATGCCGCTACTACTCGACCCAAGCCTGATGTGCCAGCCTGGCAGTGTAGAATCGAGCGTCGTATTGCTGAGGCCAGGACACTCATCGGTAAGCTAATTGCTTTAGATCGGGTAACACGCGGCCGAGAGTGATGCGCTTTGTGAAACAGGCATTCTTGGGGACTGACATTAGTCCTCAACAATATATGTCATGTGTCACAGAGCGCATAGACTTTCTAAAGCAGAAAGTTTATGCATGGGCAAATAGGATTCGAAGATACAAAAAACGAACAGATCGGTATACTCAGAATCGTATGTTCCAAAGAAATGAGAGGTGGGTTTACCGAAAATGGGAACAGTCGGATCCCTGTGTGATTGACGGGCATTTCCCAGATGATGATGCTACAAATACATTTTGGCGTAACATCTGGTCGGTGCCTGTCACTCATTCAGAAGGTGATTGGATACGAGATGTCGGACGCTCATGCGAGTCTATACAAGTAATGGAACCAATTTCCATAGCCACAGGTGACGTAAGTTGTGCAGTCCAGTCATTATCAAACTGGAAATCGGCTGGACCAGACGGACTGCAACTTTTGGCTGAAATGGTTCCGAAGCTCGCATGCTCGTTTGGCATCTCAGTTCCAAGCAGCATTGGATTCCGGTTCATTTCCCCAATTTTTGACAACTGGCGTAACCCACTTACTCTATAAATCTGGTAGTGCCATGGATCCCAAAAATTATAGACCAATTACATGCCTTCCAACTATGTATAAGCTTCTAACATCTATTCTGAGACTCAAAATTACTACACATTTAAATAAAAATTCGATCATATCTATTTCTCAGAATGGATGTAGAAGCGGGACCCGTGGCACTAAAGAGCTCCTCATCATGGATATGGCCATTAGCCAACAGGTACGTCGTCACCGTAAGAATCTGGCGACATGTTGGATAGACTATAAGAAGGCCTTTGATTCGGTCCCACATACATGGCTTCTGAGAGTGCTAGAGTTGTATAAAATTGATACAACTCTTTGCACTTTTTGAAGTCATGTATGGGGCAGTGGAGAACGGCACTTTGCTATCCAGGATGTCGGCAGATTGCGGCGAACGATGTACTAATAAAGATCGAGCGGGGTATATTTCAAGGTGATAGTTTGAGTCCCTTGTGGTTCTGCCTAGCTTTGAATCCTCTCAGTACGCTGTTAGAGGGTTCAGGGCTAGGCTATAGGTTGCAGAAAGACGATCGAGTTATATCTCACCTTCTGTACATGGACGATTTGAAACTTATTGCCCCCACTAATTTGCAATTGACAGCGTTACTGAAGGTGACTGAAAACTTTAGTAACTCTATCAAGATGGAATTTGGTGTGGACAAATGTGCAGTCATGCATGTAAAGAAAGGCGTGATAGTAGAATCTGAAGAAGTCGAACTTTCAGATTCAACAAAACTCAGATCTCTGTCTGCCACTGAAAGCTACAAGTATCTAGGTATATCACAGTCATTGGGAATACCTGAATCTCATATGAAACAAGCGCTGCAGGAGCGCTTCTTTGGCCGCCTGAAAAAAGTACTTAAAAGTCTTTTATCAGGGGGTAACAAAATGCGTGCCTGCAATGGTTGGGTCATGTCGGTTCTGATGTATTCCTTTGGTATACTTAGATGGACTCAAACCGAATTGGATGCTCTAGATAGGAGAGTCCGAACACTGCTGACTGCATTCCGAATGCACCACCCACGTTCATCGGTAATGAGGTTGTATATCCCGCGAAAGTTTGGGGGTCGTGGACTCTTAAACATTAAGACCCTACACAATCGCGAGATATACAACCTTAGAGAATATTTTCTTCATACTAACGTTTTCTTCATACATACTATCGTAGTGTGGTCGCAGTGGACAACGGACTCACTCCGCTCGCTCTGGCTAAAGAGAACTGGCGCAAGCCTGTAGTACTTAGTACTAATGATCGCAGGGAGGTATGGAAGGGCAAAGAACTTCATGGTCGTTTTTATCGGGCCCTAAATGGTCCTGATATAGACTTTAAAGCGTCTACATCTTGGCTACGGTTTGGTGATCTTTTTGGAGAAACCGAAGGTTTTGTCTTTGCAATTATGGACGTATGACGAATAACTATCGGAAATATATCGTGAAAGATGGTACAGTGGACATCTGTCGGGCATGCCACCGTCCCGGTGAATCTATCAGGCATATTATTTTTGGTTGTTCTCGTCTTGCCAACGGTGAATATTTGCACAGACACAACCAAGTGGCCAGGATTGTGCATCAACAACTTGCCCTTAGATACAATCTTGTGCATTCAGAGGTGCCATATTACAGGTATGTGCCCGACCCAGTTCTCGAAATTGGTCGTGTCACATTGTATTGGGATCGATCTATCATCACTGACAGAACTATTGTTGTCAATAAACCTGACATTGTGGTGATAGATCGATTAGAGCGCCGCGCAATGATTATCGATATTGCTGTTCCTCATGACGACAACCTCGTGAAAGTTGAAAAAGAAAAACAAATCAAATATTTGGATTTGTCTCACGAGATTGACGATATGTGGAATGTCGATTCGGCGATCATGGTTCCGATTGTCGTATCTGCTCATGGATTGATAGCCAAAAGCCTTTTTTTTTTTTTTGTGCGTGTGGAAACCCCCTCGGGCCGTCACCCCACCGGGGTTTTCGGTGGGGCGGTGTGTCGGAATCGAACCGACTAAAACCACACGGTGTGCCGTACTGCGCCTTAAGTAGGAGGGATCCGGGAACAGCTTTTATTAAGACATCCGGACCCCCCTAGCGCCTGCCCGCAAAAGCGCGGGCACCACCTTCGGGTAAAAACCTCTCAATTAGGCAACGTCCAGCCACACGCGGACGCCGCCTCCTCGCGGGGGGCCACTATAGCGGGCGGAGGGGAAAAACCCGTCCCGTCCACCCGCGGCCACACTCAGGGCGGCATGAGGCGTTGGTAAGCGCGCCTCCGCCGCCCGGTTCGCCGGCGGCGAATTAAGTCCGAGTGGAGATCGTCCTCCCGGACCCTTTCCGCCGCCTCCTTCTGCGAGATGACGTCCTCACAGAAGGTGGCGACCGCGGTAAAATTCCTGTCGCTACCGGCAATGGAGCGTATGACGGCCGGTAGCGAGAGATCCCCTCCGATGACTGCAGTGAGGGCCCGACGCTGCGTCGCCCAGGCGGAGCAAACCGCCAGCGTGTGCTGAGCCGAGTCCTCACTACAGTCGCAGTGGTGACAGGCGGGACTCAATTCCCTCCTAGCGACTGAGTGCAGGTACTTCCCGAAGCAGCCGTGCCCGGAAAGAACCTGCGTCAGTCGGAAGGAAAGGGTCCCGTGCTGCCGCCCTGCCCACTCGACGATGACCGGCTGGAGCGCCTCCACGGCGGCAAAGCCAGCACGTGGAGCCTCCAGCCGGGACGACCAACGAGCCATCGTGGCTCGGCGAGCGGCCTCACGCCACTCGCGTACCTCTTCGGGCGGGGGCCGACTGCCGCTTCCCGCCCGGAACTCAGTCGTCCGCCGATAAACTTCGGCGAGCACTTCCGCCTCCAAATCCCACGGGGGAGTCCCGGCCAACGCGCACGCCGCCTCCGTCGACACGGTGCGGTAGCCGCGTATGGCTCTAACCGCCATAACCCTCTGAGGGCGCAAGAGGCGTGCCCTATTCTGGGCGGTCAGAGCCCCCGCCCACACCGGTGCACCGTAAAGTGCCATTGACCGGACAACCCCCGTGTACAGCCGTCTCGTAGCGACGCTGGGTCCACCCAAATTGGGCAAGAGTCGCCCAAGGGCGGACGTAGCGCCGACCAGCTTCGGAGCAAGCTGTCGGAAGTGCTCGTCGAAGAGCCACCTGCCGTCGAGGATCAGGCCCAGATACCTTATGTGGGCCCGAACCGGTACGAGGACCGAGTTGACCTCGATAGAGGCGCTAGGGGGTGGACCACGACGGGGCCCATGAAATAAAAGGGCCTCCGTCTTATCCAGGGCCACCCGCAAACCCAGCGCCTCGATGCGCCCGACCACCAGAGAGACTCCCCTGGTAGCCAAGCGCGCCGCCTCCTGAAAGTTCACCCCCCGGGCTGTGACCAACGTGTCATCGGCGTAACAGATTACACCCAGCCCGGCGGGAAAGTCACCACGAAGTGCCCAGTCGTACCCCATGTTCCACAGGAGTGGTCCAAGGACAGACCCCTGCGGAACACCGCACGACATGGGCCGTCTACTTAAAACTTCATCTCGGTCCTCGTACATGACGGTACGCTCCTCTAAATAGTCTGCCACTAGCCGCCTCAGGTACTGTGGCACCCCATGATAGAGGAGTGCTTCCCTGATGCAGCTGAATGGCAGACTATTGAATGCGTTGGCGATGTCCAACGACACCGCCAACAGCACGCCGCCACAGCTCACTACGTCTTCGGTCACAGCCCTCAGGCGCAACACAGCACCGACCGTCGAACGCCCTGCTCGAAAACCGAATTGGGCGTCCGACAAATCGGGGCCGACCTCGCCAAGGTGCCGAACGATACGGGCAGAGAGGACCCTCTCAAACATTTTACCCACCTCGTCCAGCAACACGATGGGCCTGTAGGCTGCGACCGAGTCGGTAGGCCGTCCCGGCTTCGTTAAAAGCACCAGCTTCCCGCTCTTCCAGCAGTCAGGGAAGCATCCGGACGCCAGGCTAGCGTCGAACACTTCAACCGCATCGCAAATCTGCGTAATCGCATCACGAAAGCGGCCTGCCCCCATGTCTACCTCCTCAGTCAGAGGCTGTGGAGACAGCCAAGAGTAGATGATGGCTGCCTCCTCTAGTAGGTCCCTGTCCATCTTCGTAACAGCCCACCGCGGGAAGCGGGAAGAACGCCGCGCCGTGTGACCCCTTCTGGGGTCCTGGGTCCGGGAGAGCTCAAATCGGATATACAGGTGATCCGAGAGCGTCTCAACCTCTACCAGGACACGCCAGTTCCTTACTCGTGCGGCGAGAGCTGGGGTAGCGAACGAAAGGTCCACTATCGACCCCCCCTGCTGTCGCACACACGTATTGGTGGAGCCTCTGTTTAGGAGACAGAGGCCCACCGATGCCGCCCACTCCTCTACGGCATCACCCCGTGCGTCCGTCCTGGGGGAACCCCACGCAACAGACTTGGCGTTGAAGTCCCCCAGCACTAGGACGTGCCCAGACGCTAGCCGCCGGATCGAGGTCTCCAGGTTATTGAGGAAGACCTCGAAGTCACTCAGACTCCGGTTGGGGGAGAAGTAGACACCATATATGGTGATCCCCCCCCATTCGGCAGCAACATATCCAGTACCCTTGTCTCTTAGCGACAAGGGCGGGGAATGAGCCGCCGTGGAGCTGACGACTGCCACGGAGCCGTCCCAGTCACCCAGCCAATTTGGACGGGGAGGAACGTAATAGGGCTCCGCGGCTACGGCGACACCTATCGACCACTCCACCATGGTTTGCAGGAAAAGATCCTGCGCACCGGCAGAGTGGTTCAGGTTCGTCTGGACAAGGAGGTTGGAGACTTGGTCCATTACTGGACTGTCTCTACAACCTCCTCCATGGGCGACGACGACGACGCAGGATTGACAACGGAGGCAGCCTGGGTCGATTGGCTAGCCCCCGAAGTTTGCCGAGAAGTGCGGGGCGGCTTGCAGCCACCCTGCCCCATCTGATGGTTGGCGGGAAGATTTCCCGCCGCGCACACAGGGCAGTGAGGGGCGGCGGAGCATTCCGCCGCCTTGTGCCCCGGTCGACCGCAGCGGAAACATAGTCCGCTGCAGTCAAAGCAGCTGGCGCACTTGACGCGGGTGTGTCCCGTGAAGAGGCATTTAAAGCACCTCATCGGTCTCGCCGCCAGGAGCGTGACTCTGGCGTTCACGAAACCGATGAGGATTCTTCCGGCGTCGCTCAAAATCTTGGCCGACGCCACGGGACAACTGGCCCACACCGCGCCAAGGCCCCCTGGACCAGGGCGGATGGTGCCGACCCTGATGTTGTCCGCGTTGCATCTCGTCTTCTCTCGAATTGCAACGCGGACATCCTCGACTGTCACTGAATCGTCCAAGCCCGAAATGCGCAGCTCCGCGCACTTGGTGGGCCTGGCGATCTTGACACCATCCGTGGCCGCGAATACCTCCCGCATCTTCTCGGCAAAGGTGTCCGCCGTCTTAGCGCCTTCAGCCCCAGGGAACTCGAGGACTCGAGCTCCCGTCTGGGCGAGGCGCATCCTGACACCTACTTCACCAAATTCACCGGATAGGCTATCCCGGGCCTTTTTAAATACGGCTGCGTAGGATAGCCCACTGTCTGTTGCCGCCGGCGATACGGTAACCACCACAGCCGCTGTTTTGGGTGTCGCCAGTTTCCGCGGCTTGTTCTTGGTGGCCACCGTCGGAGCCTGCGTCGGGGAAGGTGTACTCTTTTCACTCTTCTTGTTCCTCTTCCGGGACCGCTTTTTGCCTCCCCCGACTTTCTGCCACCCGTCACTGGAAGCGGTAGTCGTGGAGGGGGCAGATGCGGACGGACCAGGCACGGGCTCAGCACCGGCGACAACAGCAGCCGCATTCATCCTCCTCGGTGCTGGAGTGGGAAGCGGAGGAAAATCTGCCGCCACTTTTTCCACGGCCTTCGGCGGCTGCCCAGCCTTTGCTGCAGCCGCTTTGGTCACGGCTTTAGCCAATCGGCCACCTTTTGGTGCCGCCGCAGGTGCCGGTGCTGACGTCACCGCGGCATATGACACCCGGCCACCCGGGACGGGAAGCGGCGTCGTGACTGCTGTGGCAGCAGCCTTGGCCGCAGCGAGTGGCGGCCGAATGATGGCCGCTGGAGGCAGCCTTGCCTCCAGGCCAGCGAGGCGCCCGTCCATCATGCGCCACACTGCGTCAATAACTTGACGCAAGTGGGCATCCGGAACGGGGAATGGGGAGGGAGCAGGTTGCCGGACAACCGGGTCTGGCTGCTCAGGGTAATTCGCCTGTGCCCGAAATTGGGCGAACTGAGCGCTGAGCTCAGTGACCTGCCCCGTCAACACATCGTTTGTGGCCTGGAGGCGCGCCACGTCTCCAATGAGGGTCTCGACGACCCCAGAGATAGCGGAAGAGGAGTCCTTAAGGGCCCTAACAAAGGAACCCTTAAGGTTCGTGGATTTGGTGGCCACTTTGTGGATAACGGCCACCGCCGCGTTCGCTCTCTCCTGCATGGTCAGTGGTGTTACGGGGACAAAACCCCCCACCACCGGCGCTTGAATTTTAAGCAGGAGATCTGCAATCTCCTCCTCCGCCACGTTCTCGCCCTCCGCTCGAACTCGGACATAGGCCTCCCTCCCAGAGAAGGCGGAGCCCGACGGAGTTGAGACCGGCGTGCGCGACCTCCCTCTATAGCTACTAGCTACTTTGGGAGGAAGCATCTCCTGGGACGTGTCGCTGTCCTGATCCAAGGAACGTCCGCGTTTACGACAGTCAGTGTTGGAAACCTCCACTTCCATCGACTCTTGGCTGTCTGCCATCGCACGGGAGTTTCCCTCAGATGACAGGACAGACCTGGAACGCAGACGTTCTGAATGTCTTCTGCTCCCAGTAGTCGAGTTGACTCCTCTGAGCTCCTTCGAGATAGGCGTCTCCAATAAAACCTCCTCTTCTTTAGACGAGGTGTTCGCCTTTTTCTCCTTCTGCTTCTTGCTTTCTACTTTCTCCGTCTTTTTTTCATCATTTGTTTGTTTTTTAAATTTATTTATAGACTCCATAACTAAACCCACGAGACGGGGAGAACTAAAGGTCGACCCGGGCAGAGATCCCCAATACCCGGGCAAGCGAAGGTTTATACCCAACCGAGGGGTCCGCAGGTCCCCCGGATGGGAGTGCGCTTGCGACTGAACTACCCATCAGCCATGCATCTCCTGGTCACGCACCAGAACACGAGATTCGGGGTAATTTTTAAGAGAGGTTTTCTTCCTCGCGGTCCGGGCGGCTAAGCCAAGACCCTCGTCCCCGATCGGTGTCGCGAAACATGACCACGACTCCTTTCGGGATTACGATATGCCGACGGTGGCAAGGAAACGAAATCTTCCCATGCCTGCTCGGTGGCAGTGTGAGTGCACGCCAAGCCCGCCCTCCTTCTCCACTGTGGACAGCGGAGAAACTCCGACCCATGGAAGGGTCCCTCCTTCGTGATTTTTTACCGAGGTTTTCATCCTCATAGCTCCGAAGATCCAAGAGCCAACAGAGGAATCGGCAGACACGCCCGCTCTGTTGGACCAAGCCTCGACCGAGTGGCCGAAGAAAAATGGCCTCCTCTCCTTACTAGAATATTAGCCGTTGGCGATGACGCCGTCCTCAAAAACTGAGGAACAAAAGGCAGCGTCATCGCCAACGTTTCCAGGGTGCACCACGTGGAGGTTTTCTAGACAGCACCCCTGATAGCCAAAAGCCTAGACCAACACCTTAAGAGGCTCGCGTTAGACGGCTGGATCAAGGGACTGATGCAGGAGGCAGTTCTTCTCGACACGGCCCGTATAGTGAGGAGGTTCCTGTCTTTGGAGCCCTAACCACCGGTGTCTTGGTCCCTGTACCCGATGTCGGTGGTATACTATTTTTTATATTTTTAAATATATATTTTGTTTTATAGGTGCGTATTTAAAAATGTAATTAATAAGTTTTATGTTGAATAAAGAGAATAATAATTATTATTATTAATAATCGTTACAGGAACGTTTCTTTGGCCGCCTGAAAAAAGTATTGAAAAGTCTTTTGTCAGGTGGTAATAAGGTGCGGGCCTATAATGATTGGGTCATACCAGTCCTAACCTACTCCTTTGGCATACTTAGATGGACTCAGACTGAACTAGATGTCCCTGGATAGAAGAATTCACTGCTTACCGCGTACCGAATGCACCATCCACGTTCATCGGTCATGAGATTGTATATCCCGCGGAAATGTGGGGGTCGTGGTTTTTTAAATGCCAAGACCCTCCATAACCGCGAGGTATTAGATATTACTTCCTTTCCGTTGACCTGGATGTGTATCGGGATGTGGTGGCAGTTGACAACGGACTCACTCCACTTGCTCTAGGAAAAGAGAACTGGCGCAAACCAGCAGTACTTACTATAACAGACCGCAGGGAGATATGGAACAGCAAGGCGTTGCATGGACGTTTTTATCGGGCCTTAAATGGGCCCGATATAGATTTATTAGCATCAGTATCCTGGCTACGGTTCGGTGACCTCTTCGGAGAAACTGAAGGTTTTGTCTGTGCAATTACAGATGAAGTTGTTATGACGAATAATTATCGGAGATATATCCTGAAGGACGGCACAATTGACATTTGTCGGGCGTGTCATCGTCCCGGAGAAACCCTCAGGCATATAATTTCTGGTTGTTCTCGTCTTGCCAACGGCGAGTACTTGCACAGACATAACCAAGTGGCCAGGATAGTCCATCAGCAACTTGCTGTTAAATATAATCTTGTGGCTGTCGAGTTACCGTACTACAGGTATGTGCCCGACCCAGTTCTCGAAAATGGTCGTGCACCATTGTACTGGGATCGATCTATCATCACTGACAGGACTATTGTTGCCAATAAGCCTGATATAGTGGTGATAGACCGATTAGAGCGCCGAGCAATGATTATTGACATCACCATTCCCCATGACGACAATCTCTTAAAAGCCGAAAAAGATAAAGAAATAAAATATTTGGACCTAGCTCACGAGATTGTCGGCGTGTGGGATGTGGATTCAGCAATCATTGTGCCGATAGTCATTTCGGCCCATGGGTTAATTGCTAAGAGCCTCGACCAACACCTTCAGAGGCTCACGTTAGGCAGCTGGATTAAGAGCCTGATGCAGAAGGCAGTCCTCCTTGATACGGCACGCATTGTGAGGAGGTTTCTATCTCTGGAACCCTAACCACCGGTAGCTTGGTCCCTGTACCCGATACCGGTGGGACACTATTTTTTATATTTTTAAATATATTTGTTTTTATTTTTTTATAGTGAATGTATTTAAAATTGTAATTTATATGTATATTAAGTAAATAAAGAGAATAATAATAATAATAATAACAAAATTTCGTATACGGCCTCTTGACTTTGTAAGAAACTCTTAGTGTGCGAGTCCACCTCGAACTTGGTCGGTTTTTATAACCTACTAGCAGCGTCCCGCGGTTTCACCCGCGTAAGTCCCGATCTCGTGGGAATATATTTAGGTAGTTTATAGTTCTGTTTCAGGAACTTGAACTAGCTGTTAACGTTACGGCACATAGGCTATCGGATCAAGTACGGGCTATTCAACGATGTCATTTGTTGGATAACTCCGTGCTTGATAGGCTACGCTTGGACTTGCAGAATAGCATTGTTACTTCTCCCCAGTGTCACAAACAAACAGTGTCACAATCAATTTCTGGGTTGCTACGACCTTACCCAGCTGAGGGTGGAGAGGACAGTGGTACTTCATCTGTAAGTACTCAGTACAATGAACAAATAAGGAACATTTTGGAAGGTGCTATTCGAGAATATCGGACCATGAGTTATGACAATAGACCTCGTTTACCGCGTTTGCCAATGCATAAACGAAATAAAGCGCTAGTGTGTGCCCTTGATTCTATATTAGGTATTTATTTAGAAGAAAGCACAGATCTCAGTGATACACACTCAATTCTGTACTGTGCGGCTGTTGCAGCATGTCGAGTAGCTGGTGTTAAATTTCCAGAAAATGATACCGCTACTCGGTCAAAGCTTGCTGCTCCGGCGTGGCAGTGCAGGATTGAACGTCGTATTGCTGAGGCGATGGCACTCATTGGCAAGCTTATCTGTTTCAGATCGAGTAACACACGCCCGAGAGTAATGCGTTTTGTGAACCGGGCTTTTTCGGGAACTGATATCAGTTCCTGTAATTATGCAGCGCGGGTCACAGAGCGCATTGACTTTCTGAAACAGAAAGTTTATGCATGGGCAAACCGTATACGAAGGTACAAAAAACGAGTGGACCGATATACTCAGAATCGTTCATCCCAAAGGGATGAGAGGTGGGTTTATAGAAGGTGGGAGCAGCCTGATTTAGTGAGTGACACACATTTCCCAGATGCTGAAATTACGAATACCTTTTGGCGTGACATCTGGGCGATGCCTGTCACTCACACAGAGGGTGATTGGATGCGAGATGTCGAACGTTCGTGTGAGTCGATTGATACCATGGAGCCAATAACAATATCGAATACTGATATAGCTTATGCAGTTCGTTCGCTGCCGAACTGGAAATCAGAGGGACCGGACGGACTGCATAACTTTTGGTTAAAGTGGCTCCGTAGCTCACATGTACGATTGGCATCTCAATTGCAATCATGCTTAGAATCAGGTTTGCTTCCGACTTTTATGACCACAGGCGTAACTCACCTACTCTTTAAGTCTGGTAGTGCCACAGATCCCAAAAATTATAGACCTATAACGTGTTTACCCACACTTTATAAATTACTTACGTCTATTCTGAGAGTGAAGATAACATCTCATATAACTAACAATACTATTATGGCTTACTCTCAGAATGGATGTAAAAGTGGGGCCCGTGGCACTAAAGAGCTCCTTATTATTGACACGACCATTAACCAACAAGTTCGTCGTAATCGAAAGGATTTGGCGACATGTTGGATAGATTACAAAAAAGCCTATGACTCTGTGCCGCATACGTGGCTCTTGAGAGTGATGGAGTTGTACAAGGTAGATACAACTCTATGCACTTTCTTGAAGGCATGTATGCGGCAATGGAGAACGGTACTCTACTATCCAGGATGTCGGTGGTCTCAGGGTTACGGCGAGTATATTAAGATCAGGCGGGGTATATTTCAGGGTGACAGTTTGAGTCCCTTGTGGTTTTGCTTAGCTTTGAATCCTCTCAGCACTTTACTGGAGAGTTCAGGGCTAGGCTATCGTTAACGGAAAGAAGGTCAGGTTATATCCCATCTCCTTTTCATGGATGATTTGAAACTGTTTGCCTGCAACAATTTCCAATTGATAAAATTACTTGAGGTAACTGAAACCTTTAGTAAATGTATCAGGATGGACTTTGGTGTGGATAAATGTGCAGTCATGCATGTAAAAAGAGGCAGGATTGTGGAATCTGAGGGGATGGAACTCTCAGATTCCACACACCTTAGATGTCTTTCCGCCAACGAAACTTACAAGTATCTAGGTATGACACAGGCGTTAGGTGTAAATGAATTGACTATGAAGCAATCGTTACAGGAACGTTTCTTTGGCCGCCTGAAAAAAGTATTGAAAAGTCTTTTGTCAGGTGGTAATAAGGTGCGGGCCTATAATGATTGGGTCATACCAGTCCTAACCTACTCCTTTGTCATACTTAGATGGACTCAGACTGAACTAGATGCCCTGGATAGAAGAGTTCGTACACTGCTTACCGCGTACCAAATGCACCATTCACGTTCATCGGTCATGAGATTGTATATCCCGCGGAAATGTGGGGGTCGCGGTTTTTTAAATGCCAAGACCCTCCATAACCGCGAGGTATGCAACCTTAGAGATTACTTCCTCTCCGTTGACCTGGATGTGTATCGGGATGTGGTGGCAGTTGACAACGGACTCACTCCGCTTGCTCTAGGAAAAGAGAACTGGCGCAAACCAGCAGTTGCTACTATTACAGACCGCAGGGAGATATGGAAGAGCAAGGCGTTGCATGGACGTTTTTATCGGGCCTTACATGGGCCCGATATAGATTTATTAGCATCAGTATCCTGGCTACGGTTCGGTGACCTCTTCGGAGAAACTGAAGGTTTTGTCTGTGCAATTACAGATGAAGTTGTTATGACGAATAACTATCGGAGATATATCCTGAAGGACGGCACAATTGACATTTGTCGGGCGTGTCATCGTCCCGGAGAAACCCTCAGGCATATAATTTCTGGTTGTTCTCGTCTTGCCAACGGCGAGTACTTGCATAGACATAACCAAGTGGCCAGGATAGTCCATCAGCAACTTGCTGTTAAATATAATCTTGTGGCTGTCGAGTTACCGTACTACAGGTATGTGCCCGACCCAGTTCTCGAAAATGGTCGTGCAACATTGTACTGGGATCGATCTATCATCACTGATATGACTATTGTTGCCAATAAGCCTGATATAGTGGTGATAGACCGATTAGAGCGCCGAGCAATGATTATTGACATCACCATTCCCCATGACGACAATCTCTTAAAAGCAGAAAAAGATAAACAAATAAAATATTTGGACTTATCCCACGAGATTGTCGACATGTGGGATGTGGATTCAGCAATCATTGTACCGATAGTCATTTCGGCCCATGGGTTAATTGCTAAGAGCCTCGACCAACACCTTCAGAGGCTCACGTTAGGCAGCTGGATTAAGAGCCTAATGCAGAAGGCAGTCCTTCTCGACACGGCACGCATAGTGAGGAGGTTTCTGTCTCTGGAACCCTAACCACCGGTAGCTTGGTCCCTGTACCCGATACCGGTGGGACACAATTTTTTATATTTTTAAATATATTTGTATTTTTTTTTTATTGTAAATGTATTTAAAAATATAATTTATATGTATATTAAATAAATAAAGAGAATAATAATATAATAATAATTTTTTATTTCGGTATTTAGAACCATAAGAGTTAGTATACAAATAGACTTAAAACTATTGTTAGTCATAGGTAAACATAAATGAGCTATTTGACTGTGTGCAGTCTTACCCAGCGCGCGAGAATCGGAGAGTCCCACCGGTCTGTCAATACACATAGGATGCTGTTGGCACTGCCGCGCAATCGTGACAGCATTGAAGCGCACCGCTTTCGCATAATCGCAGCAAAGCCGTCCACCGTAGCTTCGGCAAACATGCCTGAGGCACTACAAAATCGTGGTAACCCCATCAGCACCCTAAATGCATTATTGTATTGGACGCGCAGGTCACTGTATGCCCTCTGCGTATAGCTGACCCATAGGCTGCATGTGTAAAACGATTGACAATATGCTTTGAATAAGGTGGTTTTCACTTGACCAGAACAGCGTGCAAACCTGCGGGCCAACATATTACATCTGACAGCCAACGACCTGCGTTCCCTCTCAATATCAAAGTTATCTCTGAGGTCATCCATCGGTGACCCAGTGACCCAAATATTTAAACATGGTGACCTTCTTCAGCGTAGTGCCGCATAGTATAATGGCAGGTGTATTATAGCACTTAGTTCCTGCCTTGAACACCATCAGTTCGCTTTTATTTGCATTATATTTGAGCCCATGGGCCACCGCGTACGACTCACACATATTAATTAGGGTTCTTAAGGCACTGATCGATGGGCTCAGGAGCACCATGTCGTCAGCATAACTAATATTATTAATACATATCCCGTCAATGTGGCAACCAACATTGCTGCTGCTGAGCCCCTCAATCAGCTCATTCATGTACATATTAAAGAGACGAGGGGAGGTTGAGTTTGTACTCATCAGATAGTGTGCCTGCCCACCTTACACGGTTTGTTTGGTTATTATACCAATGTTTAAGCAATAACAGAATTTCCTCCGGCACATTGGTAGCTCGTAACTTTGCCCATAACGCATTGTATTGGACCAAGTCAAAAGCTTTGGAGAGATCCAAAGAGCAGGCATTGATAGGTGTTTTTCTAGCCGTGTAATATTGAACAGTCTGCTTGAGCGACAGGATTGCACTCTCAGTCGAGAGCCCTGCTCTAAAACCGAACTGAGCGTCGATTAAATCCAGGTACCTATCCAATTGTCGGTCAATCAGACTGTCCAACACCTTGGCTGTAACCGTCGCCAAGGAGATCGGCCTGTAATTTGATACATCAGAAGCACCCCTGTTTTATTTTTAATAACGGGCACAACAATGGTACGTATTAGTTTTTCCGGTAAATGACAATGACTTATGCATAAATTAAAAAACAAAGACAGTATCCCAGGTATGTGAACACCAGCATACCTTAGGTGCTCCACGCCGAGACTATCATGGCCTGGAGACTTTCCTTTTACCATATTTTCTATAACCGATCTTACCTCTTTAGCAGTAAATTTTAACTTAATCCTAGAACCATGTGTCCCGGCGGCCGACACCACAGAGTTAGTAGCACCATAAGGAGACGTCACCTTAAAATGTCGCAAAAATACATTAGCCACCTCGTGTGGCGTGTGTACCCCATCTACACTCACGGGAATGCCAGGCCTTGGATTAAGCTTGTTACTTAACTGCCAAAATTTTTGGAAGTTTTTATTTGCGTGGTGTTCCGCTATGATATTCATTTTAATTTGTTGTTCATTTTCTTGGCACCATTTCAATTTTGTTTTAAAAATTCGTCTTGTTTCACACATATTATTATAAATAATACCCAATTTCGGTTTATTATTCGACACCCAAACAGAATAACAAAGCCGGGCCTTCGCGTGAGCCTCACGTACATATTTGTTCCAACCCGTAACATACTTCGCTTTCCGTCTAACTTTTACATTATAACTACACACAGCCGCCTCCGAGAGCGCAGAAACAACATCATCATACATATTATTTAATATCAATTTATGAGTGGGGTCGGTGCACCTTTTATCGGCACAGTATCTGAAATCCACTGGAAAGTCTATTTCCCTCAGTTTTGAATTACAGATTTCATGATACATATTAACTTGCATTGTGTCGCGCTCACCCCAACTTATTTTATTAACATATTCTAAAGGTGATTTAAAACTACATTTTATAATATTAAAATTACATTTCAATAAGATTAATGTTTAGGTATATTAATAATGTTGTTTGTGTAAAAGATTTGTGATTTGTTATTTGTGTTTTGCTACAATGTATTATTTGACTGAATAGAAACATTTTTCAATTAAGAATGCTTTTAGTTTTTTTTGTGAATAGTGTAACTTTAGTTTCAGTTTTTATGTGGATAGGTAATTTGTTGTATATTTTTACAGTCATATAGTAGGGACTTTGGTTTAACATTTTGATTCTTGATGGTGGTAGGTATAGTCTGTATCTGTGGCGTGTGTTTAAATTGTGATTGTCTTTTACCTTTGTGAAATGACTCCTGTTCTTGGATACAAATATGAAAATGTCAAATATGTATAATGATGGTAGTGTGAGGATGTTATATTTAATGAAGTAGGGCCTACAACTGTCACGATTTCCAATTTGAGCGATAATCCTGGTACATTTCTTTTGTAATATAAATAAATCCTGAAAGTGTACACTATTTCCCCACAACATAATACCGTATTTATTATGCAGTCAATGAGTTTTGTACAAGATTTCTTTCAGTTGGTTGGGTCTATTGGAGGTCTATTGGAGGTCAGAGTTAAGCTTTCAGGTATTCTTGCCAAAATTCATAGTCATTTTAATCCCTTGGAATTACCTCTTCTAGAGGAACAGTTTTGAGGTACGTGTCGACTTCCTTTCCAAATATTGTTACATACTTCTTCAGGATATTGGACCGAAAGGCTTTTTCTGTTGCTTTGTAGTTATCATTGAAGTACGCATTTACAAAATCAGCTGCAATACAAAACATTAATTAATACATAAATTTTAACATACGCCTGTAGCGCCAGGACTCGCAAGTTAAAACTACTTCCTACAAATGTTTATATATGTACATTGTCAAGGTGTTTCTTTTTTCTTATATTAAAACAAGTAAAATATTAGACACTAAAGGAACTCTTTTACAACAAATACTTATCTGTTAGTGAAATATTAAAATAGTGTGCTAGAAATGAGAACCTGTCATTTTTAAAATATTGTTTTGATTATTATCATAATTTGCTTCAGAGCTTTTCGAGTTTGGTTTATTTCTGAAGAATGCAGTTCTAGTTAACAAATTTGTCAAAAAAGAAAACAACATGTCATGCCTCAAACCGACCACGTCCGATTTCGATTTCGTAACATATCACGACACAAATTTGTCTCGGAGTCGTGGCAGGATACGAAATCGTATCGTTCTGAAGTGTGGGCGGCCTTAGGAGTGAAACCAACTCATATGCCGTTGCGGAAGACTGCATAACGCTATCCTACGTCATCAATGCGTGTTGTGTTCAGACGACACGGTTTCGAAACACGGTTGTCTTGTGGCGTTAATGTCACGCAGCCACCGTGGTGCCGTTAATAATTGACACCCAGATGTTATTTTAAACACGGAATGGTTTTGAAATAGTTAGTAAGTTTCTGGTGAATACTTACATTTTACTTTGTCTCCGCCAATTAAGTTAGACCTAGACTATTATTATTAATGGTCATATGAAGCTTTTGGTCCTTTTTCGAAATGAATTTGCTGTAGCTTCCTTTTAATATTAAGAGGTAGTCATCTGGAATTAAAATATAATTGAAAATGACAATAGAAAAAGTAAATAAAAGCAAATAAAAATTTGAATTTTTCGGTACGCAATGGGGTTTAGGAGTACGGATTCGATATGAAAGAAAGAGGAGATCGTGATAGGAAAATGAATTTGCAGAGCACTGCCCATGTTTAGCTACATGTTCTTCAGAAGAAATAAGGATGATGAACAGATCGATGGGAGGTAGATAAATTTTCTAAGATTACTTCGAGTGAAGAGAAACAGTCTACTCGTAAGGAGGGACTATAATAGACACCGAGAAGTAAAATATGCTCGCCAGCATTTAAAGGGGGGGGGGGTTAAGATGACATACTAACAATGGAGAAAGGAATGTGAGTTTGGATATATATGGCGACACCACCGCCTCGTCCACATATACGGTCGTTTCGTATCAGCTGAAAGCCTGGTAACGAGTACGACGTGGTAGAAAGGCATGGCTTTAGCCAAGATTCTGATATCAGAATTACATGGATATTCGTACAGTTGAAACTTGTCAGCATATCAGGGAAATGTGCCGGTATGCTTTGGGCATTTATATGAACGACATTAAAGTTCCTCGGAACATCAGAAAACTGAGCAGAGATTGTTTCTGCTAGTGAAGGAATACTAGTAAAGCTATCATTATCGCTGGATGCTGAAAAATAATCTTCACTATCACTATTAGTGGCGGATGACATCATTAATATAAGTTAAAAATAATAATATTATATGCTTTGTAAATTACGGTATAAATTAAGAATATTACATTTGGTATAAAATATATAAATATATGTATAAAATATTATTTTAAGACATGTGACATGATTATGTTAACAAAATATAAAAAGAATAACAATAGCACAATGTAATTTTAACACGAACAAGCTAATTTACCAACATTTATTTAAGATTGTGTTCCAAAAAGGAGGATAAAAAATTAAATGGTGATTTATATTTTAAAAATATAGCTTCTGAGAGGAAACCATTGAAATTGCTAGTATTCAGTCCAAATGGAACTCAACTCAGAGTAAAACTATTAAACGGAACGCAATCTTGTTCTGACAGTTTAGTAGCATTGACATATTGACATTAATGATATAAAGTTACTTACGTCTATGAAAGAATGTTAAAACAGGGTAATTTACTAATATTTAGGTTGGTATAGTAAGCATGTAATGTTATGTTAAGGTAATCTGCAGTGAAAGTGAAATTAGGATGAAAAACTAAGATTATGAACTGAGATATACCTACATACAAACAACAATAATTGTAAACAAGAACCAAAGCCTGATCAGCATATTTTCTTACCTTTTTGCGGCACGTCTAGGTTTTACCATAGTTGTTTTGGTGACCGCAGCCGGCTTCACTGGATCTTCAGAATTAGCATCTATCTCCAGAAGAGATGTGATATGATGTCGTTTATCACCAGGCCCCATAAGATAGACATTGCCCTCTCTTGTCCAGCATTTGTTTATGCCGAATTTGTGACCTGCAGACATAAATACCTCATGCCGTGACTTGGTCAGAAATTCTGATATGGTGACACCAGTGACCTTCAATTTTGTTTTTGCAAACCATACCGAATCTCGGGTAGTTATTGTTGAAATTTAACAAGAATAGGTCTAGGATTACTTGATGATGGAGTCCGACCCATCTTTTGGCTTATTTTGATGTAATTTTTAGTAAAACGCACGATATGGACCTGAGAAGATACCCACCTCTACATTCTTTGTGAATCTTGAACCAGGTAATAATAACCCCACGGCAAAAAAGATTATGTATATTTACAACTAAAAAGTAAAAATAGAAGATCCCCGAAAATCAAAAACAATTGTTCAATGCCAACGCTGTCAAGATTACGGGCACTCAAAGAACAATTGCATGAGACCCTTCAGGTGTGTCAAATGCGGAGAGAAACATAAAACCTCTGATTGTAACAAAAAGGATAGAAAATTACCTACAAAATGTGCTCTCTGCTCATGTGACCACCCAGCAAACTACAAAGGTTGCCAAGTCTACAAAGAACTTATTGCTCGGAAGCACTCCAACCATAAACCTAGAGGACGAGCTTCTACTCAGCTTATCACCAGTTCACAATCTTTAAAACTGACTACTTCACCCGAACCTCTTATTCCCCCTCCCTTAACTTCTAATGATGGTGGATCTCTTTACAACAACAACTTTACTTACCTATGCACGAGCTGTAACCTTAGACAGCGCTAATGCTACAACAACAGCCTTAAGCTCAGATTCTCAAAATTACCATCAGTTAAAATCCTCTCTTGAAAATGTTCTCATAAAACAAAACGAGAAGATCGACCTTCTACTTCAACAAATAAGCTCCATGCTGGGTCTTATCACAACACTCATCTCTAAACTATCCAAATGACCTCTCTTCACATAGCAACATGGAACATTAACGGCCTCGCACCTAATACTCATGAACTGGAAATATTCCTTAATTATAATAAACTTGATGCATGTCTTGCCAATGAAGTGACATCGTACCGACCCATCAGCCTCACGCCATTATTGTCAAAGCTCTAGGAAAGAATACTCCTTACTAGGCTTAAATTTCAACTCGATGAAAATGACATCATACCCAATCATCAGTTTGGATTCCGCAAAGACCATTCCACTGAGGAACAAGTGCATAGAGTTTACCACTCTATAAGACAATGTCTTGAGAAAAAGGAGTATTGCTCTACAGCATTTTTTGGATGTCCAACAGGCATTTGACCGAGTATGGCATAAAGGCTTGTTGTGCAAAATCAAAAAGATACTTCCACACTCGTTCTACCTTCTAATGGCTTCTTATCTTAAAGATAGGATGTTTCAAGTTTAACAACGAAGCGCCAGATCATCCATTTACACTTGTTATGCTGGAGTGCCACAAGGTTCAGGTCTTGGTCCTGTGTTGTATAACATATTTACTCACGACCTACCATAGGCCCCAAATGCAACTATTGCGACCTTAGCTGACGACGCCACCTTTCTATCGTCCCACACTGATCCGGACATAGCTAGTAGAATGCTACAAACCCAACTTAACCATACGAATGACTGGTTGCTGAAATGGCGCGTTAAAGCAAGTGCCCCCAAATCACACCAAATTACGTTTACTCTTCGGAAGAAGTTATGCCCGACGGTCTACCTAGGCCAGGATCCGCTGCCGCAAACGCAGTGTGTAAAATACTTGGGGTTCTATTTGGACCAACGCATGACATGGAAAGACCATATAAAGAAAAAACGTGATGATGTTAATAACCGATTCAAAAATCTTCTATGGTTACTTGTAAAACAGTCAACTTTATCCCTTAGTAATAAACTTAGAGTGATAGCTCGGTGATAAAGCCCATTTGGACTTATGGGATCCAGTTGTGGTCTTCAGCCAGTAAATCAATCATCTTATGTCTTTAAAGAGCCCAAAATAGCATATTAAGGACCATATGTGGTGCAACCTAGTTCACTCGTAACTCAGAGATTCATGAGTACCTCGAGATGAAAACTGTGATAGAAGAAGCAAAACAGTACACAGAGATATACTCAGACCGTCTAACGAATCATCCTAACCCTCTGGCAAATGCACTTCGGCCAAAAAATACTATGAATCGCTTAAAAAGAGATAATGTGCTTGATGATTGAAGAGAGTTGGAGTAGTGGCTTTCGATGTGCTAATATTTTCAAATAAGCGATAATATAGTAGGTATACAACAATATATGCACATAATACGTAGGTACATTATAAACTTACTTGAACAAACATATGTACATACATAAAATAGTGTGACAACTAAGTAGTTTCCCGGCAAGGATAGAATTATCCTCAAGAACACGGAGTAGAGACACTACTTTGTCATCGTGCAGTTGCATCACACAGCAGTAGAACATATCGTATAAAACCTTGAACATCAACGTGTGAGTATTTTTCTAATAAAATTTGAATAAAAGTATTCGAAAAGGGAATATGCATGTTGTTTAAATTTATTTGATTAATTTTCCCTTGAATCTTTATTGTACAGATATTATGCCTAAAAAAATATTTTCTTATTTAGTTCGTGTTTAATTGCCAAAAATATTAATAAAAATATGCCAAATAAGGGCGCGATATTCAACTTTGGAAAACGCTTCATCATTGGTCGACACAAAACATGACGTGACATTCCACGTTTTGTCATTTATCGGCGCCTATATTCGTAGTGTTACGGAGAAAGATAGGTGTTCCTGTGGTTTTTGCTCTTAGCTAGTGCAATTTAAGCATTCTAGTGATATTAGAAATCATCTAGGACAATGACTGAATGTAGTTTTGTCAAAACACAATCGGACAATCTACCGAAAATATTCATGATGACTATATATTTTGCATCAAATCCAGATTTTACGTCCGCTGAGGTTAAAGGAGTGAAAGCCGCAAGGTAATTATTATAATACTTGTTATATTATAATCTAAAGGATAGGTAAGATATGTATAGTTAGTTATATTCATGAAGTTTTGTTGGACTTTTGTTACCTAGTTTAAGTAGAAAAGCAAATTTTTAAAACAAACATAAATTACTGCTGACTAATTCACACTATACTATCAATTTAATTGTGATATGCTCACAGTAAAGTGATATTACAACAATGACAACAATATAAACACGATATTGAAGATACTTCATCTCTTCTCATTAATGTACACCATTGTTTTCGTATTTTACGTTATTATTTTGTACAGGAAAAAATACTGTATTGGGTGTACTTCTTATAGTGTTTTTACACTTAGGGACTAGGCAAACTTTATCCATCGTCTATTAAATACAATAAATAGTAATTACAACTGGAAATCGGTACAAAATTACTGTAACACTGCAAGTAAGTTTATGAAACAAACACTAAGCGTGGAACGTGACGTCATCCAAGGCCTGCTAAATATGGCGGCGTTCAAACAGATCAAATTTTATCGATATTTTCAATGTTATTTTAAAAATTAATTTGAACATTGCCAAGGTTATTTATATTTTTTATTAGGGTAGAATGATGGAACAAGTCAATTAAAGATAAAAAAAAGTACATGCATCATATTCCCTATTCCGCTGAACATTTCAATAATTGGTGATAATTGTGACGTTGTGTGTGACTTTCATCGAGTTGAGTTAAAAAAATAGAAGATACAGCTATTATAATAGAATTGTGAAGAAATATTGGTTTAAGTCAAAATCCAATAAATCCTTCCTTCTGTTATTGATGGTTCATCTATATAAAATAGTCACTTTATTTGTCTATTGTTCGTTATTCGCCTGACTTATTTTCACGCTAACAATTGACAATTACGTAACGTAACAAGACGAAAATTCCACATTCTACCACAATCGCTCCTCCCAAATTAGTTGAAAGTGTGATCGGCCTAATGATCATGATTTTATATTATCAAAAAAATCTAGTTTTTAGGATGCTATATTTACATATTTAGGAACTGTAGTTACTAAGATCATAAGACATTGAATTGCTATGATAAAATATTCAGTCGCCGAGTCAATGTCAACACTTTTGAAATGTTTACCCTCAGAGGAATAATTACATAGAGGCATCATTTTAAGTAAGAGCACAAAACATATCTACGGTTACGTTCTCACTAAAGCGTCAAGTCCATAACACAAAGTGCAGCAATAGATGTCTTGCGTCAGTTTCAAATGCAACGTGCCGTTTGTTGATTTTCTGTCAACCAGCAGGAGGATAGGACGTGTTTTTTATTTTCGTAAAAAATATTGTAGAAACGTATTGTGTGGTTTATTGGATGTGCTCAAGATGAAAAAAATGTCCATGTTTTGTGCAGCCACCGGCTGGAGAAGCCGAATGCGCGTTTTGACAGAATGCGGTCATAAATATCCTTTCATCGGTAAGTCATACTCAGTAAATTGATGATTATCAGCCAAATTACGTTTTATTAGGATTTGTAAAGCATGCCAAACTGTAACTAATGTTTATGTTCAACAATGACACACCTGTTAGAATTAACAGGTGTGTCATTAACTAATATTGAAAATAACTTTGAGAAGAATTTAGATAAAAATCGTTCGCGACTGACGTTTTATGTACCTATATAGTATTAGAACTTGATCACGTTAACATATCGACTTCTGAAAGGGTACTTACTTATCAATATGTATGATTATATATTTGCAACAGCGCCAATAACAATGAGGTAGCAAATGTAGCAATTAATGGTACTAGAATAAGTTAAAGGGAACGTCTGAATGTTTTCGTGTTTGTAAATTGAAAATCTTCTACAATATTAAAACTTCGAGGTTATAAGTGAATTAATATAATTCTGTAGATATGCATTGGACATAATCTAAAGTGTTTGTTCATGTTGTAGGTTTCGAAAAGACGCAGAATTAAAAGCAAATGGGGCAGAAATATGCAACGAGGAGATTCGAGTCTTCCTAATTATGCTTGGTTGTGTTCACTGCATTTTGAGCCTGTTTATTATCGTGAAGAAACATCAACCATTGGGCTGAGGTTCGCCATGCATGATTACCTAGACTTGTTAGAGGATCCTCTCTTTGTGTTTGAGGGACATGACACCCGATATTATTCATCTGATCCAATATTTTTAAAAACAATTATAAGACAAATGCATTTTTATTTATATCTACATGATTATTACATGATGAGCAAAGGCTCTCCTAATGTAAGTATACATATACACCTAGTAGGGTAGTTCATCTCGAACGGAGTCCTCGAGATTTCATGACTTTTTCACATTTTATCTTATAAACTATGAAGCCTAAAATAGGAAACAGTTATGAGTAATAGAACCCTTTCGTTTAATATTTCCAATTTGACTTGATTGTCTTGCATTAACAATTTTAACCCCTTTTTGAATCCTTACATCCTCAAGATTTTAGTATTATTTTAGTACCTATAATTAGCATAGATATAAGCGATTTGGTCAATGGCGGATTTACACATTTGCCGCCTGTAGGCTAGTTAAATTTTGCCACCCTACCTCCTCTTCGATTCGATAGGCAATTCACAATGATATTATTTACAATTATTTTTTTTCTTAGAGTTTTCCATTATTAGTATGATTGTGAACTAGGAGATCGATGTCTCAGTTTCTAGATTTTTTACAACCCAACGATTTAGCTAAGATCGATTGTTTTTTATGGAACCTTTATTTCTGAAAAAACTCAATCATATGCTACTGTTAAGGTGGGGTAAGGTATGCCCTAATACTACTTACACATAATACATTCAATAAACGTTCAATCCATGAGCCTGCACCAAAACACCCGGTTCTTCGCCTTTCGCATACAATCTATCCCAGCTACCTTTCTCAGTTCGTCAGTCCATCTGGCTGTGGGACGTCTTACCTTCCGTTTACCAGTTCGCGGTCTTAACTCTAGGACAAGTTTGCAAAACGACGATGCCGGGCCACGTCAGCATGCTTATTCTGCAAACCATGTCGGTAACATTGGTTGTTTGTCGGATGACCTCATTACGAATTTAATCCTTAAAAAAACTCTAAGCATAGCTCGCTTCACCAGTTGCTGAATCCTTCTGGTGATTTCTTCCCGAAGTTGTTTCTACCGAGCTGGATAACGTGCTCAATGTACGTGGGGTACACTGAAAATGTTGCGTAACTCATTATTAAAATAATTTACATGTAAAGTAATATATTTCCTGCTTTTTGAAGTATTCTATATTACATTTTAAACTTTTTTTTAAAATCATAAAAAATCATCGCCCTAAAACATTTCCGCGTTAATTTCATTTGCAGCACCTCAATATATCGCCATTCGACACGTCGTCATTGCAGCGTATCCAGAACAGCCCAGGTCTCGATGAAATCTAAGGCTTTCTCGTAATCAAATCAAATCAAAAAAAAATCATTTATTTCATTTGAACCATTATGGGTATTTTTGAATTGCCTGTTCTAATTCGTAGTCCACAAAAGCCGTACACAGCGACTGAAAATACTTCTCGGTCTTTTGTATAAATCTGTCAAACAGTATGGATAGAGTTTACGCTGCCGTAGCCTTTTTGGAACCCGACTTGCTACGGTGGCTATTATTCATCGAGTGATCTTGCGAGATGATTTTTTCAGACTCTCGAAAAGAACTTGTAGATATGGTTCAATAGTGAGATGGGTCTTTTGAAGAAAAGTACCCCAGGTTCAACACCTAGGCATCAAACCTTGTTAGAGGACGGAACTAAACTACTACCTATTATTATTATTGTTTTTAGTGTCCAGTGCTACCTCGACCATTTTTGGTCTGACTTTGATCAGACTTATGCCTTGACGCTTGAAAAGGAGCTCAGGTTTTGTATCTCTTGAGCTCTAGAAGTTCTTTTGATACTTTGTTATCATAGCCCTTTATTAACGCTTTCGAGTATCTTAGACCAGTCGTGGTCTTCCATCTCTTAATTGCCAATGATATAATCAAAGGTCTCATTCAGTCCACTGATATTTCTGGGCATTCATATTTATGTCCCCTATAAACAAATGCATTTCCATCGCACAAATGATATTGGCAGAATGGTCGACATCGGCACCGTTTGCTATAGTGAAAAATTTAATTGAACATTATAAAGTATACGTAATACGTAGTAGACAAGTAAGATAGCCACACTGTTGCATTAGGTTTTAGACCTTAAATTTTCAGAATCAAAAGTGACCTGCCTGCACAATCTTGAACAATTAAACAGTTCTTCGTCATTGCAGTAACAAAAATAAAACCAGCAGAGACTTAGTTATATATAGGAGTAGTTATAATAAATAAATAAAATTTACAAACCTATTATCATAATTTAATTACGACGTGTTTTGAAACACGTAAACAAAACACTTAAGGAAGATTTCTTTAATTTTTAACTACTAATGAGACCGAATGGTACTTAGTGCAAAGAATAACAAATTGTGAATGGTTTTGATCACTAAATAGATACATTCTTTCAATGACAGTTTAAAATTAATATTATATTTTATTAGGGAAAAAATCACATTAATACATTTAACGATTACTCCAGCAATGTTTTTTATTGTTCCTTAATATCATGCGGAAGTACTTTGCCTATGATGCCTCACAAAATTTATATTTACTGTAGAACGTTCCTTACGTTCTACAGTAAATATAAATTTCATTAATTAGTATTTGCATGGCTCTCTTAAACAATGGGATAATGCACTTATTTTTCAATTTCCCTCAAAGGTTTGTCAAATAATTCTCAGTTTCTGCAAAAAAAAAAATATTTTATTAACTATTTATAATAAAATGCAAAAAGATTGCCAGGTGAAAATCCTCTTCTTAGTGTAAGTTCTATTTCATGCCGTTTATACTTTTTTGAGCATCATCTTGTGCTAAGAGTTGTATTAACCTTTATTTATTTAAAAGGCAAAGTTTAATATTTCTTGTGCAGTATCCTAAAAATTTATATTGTACTAGCAGCGACCCGCGGTTTCACCCGCGTAAGTCCCGATCCCGTGAGAATATCGGGATAAAAAGCCTATGCCTTATTATAGGTTTCCAGCTATCTACATACCAAATTTCATCGCAATCGGTTCAGTGGTTTTTGCGTGAAAGAGTAACATCATCCATCCAAACTTTTACATTTATAATATTAGTAAGATTATGTAATACAAAAATATTTTTTTTTAAAGTTACGTCTCTTTTTATGAATATAAATAATTATCATCATATCTAAAAAAATATTCAGAAAAATACTGATTTTTGTCCGCAAGTCAAGTTTTGAACTCAAGTCCTTACTATAATATAATTTTTCTAGTTACCGTAACAGTAACAAATATATTCATAAATTCATATGTACACAGTACAGCATATGCGCTATTTTAACTTGCACCCATGCTTAATATTGATGCCTTACTCACAGCATATCATGGAGCAACTGCTTCATATCTCAGATACGGTATAATATTTTGGGGCAATTCAACAAACAAAGAACTAGTATTCAGAGCCCAAAAAAGGTGTATACGAGCGATGTTTAATCTTAAAATTCAAGATAACTGCACTGAGTTATTATTACTATCTCGATGGATAGCTGTGAACTTTACTTTAGACAATATAAACTACTGACATTTTTGAAACCGCGAATTTTACAGGTTCAAATCCTAATTTTTTTGAGACTCTGGCACACAAAATAGATTACGATTACACTAAGCAAATACTACTAAATAAGAGTATATACTGCATGGCACCAAACATTTATAATAGGTTACCAGATGAATTAAAAGCTTAAATAGTATTCTTTTCAAAAAACGTTTACATGTTTTTCTAGTCAGTAAAGCATCTCCGGAGGCGTAGGCAGAGTACTATATGGTCAATGCTAAGTTGCGCCGTTTGCCGTGCGTCTCTGTTCTTTTGATAAGCTATTATCTTTTCTCGTGGACCTACTGTTTTTTATCACTTAGTCAACAAGTTTCTGTTAGTTCGACTGAAATGTTGAAACAAAAGCTTATGCTAGGGTGTAACCCTACAGTAGCGGTCGTGGTAGCTGGAAATCAATTTGTGTTCTCCGGTATCAGGTCTTCAGCTTCAGGACAGAACAGTACGAGCTTCACCTGTTCCGGCGATTCATTGTCGTAGCTCGTGGCGAATAATAGATGGTTCCTGTATGGGCCTCTTGAATCAGTTGTCCGTCGCTCGCTCGTTATACTGAGCTATACTGTTACAATTTCATGGAGTCAAATACACTATAGCGTATAGAGATTCGGCAAATAATTTATTACTCGCTAACGTTAGACAAAATAAATGTTATCCCATACTTATTTTGTGTACATTATTTTTTTAGCTAGTTTGCATTTAATTGCATAGAGTTGTCGAAGTCTGTTTTAATATAAGTCTTAATTGAGTGTGCCTTCTGTAGTTTTATCTGTTCTGTGCTAGTGCACAGAACAGATAAAACAGATAAAAGTACAGAAGGCACAGCGTGATAGTTCACGGGGCTGCTTAATAATATATAATAATAATAGGTATTACAAAAATAAAACTGGTGTCATATTAATTACACTGTAAGGCGTTTTCTACGTCGTTTAAATAGTGATAATATTCTGACCTAGACACGTTAGGTCACTATATTATCACTGTTGACATAATACATGTTTTGGTAATATTATAAAACAGTTTGTATTTTTTCTATAGTAAACAAAAATGCAATCTTTTGGAACATGTTAGAATAAAAACAAGGAGCGAGAAGACCTCGTTATTTTGTTGATGTATTACAATATAGTAGGTATTTCATACCTAATCAGTTGTGTTCACGTGGTACAAAAACTTCTGTAACAACCTAAAAAAAAATTGAAATTCAAACCATAATGTTGTAGTAGAGTGTAGTTGGCATTCAAACACGTCTGTGGTAAAAACAAAACCGGAGAATTCTTCATTTTCAAACAGTGTAATTATTCCACTACCATTTCGTCTTATGTCTTCAATTTAATAATACATTTAATATTCTATAAACATCTCACTCGTAAGTTGACTGGTCTATAATTGGCCTAGTGGTTAGTGACCCTGACTGCTACGCCATAGGTCGTGGGTTCAATTCCCACCCGAGTCTGGTAGTTTTTTGTGTCCGTTGTTTGTATGTTTGTAAAGTCCCCCGCGATACAGGAGTCATTCCTAATGCAGGAGTTGTCTTTCTATAAAAAAAAGAGAAAAAAAAAGTAAGGAAGTCAGTTATTATGACGTGCGGTAGCGGTAGCGAACGGACGTGTTTGTTGGTCGTGTAAAATAATTAAACTACAGTTATTAAATGGGAATCAAGTGCAATGGCTGTGATGGTGTTATTACAGATAGACTGTACATGAAGTGTTCACAAGGGGCGTGTGGAAAAACGTATCATCTATCGTGTCTAGCCATAACGACTGAAAAATTTAAGGAATTCACCCAAGAATACAGGAGTCAGTGGAACTGCCCCGAATGTGTGTGCACCATTCCCAAAGGAAATAATTCAGAAACACCGGTACGTAGTCACGTAATGATGGATAAATCTTTTACGACGAGCAATTATGTAAATACTGGGCGTGGTAGCAAAAACCCAAATATATCGTTTGTGGTTAATATACAGGATATGATTATGAAAGAAATCCGAGAGTTTCGTTTAGAAATAAAAACTAAGCTAGAAGATCAAATTAAAGAATATAAGCTTCTACAAAATAGATTTATAAAAACGGAAACAGAGTTAGAAGAATTAAAGAACAAAGTGAAGGTACTTCAAGAAAAAACACCAATAGTACAAGTATTAGAAACTAAAATAGAAACATTGATTAGTAAGAATAAATTGTTAGAAGCAAGCGTCAACAAAAAATAATCTCTTCTTAGAATTGATAATATTGAAACAAATGTCCAAAAAGAACCTATTCCTTCATTTGCAAAAGCTGTTCAAAACAATAAGCAAAAACAGGTAGTAAGTAAAATTACAACGAATGAATGTATGGCCACGAAACCGGTCGACTTAGTATGGAGCGAAGAAAAGACTCAAGTTAATAATGGCTGTATAACTTCAAAAACATCTGAGACTAGCGAACAGGAAGCAGAAAGAAATGGAATTAAGCATGATAACAATGTTAGCGAAAAGAAAAAAGAAGAAGAATTGGAAAAGTACGGAAGCAGGAAAATGGTAAATAAGAAAAAAAGTAGATACCCCAATAGTGTGGTAAAAAGAGGAGGAAGTACCAGTGCAGTTACCATTAAGGGGACTGAAAGAAAAAAAATTTTGCACGTATGGCAATTATGCAGGAGTGGCGTCTTCGGGTGCAGATTTACTAGCCATTGCCAAAACAGGCTGCAAGTCAATTCAGGACGCAGAAATCATTCCACCCGGATATACATTAATACGCTGTGACCGCGCAGATGGCCGAAAGCAGGGAGGCGCATGTCTCGTGGCCACACCGCGCTTCGAGCTGCGGCGAGTATTCAGCCCGAGTGACGTCAATATCGAGCTAGTTAGTGCTACTGTTTACCTGCATAATAGACTTTTATTTTTGTTGTGTATTGTATACATCCCGCCTAGTAGTTGTGAAAGAGAGTATATGGTATTATTTAAGATCATTGAACATTTATGTCATAGATACTGTGATGTCTTAGTTATAGGTGACTTTAATTTATATTCATGTTCGACTGAAGTAGGTAATTACTTTGAGTACTTTAAAAATTGTTGTGGATTCACTCAGTGCAATGAGATAGTTAATTATAACGATCGTTGTTTGGATTTGGTGTTAGTGTCACTCACGAGGGGCGGTAGTGCAAGGGTGCGCGGGGCGGAGGAACCGCTGATACGTGTCGATGCTCACCATCCGCCTCTAGAGGTGTTGGTTGAGTTACGATCGCATGAGAGGTGTGAATCACCCGCTTCGGAGGAGAACATGGGATTAGAGGAGCCACCGTCTCAAGGTTGGAATTTTAACAAAGCAGACTTTTAACTTTGTACTCATCAATAGCGAATGTAGATTGGACTAATATTTATAATTTAGATTGAGAAGCTAGCTTAGATTATTTCTATGAAAGTATTAACGCAATAATAGATGACTGTGTTCCAAGAAAACAGCGAATTCGTGTAAGCTCGAAGTACAATTACCCCGAGATTTACACGGTTGAAATAATTCGCAACATACGACACAAGGCCGCTCTGCACAAGTGGTATAAAAAAAGCAAGGCAAGGACTGATTACGAGGCGTTCGCTCTGAGTAGGGCTAATGTAAAAATGATACATCACGCACAACAACAACAATACAATGACCGAGTGCAACACCAATTGTTAAAGGACCCTAAATCTTTTTGGAGTTTTATTAAATCAAAAAGAGGTAATAGAACTCCAAATAGGATATGAAAAAACGGGGAGATACTTTCAAAAGAGCAGTGCGCTGCAGAATTCGCTCAGTATTTTCATTCGGTTTATTTACCAAGAAGAGCTGACTTGAATGTTAGTGCGGCGATAGCAGACGCGGGCGGTGAGAATGGAGCGGCGCGTATTCACCTGGAGGAATTACAGCTGAGTGAGGTGAGGCGTGCGCTGCAACAACTTAAACCGAAGAGGTCTGGGGGTCCAGACGGCATCCCGCCTTACGTATTTAGGGATTGTAGGTCGGTGTTAGCTGAACCATTGCTGCACATTTACAATCAGTGTCTCAAAGCAGCTGAGTTCCCCGACCGATGGAAAACAACTCGTGTCGTGCCAGTACCAAAGGGGGCGCTAGGAGATAAAATCGAGGGTTATAGGCCTGTAGCGGTACTGTCATCGCCGGCAAAAGCTCTGGAGTCAGCGATCCATAAGAGCGTTTTCTCACAGGTACAAGCGCAACTCTCTGAGGCTCAGCACGGGTTTAGGCCAAAAAGGAGCACCACCAGTAACCTGCTGAGCCACGTGGCTTACGTGATACCAACGGTGGACGGAGGGGGGCAGATAGATGCGGCTTACTTCGACTACAAAAAAGCATTCGACCTAGTCGACAATGACACACTGCTCAAGAAGTTAGCAGGCTTCGGTTGCACCCCGCACTTGCTCCGGTTCTTTGCTAGTTATATGAGGGATAGGAGGCAGGATACATGGTCTGGTGTAAGTCAGGGAAGTAACCTCGGACCCCTTCAGTTCATTATCATGATAAATAACCTGCCGAAGGCCGTTGAAAACGCAAATTGCTTGCTCTTTGCGGACGATCTCAAGTTATCGTTACCTATAAATAGTGGGGATGACTGCGAGCGTCTGCAGAGAGACATTGATAGCGTAGTGGCATGGAGTAACGATAATGGATTACAAATTAAACTTAATAAATGCGTAACTATCACCTTTTCACGCGCCCATTACCCAATCAATTTTAGTTATAGTGTTGATGGTGTGCCTATGGCTAGAATCACAGAAGTCCGAGATTTAGGAGTTATTTTTAACACGGAGCTAACGTTTCGTAATCATATTGTCAAGTGCTGTAAGAAGGCTTTGAGAAATTTAGGTTTCTTATTACGTACTTCTCGAAATTATACAAATATTAAAGCAATTATAGCTTTATATAATGCACTGGTGAAGAGCCAATTACAATGCAACGCAGTCACCTGGGCTCCACATGAAACTAAATATAGTCTCATGTTGGAGCGTGTACAAAACAAATTCATTAGATTTTTAAATCTACGCCTATACGGAGTGTATCCCTTCTACCCACTCATGTATCCAACTCTGTTTGTTCTAGGCATGGTTGGATACACTGAGTTGAGGGTCAGAAGGGAGTTCACGCTAATAGAATATTTATTTATGATTATTAGAGGCAGGATGCACAATGCAGATATATTGGGTATGGTAAGGTTGTGTGTACCAGATAGGTACGTGTGGCGGCGACGCCGGCCCCGGCTGCTGGCGGTGCCAAGAGGGCGCACTAATCTTTTCAATGAGGCGCCTCTGTCTCGAGCGCTTCGCACGCTAAATCTCGTTGCAGAGGAGACTGACATATTTTATTGTTTACTGAATTCACTAAGATAACACTATTCATATTATGTTATAGATAATAAATTTGGAATACAGAAAGTAGTATAGTTGCTCAGCTATTGCATTAGGTTTTTAACCTGTAATAATAGTTGTAAGTTTAGTAAATAAATAAATAAATAAAAAAAAATTCAAAAAATATTTATTTGTTTTTTTTTATATATATTTTACAAAGACTGTCAGGTCAGCTGGCATATTTGCATGTATCAGATGCGGTATGCAACACTTATATAACTATATCGTGTTATATACCCCTCTAAAGAAACTGTTTTCAATAGAATGTCGTGCGTTATCCGCGTCGTTAATTTATACCATGAAAAATATATAATTTATTGTTGTTAAACATTGACGTTGTGCTTTGTTTGTGATTATAAAAAATATCATGGGTGGCTCACAATCCAGAGAGAAGGAGTCTGTGGTCATCGCTCAAATGTGTTAGGAGGTCAAAATAAACACCATATTAGCTACGATTGCTTTGTATTTGGCCCTGGAAATAGTGGTGATGGCTTATCGAATGTTTCGAAAAGGATGATAGAAAGACATACGAGCGATATAATTATGAGAAGGTACGTAAGCATTCTCTGCAGGTGGCGTAAGCCTGTAGATGTAGAAGAAGGATTTTTGATTGGTCAAAGTGAAAACTATGAATCGAAAAAGTGCGTGGAGTAAGTACGGTATGATAGTTATTTTATTTTAAAAATATAGTTTCTGTCGAAGTATCTTATTAAGGACACTAAATAATTCAATACTAGAGATCGTCATGCTGTGCTCCTACCCTTTAAAATTATTTGGATGTACAATAAATAGATATATTATTATTATTATTATCGCCTGGTGGTCGAATTTCAGCCGTGTTGAATGTCTTGTTTTATTTCATTGAGTAGTATAACTTGAGCTCTGTCACTGTATTTGTACCATAACCATGGTTTAAAATGTTTAGCTTTCTGCACTTCTTCTACTTATATACGGGGGGGTCACACTGAAAATATTTATAAAATAAAAAACAGAATGATATAGAAGCCTGTTAATATTTTTCTTGCTTTTCGAAACAGTCTCCGTTCCTTTCTAAGCACCGTCGCCGCGTCGTATGCGATGCAACCATTGACTAAAGCAGTGAGCCTATTTTTCTTAAATCTGTTCCACCCCTTTTTTAAATGTAGTCACGGCACCTTCAGGGTTCATAAAACGAATTCCTCTTAGTTGATCTTTTATTTTTGGAAATCAATTAAAGTCACAAGGTGCCAGGTACGGACTGTAAGGAAGATGACTTACTAACTCCACACCTTCGATAGACAAATAGTCTATAGTCCGTCTGGCGGAGTAAGCTGGAATGTTATTGTAGTGGAGGAGGCACCTGCTTCTTGTGCGCTGCTGTCTAACATTTTCCAAGACAACTGGTAGACAATGGCTGACATACCAATCTGCAGTAACAGTCTTTTTATCTTCTAGAATTATTTTTAGGAAATGACCCGTTCGTCCAAAGAATGAGGCAATCATCTTTTCCCCCTAACTTCTGCCTTTCGTTACTTTTGTTGGCAAATCTTCAAATGGAAACATGGGTTCGTAACAATATATCCAGCTTTTTTTACATGTGACGATGTCATATACAGCATTCGATTCACCTCCGTCATTTTTTTCAAGCATTAAGCGGCACCAATCCAAACGACGCGACGGCGTTTTTGATCTTAGAAAGAAAGAAAGAAAAGATTTATCTTCCGTCAAAAAATGAGGTATCCAGGTGGGTACCTCATAATTTGACGTAAGATAAATCACTTGAAGAACAAAAGACAGTTAATGCTGAGTGGCACACCACTATTTGTTTGCCCAGTGTCTTTAAAAAAGTTAGGGAAAACCGACTAGAAGTTGCATCCTATTGCACCATGACAGTGCTTCAGCGCACACCGCGATAAAAACAAAGTCATTTTTGGCTTCTGAAAAGGTAGAGCTACTGACCCATCCTGCCCACAGTCAGATCTGGCACGCTGCCATTTTTCCCAAAAATTGATGATTTGATGAGAGGTATGACATTTACGGGGCCGGAAGAGGCCGTGCTAGTTTTCAACAAAAATGTGTTTGATGAATGAAACCGAATGAAAAAGTGTTTAAAATGTAATGGAGAATACATTTTAAACACTTTTTCATTCGGTCAAACCATTTTTGTCACTTCGAAAAGCAGTAAATATACCCCACGTAATATATATCGAGACGTCTTAAAGGCTTACAGGTCCAACCACAGAGATCGGAATCTGTTACACTGTTTACAAATTAATTTAAAAGGTATTTAAAGAAATTTTGAAATGGTTTAGCATTGTACGCTTCTCCAGAAACTTTTTGCCTCGCACAACCAACATGTGAAAAAAATTGTCGTCTGCGGAATTTCCAGACCGATACTTGTCGTCTGCGGAATTTCCAGACCGATACGACCTTTAAGCCCTACCTTAAATTCTCACCTTAAAGGCCGGCAACGCACTTGTGAATCTGGAATTGCCGGTGTCCATGGCGGCAGTAGTCACTTACCATCAGGTAACCCGTCTGCTCGTTTGCCCCTATACCATAAAGAAAAGTTATGGCACTTCTCTCTTTAATGTTTTTTTTGATAAAAATTCCTTATGTTTGCCTTCAATATTGCAACTTTGTAATTCATATCATCAAGAAACATATCCCAATCTAGCGAAGACAAGTCAAACAGTCGGAGGACCATTCGTTTTTGATAGATGGATATAACACCTGTTCCACCACAAAGGTATGTACTCTGTAATTTTGAGGCAATTATATTGTTAAATACATATGACCTGAGGTATTTTCCTTAACCTAAGTAAGTTTAAACTTAATTATATATAATTATATAGTTACAATTAGAATATTTACTATTCTATACATTAGTAGATCTAGAACATTTAAGATACAAAATATAGTAATATTAATATGATATTATTTCACGATTGATGTTTGTTATCCAAAGAATGATCATATCATGTCCACTTGGTTATGTATACTCTAAGTGTAGATTGGCAGTAGTATAGAATAAATAAAATATGAAAAAAAAAATATATTAAACTGATCATGGCCATGATCTGGTGATGGTGGTAGATGACCATCCACCTTCTTGTCTTGAAAGAATCAAGATCAATTATTATCTAAGGCTATCTGATTGTCATTCAAACTCATTCGAATTGCAATAAAAACGTTCTTTAGATCGTAATAAACCAATTGTTTAAAGTGGCGATCAGCAAGGTATCAAAAACTCAAAAAGGTTTTTTATCAGTCCACATATAATAATTCTTCACGAATTCTGTTATAGGTCAGATGTACTTCGTATTCGAATTCTAAGATTGCATGGGTCGATATATTTTACCATTTCATTAATTAATAAGGAATGGATGCGCCGGCGACGCATTCCATTGGTTGCCCTTAAATGTAGGTCACATTTGAACTTCACGTGGAGGCATTGGTATTGGCTTGTTACACGTGAAATTTGTTACAAGAAGGAATGCCTGCTAAGTGTGTGGAATTGATTAATGCCTTGTACAGAGTCTAGTAAGGTAAGTCTCTGAAACACCGAAAATTCAGTGTACTCTTGCACCTGTCTCTTAGTCTTTAAGTCTCCCTGTTGATAATTGATGCTCAAACATCGAACAAACAGGAAGAGGCACCTTGGTGCATTTTCTTTGCGGATGAAATTGTTTTAGTCGGTAAAGACGGCTGTAAAGTCCAGCGCAGACTGGAAAAATGGCACCAAAGACTGGAGAATGTTGGGGAAAATCTGCAGAACAAAAACCGAATACATGTTCTCGTGTTCTTAAACAATTTTGCTGAATGGAATAGCCATACCAGTCTGCACCGATTTACCGCTCTTACAGAACAGCATCAATTCAGTACAGTACATTTATGAAACTTGTATCATTGTGCATAAATACAATGATATATTTGAAAATAGATGTACGTCAGAGTCGCCACGCTTACAAACTAAATGTTCCGAAACAAAGAATAGATTTATTTAGCAAAAAATCGTACTGAATGGCAATTCGAATTAATAAAAATTTACCAAATATCTATAATACACTGGCTACCACGAAATTTAAAAAACAACTAAACGGAATTTTAATTAACAAATGTTACTATGATGTAAAATTTGATTATACAGATGTCTAGATAGAGTAACTCTAACAAATGATGCGCATAAAACGGGCTCCAATCACGAATTATGTGTGAGTACGAGCGTGTAGTTATGGTCAACAAATTGTTACTGTGTGCTTGTTAAAGGATGCCTGCTCTAAATTACTTACTTACCTTCTTGTATTACGTCATAAGGAGATGAAAGGTAAATAAAATAATGATTTAAAAGATAATGGATTTATTATAGGCAACAAAAAAATCAACAAAATCTACAAAAACAATAAAAAATATAATCTGTTTTTAAATAGAGGTGTAAATGATTGAAATTGTTAGAAACAAAAAATCGGTCTAATTCAAATTACAAAGGTACCAATGTGAATTACTGAAAATAAGTGGTTTATTACAATTGATGAGATATATTTTTTAATAAAAGAATAATAATTATAAGCCTATTATAATTATTCTGTAAAGTATTTAACTATTGATATCAGATAATACAGACGTATCATCTACTATGAATAATTAAAATACTTTGAGTCAAAATCTCCAATATCATTAGGTATAATTTTCTTCAGCGATATACTTTTTTAATAATATAAAACAAGAATAGCGTCATGGTTTATGATTACCCATAGTTTTTGTAAAATTACCCCGTAATAAACTGACAACACCGGCTAATCTGTCACAGCTACATATTTTGAAATAAAGTATCGTATTTTCTTAGAAAATAGTGTAAATTACAACAATACTTTGATGAAAAGTAATCTTACTGTTTTTATAAGGTTTTCTAGTATAGTTTTAATACAATTTAACTGCACAAACCGCGTCTACGAAATACAGTCGACTTTATTAACGCCGTTCTGTACAGAGCAAAATGTCAAGTATATAATCGAAAAATGTAAAAGATTATCTTAATAACAACGACATTTAATAACTACTTGTGTACTTCAGCAAAATCTAAATAAATTTTAATTTTAATTATATATTCTAATTTTTGACATGCATGTTTTTTACAATTTTGTGTGTTTCTATGAAATTCATTAAAGACAATATTTTGAGTAAAGAATAATATTTCTATGCCAATTGACGGTAAAATATGTGAACACAATTTTAAAATATAACCTTTAATGTATAAAATTCTAAGAAATAAATAAATAAATACAGGTTGGATAAAGCAGCGGCAGGTAACATGAACAAAATGTGATCCCAGATTCCCCATTAAACTGAAAGGTCAAATTTATGAGACGATCATCAGACTTGGCGTCCTGTATGGATATGAATGTCAGCCAGTAAAGAGCATGGATAAGAGACGCCTGCATGAGGTTGAAATGCAAATGTTTAGATATACGTGTGGTGTGACTAGGATAGAAAAGGTGAGGAATAAATACATTAGAGAGAGCCTGAAAGTAACGCTAGTGGAAGATTCAACCCAAATAAACTTGGAAAAGAGCCAAATGATGATAATGATAATGAAAAATAGTAGCTACCTCATTTTTAATAAATTGCTCCTAGATATTTTTGTTTTTCTCAACTTGTTTGGACGTACAGCGTCTCACTAGACATAATGGCTTAGAGTGTAAGGGTCTTATCTTCGACTGACTGTCTATAAGTAACTTGTCACCACATCAAAAAATCGTATTACATTTTAATAAAGATAAAAGAAAATTATGGTAGATGATAAAATAGTTCACTATTTGATAAAAATAAGTTAATAGACATTATTATGACTAGTTCATGATGATGAGTCAATAGATTAGTAGTGGAGTGATAAAAAGGCGAGCATAAAAAGTTTGATAACGGTAACTAATGAAGTAAAGATGATTAGTACTGAAGTAACCCTTTTTCTTCAGTGAATATGATAGCTTATAGCAAAAACGTTACAGTTGTGAGGTTATTGATAATAATTGCTATATAGTGAACTATATTTGATGTAGGTGTCCACGTTCAAGGTTTACTTTAACCAATGTTTTGTTGTTTCGTGTAGAAAACTACTTATTTAATAGGGTGGAATATTATAAAATATACAAAATTAACTGTCTGTATGAGTTTGTACTACTCCGCGATGTGATCGATATTGCACATTGATTATAAAATGTATTTAATGTTGTAAAGTACAGAGTCATCAAATCATGCGCGAACGCGAACAAACAGCTTACTGATTTAAATTTAGTGTACAGTATAATGTTATAATTAAGCTAAGAGTATTCCTCTAATGTTCAAAATACCCTTTTTACCCTTATGCGGAAATACTTCGTCAAAAGAAAAGTTTGCCAGGTACGTGTCCAATTTCTGTACAAACAATGTCATGAAGTTCTCGAGGAACGGAGATCGTAGGTAGAGTTTTTCTATTTCTTTGGAGTTTTTATTAATAACGGCCTTACCTAAATCGGCTGAAAACACATTATAACATTATTATTAGTTTCTTTATATGTAGTGACGTCACTCTATATGATTCTCTCTCGGCATCCTTTCTTTCTAATCTGACACACACATTGTGTGGTGAAGATCACTTTGCAGTATCCTTCCATAGTTATTTATCAGATACAAATATAGCGTCAACTAACATCCATCGCATTTACAAGCCTCTCAGTCTTCATTTAAATTGTAAATGTGAATTTTGATTTCATAAATACTTTATCTTTTCTCCTACGTAAGGGTGAATCCGTGGATATAAGTTTTTTAAATAAAAATATGTAAACTTCCTTCATCAAATATGTTTTCTGTCTGATCTTGTCAAGATTATCAAATAAGAAATAAACAAATATTGTATAGTTGAAATAATCATTAAGAAATAACATCAAAACTTTAAACTTAACTCAACCCATATTTTTTTAATTATCTACATGATGTATCCGATAGCCATTTTCAACCAACAAAAAAACGGAGGAGGTTACCAAGTCAACCCGTATATTTTTTTTATGTATGACCACGCATAACTTTTTACAGGGTAGTCCAATTTCTATAATTCCTTTTTTCATTACACAGGGTATGGTTCGAGTTTGTGTCCCATTTAAATTTCAATTAAAAATTTCAAGCTTAAAATAGGAGACGAATTATTGTGTGTGAGTCATGTTTTTTTGTGCGTGCAGTCGGCTCCATCAAATTATAAGACGTTGTCACGTCAAAAAAAAAAATTAAACTTGACAAATAGTTGCTGCTACCGTCATTTTACGTAATAATTAATTTGCTAGTTTACTTAGACTAACAAGTTTATTTTTCACTTTTCAGTTACTTTCTTCTTTCGTGGGTTTAATTTATGTTAAAAAGTTTTTATAATTATGTAGCTACGAAACGGAACACCAACAAACATTGTGAAGTATGAATTCAAAACACAAGTCACTTTTGTTGGCGAAGAATTGCATATTATTGAAACTACCTGCAACTAATGGAGCAATAAGCAATCTCTTCTATGAAAACAGATAGTAAAAGGATTGACATCACCCTTTTAGATATTTACTTGTGGAGGGAGACAAATGAATAAATAGTCTCTACTTAACTATTGTCTTAAAATACAAAATATAAACAACATACATCAAACCCTACAAATACAGTAAAGAAGACTAGGAATAAAAGTATTAAATTCATCTGTAATATGCACTTGACTCATCAACCTAATAAAGTAATGAACTATTTTTGTAAGACAATGAGATAAAGATAAGTGAAAGATATCTTAAAATTTTAACCTTCATTAAAACCTCTATTTTTTCGCAAGGAATTGTATAGGTTCAACTTACATTTAGCTTTGTCTGGGTTTATCAGCTCATCGGAATTGAACGTTAACTTTCCTTTAAGATCTGTTTCTATAAAATGATTAACAATAGACATATGAAGTTTTTGGTCCTTTAGTGAAACAAATTTTTTGAACTTCCCTTGATAATTATATAATAATCGTCTGAAACAGAGAAATACTTATTAGGTCTTCACATATGAAATTGGTATCTTATATCTGGCGGTTGGTTAGAAATTCCAAATTCAAATTAATTTCATATTAAGGCTTGTGTATTTATGTTTCGAATTAAGTGATAATAATATTAACTGACCCACCTTACACATGGGCATTTGATCGCCAAATGAGGTAGAGCCTGTACTATGGTAACCAGACTGCTGATAAACATACTTATCTAATAATTTGTCTTAAAAAAAAAAACTCTTTGTCCATATAAAACGACAGTTCATAAACCTATTAGTATACATTTTAATGTTAAAAGGATAAAATGCGTTAATAACGTTTACAATAAAAACATATATTTACATACTAACCCACAGCAACATTTGCAAACCTTTACCATCGAAGTCTATAGATGATAAAACTGTGCCTTTGACGTCGTAGTGGTAAATG